>BSBK01001771.1:0-600000 GCA_027943335.1 Chamaecyparis obtusa
ATATATATATACATATATGTATATATATATATATATATAGTATATATACATACATATACATACATGTATATATATATATATATATATATATATATATATATATATATATATATATAATATATATATATATACACATACATTTATATATATACATATGTGTGTGTGTATATATATATATTTGTTTAAAGATAATATTTGCAAATAAGCTCTTCATGATAACACACACACACACACACACACACATATGAAGATCTTATTTGTAAATATTATCTTTAAATAAGTTTTAAATAAATGCTACTTATTCAAACATTAATTTTACTATTGATCATTCGTCTTTTACTTCCTAAAAAACACTAAATTAACAATTTACTATCTCTCTACTAAACCAACTCTTAAAGTTTAAATAACATAATATCAGTAAAACATTACTTAAATCAATAATTTACATAAACATATTTTTTTATGATCAAAACATAAAAATTATATGCTTAATTCCTTAATTTTAAAAATAAATTTCTAAAGCCTCTCACAAACATTAGGCCCACTTACTATTTAAGTGTTTTCCCCTATGATGATGAACATATGGGTCAACATTAATTTCTTAATACTAGAGAAACATTTTAAGGTTATTAAAAGCCGGATCATGGGCAAACGACAATCGAAAGACTATGTGAGACGGTTGCGTACGTTTGAGTAGCGTGGCGTTGAATGCACGCCAAATGCAAAAAAATAAAATAAAGGGAAAAAAATCTAAGCAGTACGTATGCTTGCACGGATTTCATTGACTATGAAAAAACTGATATATCAAGGTGTTGTACGGTTTGAGGATATTTTCCGATTATTCCAAATATGTAGTTTTCCACTTATTTGCACTACAAATAAAAGATTTAAATTATTATTACACATGCCACGCATTACATAAGATCATTAATTGTTTTTAATAAGAGAGGATGGAAAAGATAAAATATTAGTATCATATTGGTCTATTATATTAAAAAATAAAATAAATAATTAATAAATAAAATATAATTTAAACGTTAGTATTCAATAAACATGATGAGAAGATCTCTAACAAATATCAAGGAAAAAATGAAACTTAGTTCAACATAGGAAATGAGACCAAGTAAATTGATATACTAGAAGTGATAGGGTCAAAGAAAGTTCTCCCTATTTTCTATACAAATGGTATGATTGCAAAATACAAATTGGCATAACACAATGTATTTTCACTGGTTTTTTTAAAGCATTTTTCCAACATTGTAGAGATGAATTATGAGGATTAGAGTAGTAAAAAGCGCATGAAAATCTATCATGGTACGCAAATTTTAGTTTTCATATAAATGTGTACGAGCATGCTATTTAGTTTGGAGAATAGTCATAGTCACCAAGAAAACTGAAATTACAATCTAACTGATTTGTTAAAAAAAAATCCTAGCAAAAAGAAGGTTAAGAAGAATCAAGAATAATTATTTTTTATCATAGATAGGAAATGTATAAGTAAGTTAGATTTTATATTGTATTTGTTAAGAAGAATCAATCATTTTTATTTATTATAGATAGAAAATGTATAAGATAGTTCTTTGTCTTATGTGTAGAATTTTTTCTTCTATCTAGCCATCAAATAGAAACCAACATTCTTGAAGACATGTGAAAATCAAATATTGAAAAAAAACTCAATATTTTATTTAGATATATTATAAAAGATAAATCACATTATCAACTTTATAGATCACATTTAACTATATGATAATAATCTTACAAACTCTAAAAACATGGAATTTTTCCAATCCTTTGTTTGCACTTTATTCCTTCTTAATTTTTTTAAAAATTACTCTTGTATTGCTTAACAATTTTTTTGTTTCTTATTTTGGAGATTTTGATCTTATTAGATTTTATTTTGTTGTTTAGGCTTGGCTTATTTTGATTTAAAGGACATGTCTTTTATGTTTACTATTTTTTGTGAATAGTATATAATTATGTTTTTCTTCTTTTTAATTTTATGAAAAAAATTATAGCTATTATTCATTAAAAAATTATAAGTTGTAAAGGTGATTTATTTTGTGTATATTGTTGAAAGAGGGTAGACAACTGGGGGTGAATCAATTGTCCCAAAAGCTTACAAAACTTAACTTCATTTTCAGATCTCATAATTAAGCATGGAAGTACAAATCAACAACACAACATGAACATGCATAACACCTTTTTTTTTGTGTGGAAACCTAATTAAGGGGAAAAACACAATCGTGATAAACCCACAAGATAAGTATACTCGGTTAGAAGTATTATACCCTATTAGGAGTATTACAATGGGAATGCACATGCATTCAGGCACACTACCTAGAGCTCACTGCCCAAAAATAAAAGGAAGGCTCATTATCTAGGGAAGGCTCACTGCCTATACAAGAAAATTTGGATCACATATAAAAATTAAGAACTATATAACAACATCTCCTCTATGCCTAGATCATTTCCATTGAGGTATACAACAAATTTCTTCTACACACTTCTTCTCTACCTTCAAAAGATGTATACATTCAATGCACATACATGCTCACACATATCCTCTCCACCACACAGGAATACAAAATTATTACATTTTTTTATGCAATGCATAAACCTTGGAAAGATCATCAAGGCTGACCCAACACTCACCACCTAATTACAAAAAATATAGCCATACTCAATACAACATTATATGTGAACCAAGCAATGTCAGCCAAGACAAAGCATAGATCAAAATCTTCTGCCTCAAACATGACACACTTCCAAAAATTATGCCTTGAACATCTGCAACATGGTATAATCAGTTGGTAGGCCAAGAATGTGAAGAATGTCAACATTCTAGAAGAAATCATCAATTGCAAGAACAACGATCGATGAGGACCACCAACACAAAAGGAACACAATCCAAAAAACATACAAGCATCATGAATTACCACAACAACATCCACATAAACACAAATTAATGGAATCACCAACATCATCATATCAAAACTTAGGACCACTAACTGCAATGACTATCAACCTTGAAAAATTACTTGCAGACCTCTAAACCATGAATCATTTGAATTAAGGACACACATCAATGTCCCAAACATGCTTCATAGATCCATAGAGCAAGATATTATAATGCAGAGCAATGAAGATCAAAATATTATAACTCTTTCACCATTGAATAACTAGAAAACCAGTCACAAAATGGATACTCATAACTCACTCAAATCTTCATGTCAACCTCTGAAACTTAAACTAAACAACTACATACAACCCTCTACAAACTCTTAACATCTGCAAACTTCGATCGTCAATATATTGAACAAATGAACTCACTAAACTTCACTATAACACTGTCACAGATAGGGAAATATGTTGACAACAATGAGAACACATCTCTCAAACATCTCTCAAGAATATATTTACATAATCTTCCAACAATACCCCCCTTTGGCATTGATGGAAATATATGTTGGCATATTGATGCGATAGATGACATTTATGATGTGTATGAGGAGCATGGTTGTCATTGTTGGAAAACCATTCAATCAATGAAATCATTTTTTCTAAGTATGAGAAGTTACACCAACTAGTAAACAAGTATAACCAGCCGGTATGTAACATGGTAAATGGTACATAGGAAGGTAACCAGTGAACAAGAGAATAGGTGAAGGTTAGATAGGTAAAGGAAGCAAATCGGTACAAGACAACCAGTGAGACCATGAACTGGTACAAGTAAACTTCAAAATAGTAGCAACCGATCAGTACAATGAACATGTATAGATAAAGGTTATTATACAATTTGTCTTATTTAGCCAAATCGGTCTTGACAATGGAAGATTCATTGAATCTAGACAATAGAGAAAATGTAGTACATTGTTTGAGGAGATAATTGAGTAGATTTATAGGGAATTGTGTACATATCTTTTCACGATTCCAAGGCATGTTTGACAAATAATATTGAAGGGATATTACACATTGGGAATGACAACTTATGTTATGATTTGGCCAACGCGGTAAGGATTTTTATATTTTGATGAGTCAATTGAGATTGGAGAAACTTGTTTGGAGGAAAATAAAAACCGTAATTAGGTTTTACACTTGGCAGTTATGACTATATATTAGGACAGAGTTGCAAGAAAAAAAGTAGAGAGAGGAGTTGTTGTTGGTTGATGAAGTTGTGAAAAATTATTCAGAATTGTTTGCAGAGATGTTACACAGTTGATGTCAGTACAAGAATAGAGTACAAGGGGTCTGATCAGGATTGCAAAGTGAGAATTATAGGTCATTTATTCTTTTTGTATTTCTGATAGTTTCAACGGGTTTTAAATCCCTTACCGGGTAGTCTTTAGCAGGGCTTGTTATGTAAATCCCTTAATAGGGTGAATACTGTAATAGTGAGATTAAATCCTTTGATAATGTAGTCTGTAATTGGATTGTAGATACTTCTAACAAGATATCAATCACTCCTAATAGGGTGAGTCACTTAGAAAGTGATAGATTGTAAGCTCTTAACCGGGCACTCTTTTCTACTATGTAGTGAAAGGATTGTGGGTGTCATCCCCACCATGGTTTTTCCCTCTGACCAAGGGTTTCCACGATAAAAATAAGCATGTTATGTGTGTGCATGTATTGTTATTTAATTTGTTGCACTTTCACATTACATTTATATTATATGATTCATAGTTTATAAGTTTCTTCTATTACTATTTAAGGGTATCAATAAAAGTTTAAAAGTTTTGTTAGTACTGATTCATCCCCCCCCCCCCCTCTTAGTACCTATTATTTCCTAAAATTGGTATCAAAGCTTAGGATCTCTAGAGGAAAAGTTTGACAACTTGGGAGCATATCCGTGGGAATAGAAAGCTATAGGTATGAAAGATAGTTTAAAGCAACCAATGAGATGATTGAAGAGTTGAACAATGAGCTAATGACCTCATTAGAAAAAAGAAAAGAATTTTCTAAACAGATAAGAGAAAGTCTAGATAACATTGATGAACTATCTAAAGGAAGTGTTAACTTTGAGGAAGTTGAGGCATGTATAGAAGATCTGATGGAAAATAACATCCTGATTGAAGAAGCCACCAAAATGAAAAAGACAACAAGAAAATCAATCCATAAGGATGTGTGAAGTGCTTGAAGGCATGAGAGTTGTTGAAGATGCAAAAAGAACTACTAAAACTGCAAAAAGGAATACAAAAGATCTGATCAGAGAAAAGGATTCTATACTTCAAAGGTTGACACATGAGAACCATGCATTGAATGGACAACTAAGTGACGCTGGTGATGAAAACACTCAAATGTGTGTTGAAAATGAAAGACTGAGGCAAGAAAATGAACAACTGAAGAAAGAATTGAAGTTTGAAAAATATATAAATGAGAAAATCAAGCAATTTGAACAAAGCATGTAGAAGATTGATGAGAAATTGAAGAATCAAAGGCAACATATGGATACTTTTGGTCTAGGATATACTGGTGGCAAAAAATTTGAAAAAGGAGAATCATCCAAGTCTAGTGTTGAGCAGCAATCACATATTCCAAAGGGAAATGCTAGTCCACAAGGTAAGAATCCTACTAAACCCACTTGCTAAAATTGTGGAAAGTGTGGACACATTTCTAATGTATGTAGGAGGAAACCAATGAATGCAAGAACTACTCGTTTCAAGGGTCATTGTTACAATTGCAATAAGTATGGTCATCAAGCTTATGAGTGAAGATCAAGATCTAGTATGAGAGAACCATATTAAATATATGTGTTATTTTCTTTATTATCTTCTCTATTTTTATATTATCTTAATATTTTTTATTGCTCATATTTACCTAAACCCTAACATTAAGGTATTTCCTTACTATGGATCATGCAAAGAGAAAGTTTTGCTGCAAAATATGGCATTGATACTCTAGAAAGTTCTATTATGCTAGTCAACCCATCAAAAAAAGGGGATGCATCCTTAAGGAAAGCATTGTCTCCAATAAGGGATAATAATAAGGTGATCATTCCTAAGGAAAGTATGGTCTCCAAAGGGATCTATGGAGGATGTGTCATTAAGGAAAGTATTGTCTTCATTAAGGGATACATTGAATAATGCACAGGGGCATGATAATGAAATGATGAATATAAGGAAAGCATTTCATCCTTAGCCATTTGTATAAATGAGATTTCATTGAATCATTGTGTATGTGTGCAAAATGTCAAACAAGGAGCAGAGTGTATGCCCCCAATTTAAAGATTAACTAATGGGTTCTTTGGTATCAAGAAGAGTAATGGTCATTAGACAAGGTAGAAATCAAACATAGATCAAGAGGTAGTGATTTACTTCCACCCTCTCTTGTCAAAGGACTTAGTGAACTAGGATTATAAGAGCATTCTTGGAATTATCCCAAATATCATTTCAAATATGCCAAATTCCTTAATAGAAAAGGAAGTTAGTTTAGAAGAAGTAAAGTGGGCACTTTTTTCAATGTAGGGAGATAAAGCTCCAGACCTAAATGTTTTTTTGACCTTCTCCTTTTAGAAAATGTGGGATCTCTTTAGTTTAGATTTGTGGAAAGTGGTTGAAGAATCAAGAGTGGAGGGGACTTTTCTCAGAGATCTTAATAATACTTCAATTTTATTGATCCATAAAAAAAGCAAATGCAAAATTTTGAGGATTTTAGACCTATCTCCTTGTGTAACACTATTTATAAAATCATTTCCAAAATGATGGCATATAGGTTGAAACTTTCATTAGATGCTTCCATTTTAGAATACCAAAGTGGTTTTTCTACTAATAGATTGATTGTGGAGGGTTTCATTATTGCCCATGAAGAAATATATTTAATTAGAAGTGCCTATTTAGAGAGAATGTTTGTTAAACTTGATATTAGGAAGGCATAAGATTAAGTTGATAGAAGATTATTGCTGAAAGTGATGGAATGGTTTGGGTTTGGTCAGCAATGGCTCTCTTGGGTTAAAAGTTGTATATATATGCCACACTTCTCTGTATAAGTCAATTGTATCCCCCAAGGGTTTTTTCAATCCTTGAGAGGGCTTCACCATGGTGAGCCTATTTCCTCCTTTTTCATTATTATGGTTGAAGGTTTGGGATGAATGATTAGTAAAAAGAGTGTTGGATAACTAAGAAGGGGGGGAGGGGGGGTGAATCAGTTATAGAATCATTTATCTTAGGTCTCTTAGCAATTTTCAACCTTAAAATATTCTCAGTAGATAATCTTGATAATCATATTTAAACATTAAACTGGTCATAGTAGTATGCATCGAAAAATCAGAGAATAACATGCAAAATATTCTATTACACATTAACACCAATATTTAACATGAAAACCCAATTTGGGTAAAAATCACTACGGGAATTATCACCCACAAAATAATTGAATCTTCTGAAGTGAGCTTGATTAAGAGCTAAACATGTTAAAGATTACAAACACATTTTCTATATGTGACCCTATTAGGGGATTCTCACCAAAGATCGACTAGATCTATCACCCTATAATGAGTGGCCTTATTAGAGGACTTTAGAACATTAATTAGAATGCCACCTTACAAAAGATCTAGAAATAGGATTGTTAAATCCACTTGGTTAAGAGATTTTCTCCTACAATGGTTAGAAAGTAATAGTGAAATGATCTGATAAAATATACAACTACCTTTTCCTGTTCAGATCTCCTTTCTTCTCATTTATCTTCTTCAAACTCTTCCTTCTTGGCTGATCAACACACAAACTTCATCTCATCACTTTCCTTCACTTCATTCACACTTTCCTTCAACTCTGTTATGCTTGGTGTACCCTTCTGTACTAATTCAGCTATCTACTCTGGCTATCTTCAAATCAACAATTCAGCATTGACATCATGATCAACAATATGATCATTGTGATCATCCTTTATATAGATATTTTTTTCCACTTAATCTTATCACCGCTTAATCTCCTCCGTTTGATTAAATCTTGTAGCTCGATAAAATGCTTTATGATTCTTGCCAGCTATATCTTCACCTTGGAACTTGAACTTTTCTTGGATCTCAAACCAATCATTAAATCTTCACCATTTATCTATACCTAACATTTTTGATCCATTGATTTTATTAACTGACTTTTTTCCTTTCTTAGAATCTTCTAGATTAATCTTGATCATCACACGATGTTGTCTTTTACTTGATTCCATGTTTAACCAATCACCTTCATCTACTTGGTTATCACTTGGTTAAAATTCACTTGGTTAACTGTGACCGACCAATATCTTTACTTACCGACAACCATTCCCATTTCGGTAGAGAACATTGTTTCTTTGTCTTTTCACTTTACAACTTCAATCCTTTATTTCTGACTTGAACATAACTGAATTATGCATCATTCTAAACTTCACTAAATCATGTAAAACAATCAAATAAATATTACCTTGTCATAGAATGATTCAACACTTTTCCATTTAAGATCTCATACTTAACATCACTTCTTTATTTCATCTTTTGTCTTTACCAACATATTTCAAATTGATATGGCAACTTGAAATTAGTAATTCAATAGACTTGACATCAATGAAAACATAACAACTGATCCAATCATTCTACATACCTTTCATTACTCAGTTGACCTTGTTCATTCTCAACATCACAATATCAGTTGGGGTAACTATCTCATCAATCTTAGTTGGGGTAACAATCTACCACTTTGGCATTAATGGAAACACAATTTATATCTCTCATCTCACATTTGAAATATACCATGGAATACCAGTAATCTTCAATCTTTATAATCTCCCTCATTTCTTCTTACATAGTCTTTTATCATCTGTCAATATTTATTTTGATTAACATCTCTCTAGATCATTCATATCTTTCCTTTAATCATTCTCTCCCCCTTAGTCATATCTCTCCCCCTTTGGGTGTCTTGTCTTCCTTCAATAGTTCTTTTCTCAATTCATTCTCTTCCTTGATCATTCTCTCCCCCTTTGAAAATAATGCCAAAGGTACCTACAAAACCTTAATCCTTATAGCTGTACCATGTACCTTTCTTGTACCAATTAATTTTGTTTCCTCATATTTGTCTCACAACTTTAGGTTGTTCCTAAAGAGTGAACATTTGCATCAACTCACAAATAGATAATCTGATGAAGCATGAATTGATGCAACCTATATCTTTTTCTAATGAGCATTAGAGAGGGGAATGGCCCCTATTTTACCTCTTAGGTACTCAAAAGTATCCATCGGTAATGGGTTTGTGAATATATCAGCAAGTTGTTCCTTGGATTTCACATATTCCATCTTCACTTGTTTTTCCTGTACTTGTTCTCTCAAATAGAGATTCTTGATTTATATTTTATTTGTCTTTGAATGTATCACAAGATTCTTTGAAATGTTTATAGCACTAGTATTATCAATATAGATTGTCACAGGACCATCTATCTCATCTTCCATTCCTTCAAGTAGTTGTTTTATCAACACAATGTTAGAACAATTGATTGTAGCAACAACATATTCTACCTTAGAAGTTGACTGTGAAATGCAACTTTTCTTTTTTCTTATCCATGTCACTAATATTTATCCTAAGAAGAAATCTCCTCCACTTGTTCTTTTCTTGGCATACACATTACCTGCCCAATTAGAATCAGTATACACTTTCAATTCAAAATCTCCATCATTTTTGTACCATAATCCATAGTCCTTAGTTCCTTTCAGATATCTAAAGATTCTCTTCACATCAATCATATGTGTTTCTTTAGGATTAGAAGAAAATATAGCCACAATTCCAATAGCATGAGCAATATCTGGCCAACTATGAACAACATATTGTAGCTTACTAATCATGGATGTATACAAAGTTTCATTCACCTTGATAGAGTCATCTTCCTTTGACAATTTGCATCCAGTAATCATTGGTGTACCAACTAGTTTTGAGTCTTCCATTCCAAAAGTTTATAGGATCTCTTTGATGTATTTTGCTTGAGTTATGTATACGCCATCCTTGATCTATTAAATTTTCAAACCAATGAATAATTTGATCTCTCCAATCATTGACATTTCAAATTCCTTTCTCATTTCATCAACAAATGATCTACACGTTGACTCATTTCCTCCAAATATGATATCATTAATAAAATTTCAGCAATTAATACCTTATCTTCAGATTCACTTTTCAAGTAGACATTACTATTGCCACTAGTTCTAATGAAACCTATTCTCGTTAGATAAGAATGGAGCCTTTCATACCATTCTCGAGGTGCTTGTTTCAAACCATACAGTGCCTTGTGAAGTTTACATACCATGTGTTTTTGTCTTTTTTCAAAAACTCCTTGTTTCTCAATGTACACTTCTTCTGTAATGTCCCCACTAGGGAACCCATAAGGAATCAGGTCTATGACCTAAAATTACAACTATATTTTTTTTTTACATTCTAACATACCATCATTACTATTCACAAGTACATTCCTTAAGGTTCCCTTAATGAATTCATTTACCATTATTAAGTATTTCATTTTATTACTTAATCTATCAAATTCTATTTCCATTACAACTTCAATTTACATTGATTCCATTTCACATCAAAACCAATTACATTAATGAACTAGTGGAATTAATTTCCCTTACCGACTAACATGTAATTTGCCTTTAGAAGTGAAGCAAGCACACATTACTTATCACATCCACTAAGCACATTTATTCTTTCATATTTATTTACTCCTTAACAGTATTTATGCTCAACTCAATTGCACCATCAAAACTCAATTAAACTTTTCCATTAAGAGTCCTTACTTTCTATTTTCAATATAATAATAGAAAGAGTGTAAAGTACTTAACCATATATTGATAACCAACATAAACCTTTTAATGAATCATTTTTTCCACAAGTTTAACTTCCACAAATTATCAACTATAACCTTGTAAACATCTAGTAAAGGATTTATATTAAAACCTAGTTTGAATAACCCGACATCACTCACATTGAGATATACATTTAAGAAATCACATCTCATCACTATTTTAATAACATACATGTTTCTTACCCTTATTATTTCACCTAGAGATACCCTTGAGCTCTTAGCATATCTTTTCACTATTCCACATATCAAAACAAGTATTCCTTAAGAAGTTTACAACTATAAGTGCTTTGCAAAAGTTTACATAGAATCATTACTTTCAATTTCATTTAAAATTCACAAGAGATATAAGGTAGGAATTTCTCATTGATTTAACCATATTCAATCCCCTTTTCAGATTCATAATTTTACCCTTCCCTTAAACATAATTACAGTTACTGCACATTGCTCGAAGGCATATAGAAGATTATTACATCAAGTTTTCCAAGGTTCACCATACATCTTTACATCTCAATAACAAAAGATAGAGATACATGATACAAGAATAGAATCTTCACCACTGAACAACTCAGAATCCAAGCCATGACTCGAACCATGAACCATACCTCAAAAGAGATTTTCCACCCAACCATGTGAAACTGATAAAGTTCCACCCCTCATTCTAGGAGATAGAACCAAGGTACTCTCAAGACCTTAAGGCAATCTAAGTATCAAATACCAGTAAACCAAAGCTCAACAAAACAAGAATAAAGCACATAAAATATCATCATACTATAACATCGAGGTTAAGGTTCTAGGAGACCACCTAAGTGAGTGTCATCATGCAACCTGTGTATTGGGATCTACCTTGGCAACCATGTAACCCCGATCCCCCCTTTATGAATAGGGATCCACCCTAGCAGTTATCCCTAGTCTCGGTACTCCAATCAGGTCTATGTGGCCATTATTATGTTTTCTTTCATTATCTTTTGAATCCCCCCTTCCCAGGTTAATTTTTAAGGTTATCACTTTTTACAAACCCACCCATAGGATCATCTGGCAACCACTTTAGGGTTCCAACTCCTATGGTGAGCCACTCACTTAAGGTTCCTATTCCCTTACCCCATCACAAGCCATAAATACAAGATAACACTTCCAAGTCCTGATTCATAGGTTTAGGAAACTCCCCTGCGCACTCAGGCCCTCAAAACAAGTCCTAACATTACCCATATAGATAACATGAACTATTGGAAGAATGTCTATCACAAGACATCTCAAAGAAAAACATAAAAATTTTCACATGCACAAGTAAAACTTTTCCAAGGCTCATTTATAGGTCTAAGGAACCCTCCCATGCACACAGGCCACCGAGACAAGTCCTAGCCTCATAAACTAAACTCAAGTATATGACTAGTGCAAACACATCATAAGTAAACCATATAACATCAAAAAAACAAGTAAAAAACATACATAGGTGATAAAAACTTCCACATTCACAAAAACAACATCCACCTATGGAAATCTCATGAGCCTGAAATTTGGCTAAGTCTGATTTAAATTGAAAATTCAAAATCTAGAAGTTGCATCTTAACTCCTATGGAGATGAAACCTATCTCAATCATCTCAGAAGGTACCTAATTCCTTTAACATGCTCAGTTAACACTATATCGGCCTTGCTTGGTTGACACTAAACCGACCTTGCTCAGTTGACACTAAACTGACCTTGCTCGGTTACACTAAACCGATTGCCAAAAACTACAAAATATGACTGCCAACTCTGACTTGCAAGTAAAACTAGGTGTTATGGGAACTATGGTTGCCTAATCTAGGCACGACCCATTTGAGATCTCCCAGTTTCCCTTTAGAAATGGCCCATCAATCCATCCTATCTATCTAAAAAATTTGTTCTAGATCTGGACAAAGAAAGGTGGTGCAAAAATAGATATGAAACTGTAGGGTTGAAACAAAAGTTCTAAAGCCTCGAAGAACTCATGGACATTCTGGATAAGAAAGGAGATACAAGGAGAATGCTAAGGACCCTACAGCCTCTTACAAATGCAGAAATATTCATATACATACAACATGGAAAAATATTTAAACATAATCCTAAACTCCAAATCACTAATACAGGTACAACATATATATGTATAACATAATCATTCTGAAATTTACATAGACAATACAACACATAGAGAACACATTCATACACAAAGAGGAAGAATGGAGATTCTTCCCAGTTTAGACCCTACCTTGGGTCCTGCGGAGAATCCTCTTCCCTTGACTGGAGAATCTCTATGAAACTTCAATCCTTGAGTAGATATCCTTTTGGAAATCTTCCTTTGGCAATCAATTCTAAGAAATCCTCACACAGATGACTTCACCAACCAGAGGCTCTCAAATTCACATAAACTTTCACCTAAAATTTCTAGAGAAATCAATTACCAACAACTCCGAAGAAAACAAATCTTCCCAAAATTATCTCCCCACTGCACACAAAATCTTTAATTATTTATCATCCAACTATATGGTTGGAGGAGTTTCTTTATGGGAAGCAACTTCTCCAACTTCCATAGTTGGTTGAAGGGCCAACCAAATAATTTCCCGTAAAAGACTTAATCAAGGTTTTAATAAATTTAATTAAAATAGTCTCAAAAGAAAACCATAACAAGAAAAATTCAACAAATAACTATCAAGGAAACACATAGCACACATGGAAACTAACTAGCCTAACTTTTAGGAGGTCTCGAGTTCAACTCCCTCCTAGATAGCTAGTTTTAATACAGATAACTTTTCTTTTATTATTATTATTAATATTATTTTAAATTTTATTTAATCCACTTCATTTAATTATTATAAATAACATGCCATTTAAATAATCATTAAAAAACATACAAATACTATTATTTATATAAGCACAGGTATATGTGTGTGCACCCACATATACACATACCTATATAACATACAATCAATATACACTTATATATATATATATATATATATATACACACACACATATACTAATAAGGATAAATCTAACTCACATCATAAATCACAAAATGACATCAAATCATAATTCACAAGACCACATCACATAGTGCATTCAAATCCCCCAACTAGGGTAATCTCCTAAGCAGAAATCTAAGTCCATGGTAACCTTGAGAGTAATCTTGGTAATACCTCCACACAACAACAGTTCGAGGATTTTGAAGGCACTCTCAGACCTGTGTAGCCAGGTGGAGTCAATGCCTAGTACCTGCATCTTGCAACACCAACTGACATGCATACATACATATATAAACAAACAATGGAAAACAAGGAGGGAGAGTGCGACATCGTGTGGACCTCCTGTAGGAGTAACTATGACTTCCTCCCCTCATCCTACACTCACATCAGGTAGTGAAATCCACAAGGCATAATTGGATTAGTGTGGTTAGTACTAGAATAATCTCTTTTCCATATTTGTATAACAAATATAAACCATCTATTAAATTTCACAAACCCATTTAACCATAGGGCATGTACTCAAAATTTCCCTTTATCAAATCAAGATAAACATATCATATAACCCTAAATGCATTAATCATATCTAATCCCAAGTAACATTATAAGAGAACGTAACCCATCTAACCCTTACGTGATTATAATCAATTAACCTAAGGTACACATAAATAATGAACATTTTGCATAAAAGCATATACGTCTATCAGGTGATCCTTTTAGCATTAAGGTCCTAAACTATCATTCACGCACAAGATGTATAGTAACATACCTATGTAAATATTATTATTCCCACATTAAAATATGAAGTTATGGTAAGTTGGAAGAGGTTTGGCTTAAGAAACCATCTCAAGAAGGATCATTCTCACATATAGTTCTTCCTAATTTCTAGTGAGCATAACCAATACTTGATAGGGTTGGAGGGGCATTACATCTTCCAATATTTCATTAAAAAATGCAGATTTTACATCCATTTGATAAAATTTGAAACCTTTGTGAGAAGAATATGCAAGTAAAATTCTCACACCTAATCTAGCAATGGGAGAAAATGTATCACCATAGTCAATACCTTCTTCCTATGCATATCCTTTGCATACAAGTTTAGCTTTATTTCTGATCACATCTCCATTTTCACTTAGTTTATTTTTGAAAATCCACTTTATACCAATAACATTCTTATCCTTAGGTTTCGGTACCAGTGAACAGTATTTTCCTTTTCAATCTAATCAATCTTTTCTTTTATTTCCTTAATCCAATCTTCACTTTAAAGTGCATCCTTAAGTAATCTAGGCTCAAATTAAGAAATCAAACATGTGTTGTCTCTCAACTTACTTCTTGTCATGACTCCTACATTCTTGTCTCCAATAATTTGAATTGGTGAATGGTTCCTTGTGGCATACTTTTCTAGCACTGGCTTGGTTCTTTGTTCTTCAATATTTTCTTCTCTTAGTGGGGGCTCAACTGATTCCTCAGTTTCTTCTTGTAGCTCAGGTATAGTACCAGAAACTCCTTCCTATACATATATACATATTTGATAATATTTTGGTTCCTTTCTTCTATCTTCTTCATTTGTTTCTACAAACTCAACAATCCTTATATTTGCACTTTCCACAATTTTGTTAGTAGCCATATTCAGACATTTATAAGCTTTTCTCTTTGTGGATTATCCTAGGAATATACGTTCATCTCATTTAGAATCAAACTTTCCCTTCCTAGCATCTTTCACAATGTAACACCCACTTCCAAAGATTTTAAAGTAGTTAACTGTTATCCCATCATTCATTCTTCATGATGAGCTTATGTCACCTTGTTGTAAATTCTTGTTAAGCTTGTCATCAAATTTTCCTTTGTTTTTACTAAGGGTTTCTAGTGCAACTCCCTGTCCTTCATAGAAATTTCTTTGAATCCATTTCCTTTTTTTGCCTCTTTTGTTTATATCTTTGTACCCCTTGAAACATCTTGAAAAGAGTTCAACAATGTTCATATAGGCTCCATGGGTTCAAAGTCATGTGCGGGACATTTTCAATTAATGTTTTTGTGAAGTATTTTGCAGCGGCATCGACTCATAATCATAGGCAGTTTGAAGTATGATTTTATATCTAGGCCTTGAACCACTTTAAAAAAAAGTTCAAAGTAGTTCATTAAGGTTCAAGTGGTATATACAGATTCAAAGAGGATCTTTTCCCAATGTAATATTCTTTGAACCATTCGAACCAAGGTGAAATGTGTTCAAGAAGTTCAACAACGTTCAAATGTGTTGGGCCCTATGAGGAGTACATTATGAGGAGATGTGTAATCAATGACAAAGGTTGTAAAGATTTGATCATACCTAAAGTGACGTTAGACAATCGCCATTTTGAGGGAAAATAATCATTATAAGTTGGGGGTCTCAAAAGTGGGTTCTTGCATGCATTTAAGACATACATGTAAATGTCAAGTCTTCATTACTAGATGTTATGGGTGTTGTCAATTAATTTAATGAATTTTTTGGTTCTTCATTCTTTAAAAGGTTAAAGGTAAATAATTTTAACCTCATCCTTAGTATTACAGAGTGTCTCGAGAAGCGTAACAATTTCTGATGGTTGTCATCCTAGCTGTGTGAATTGAAGGTGACTTTGGTTTCTCTTTCCCTTTGTTTTAATTTTTGTGATTGCGCATTCCTGTCGAGATTGTTCTAGAACAAGTAGGATATTTTTCATTACAGACACTATGAAGTCTACTTTGCATCTTTTTGGGAATGTTTTTAACCTTGCATGTGAAGGGCCTATCATTAGTGATACAAATTTGAAAGGTGTGGATTTAGAGGGTTTGAAGGAAAAATTAAGTAATAGTCTAGCTGAACTTTTCACCATTGAAATGTTAAGTAGCAAGTTGTTTTTTTATTATGGAAAATAGGTTTTGATGGGGCCCTGAAACCCTATAGTAGTAGAAAAACATGGATAAATTGTTTAAATTATCACAACAAAATTTCCACAGGCATAAACAACATCTCCCCACAAGATAGCAAGATAAAACAAGTAAAAGAGAATAGGAAAGCAAAACAAAAAACCAGGAAAGGCCCAAGCCTAGAAGAGCAGCTCACGCAAATTCTATGAGAATTTTTGCAGTATGAATCTCCAACTCAGATACTCTTCCAATAGCCTCCTTAAGGTCAAAAAGATCTTTATCAGGCTCCTAGATGTCCTTTTTCTTTGTGCTGGACCTAGTCCTCTTCCTCGGTCCTTCCCCTGGGGATTTATCTTTACCACTGCTCGGAGATTGATCTTCCTCCTTACTACCCCTATGTTCCTCAATTTTGTTGATCAACACCTTTATGTTATCATTTGAAGCTTTGAGAATGTTGTAGCTTTGATCTGCAATTTTCTACAGGGTGCCCTCAATGCTCTAAAATCTCCTCTTCACCTCCTCCACTCTGTTTTCCATATCCTTCTCCTCCTCGGTTTTCCTATTCTTATTGCTAAAATTATCCCTCTCCAATCTACCCACTCTGTATTTTAGCTCCTGGATTTTGTGGTAGGTCCATTTAGTGGTTCTATAGCTATCGATAATGCTATTTTTAGCATTATTAAGCATATCCATCTAAGGGTTCTCCTTAGTGGTGTTGCTCAAAATAAAAAGGGCAGGGTTAATAAGCTCTTCCATTTGTATTTTACCCTCCTTATTCTCGTTGACCAGATTTTTCATCATCTCTCTCTTGAGACCCATCCTCATAGAAACATTATCAAAATCTCTCCAAACCACATTCCTGTCTTTGCCTGAAATCTTGCATGTGTAGTGTCCAGACCCATATTCTTCAAAACCTTGTTCCTTCTCTTCCTCGCTCCCCAGATTCACCTCTTCCTCCTCACTATCATTCCCTCCCTCCTGCCTTTCCTCCTTAGCTTCCATGTCAATGTCTTTCCCTCTTTTTAGCCTCCTGAAAGGCTTGCCAATAGAAACCTCCTCCCTATTGGCAGGCATCTTAATAGAAATGGTTCTCTTTCCTCTCGTCCTCTCCTTATCTTCCTCTTCTCTTAAATTGGTGTCTTCCTCCCCACTAGCACTGTCACCCTCTGTGTCCATGCCCTCCACCCCCTCATTGTAGTATCTGTCAGACGAGATCTCAATACTCTATTTAGGGTCTAGAGTCTCATTTTTCTCCGTTTTGATTTTATTTTTCCCCTTATTGGTCTATGGAGTAGCCTCCTCATATGTATCCAAATGCATATCTTGGTTGTCCTTAGTATCAGATGTGATATAATCTTCCCCTGACTCATTCTACTCACCTTTACCCACCTTGCCCACCATCTTATACTTAATTTCTTTCCCCATAGACCTAGCTTTAAAAAATTCATAAATTAACAACAAAAGCCCCTCATGGAAAGCAGGGTTGCTTATGGGCTTCTCCCTATAGTAATTGATGTTCTCATTAATAGATGAATATAGGAAGAAAGGGATTGATATCTTCACTCTGTACCTGAAATAGTTAAGAAGCACGAAGTGGTGGGTGTAGAGGTGGTCTAATCTCCTATCTAGGGAGATGTACTCGATAATAACCCTCAACACAAACCTCCACAGCGGCTTGATAGAGCCTGACAGGTAGTAGGTACTTTTCTTCACTAAAGCCTTCTTTTCCTCCACATCCTTGGTAAATTCAATCACAACCTCCCCAGAAATATGCCTATCTCTAAAGAACTTTTTTCCAATAATGGGAATGCCTGTCACCCAAGAGATAACCTCCTCCATCACTATGAAATCCACCCCATCAATTTTAACAATCCCCTCATTCCAACCCTTAACCATGATACACATAACAGAGGGTTTCCACCCATGAAGCCGGTCGATGAAATTCATGACATCGCCTTTTTTCAAAATACTCCATACCTTAGAACATCAATGCCACTTTTCCGCTTCATCCTCGGGTTCCCTCCTGTGTCTTTCCCCCACCATATTTTTGTCCTTCCTGTAATCCTTTCTCATGGTAGTGATGTCTTCTAAAGCTTGGTTCCAATTGATATGAAAATTTTTCATGAAACTTCTTTTTTCCTTGCATAAATTATACCCAAAATCAGTCCTCAAAGTGTGCTGATGAAAATTGATGAGGTGTAACATACTTTAGCTATCATACTTACACATCATATTGCGGCTCCTTTCCCACAGAACATAACCTTTCATTATTGACATTTAATGTTTCCCAATCTTCTCGAGATCCTCTCCCTTTCTATCAGATCCAAAATTTCATGCGGAATATTATGTCCGTCCATCCATCTTTTAAGTAGCAGGTTGTTAGAAGAAGCCACTTTATCACTTGCATCTCCATGCCCTAAACTAGTCAAAGAATGTATAGCTTGCTATGATCTGGCCTTAGAGACCATTAGAAAGGATAAAGGTAAAACCCTCCTTGTCATAAATAGAGAAGTCATCTCATCTGTGTTTAAATTTCTTGAAGAAAGTTTTGTGAATTTCTCTCTCGCCCAATCTGTCATTAAGTTAAATGAGGATAGAGAAAAATACAAGAACAATATAGCTAAGCATTGGTTGTTAAACCCTCAGAAGGGCAGTTCTAGATTTCCCAAACACCCTAACAAATATCACATGCAATGACATGTTAATGATATTATGTTTTTGTGATGAAGGGTGCTCCCCTTAATACCACAAACACACAACAGAAACAAAGAACAACAACAATTTGCAAGAACAAAAAATGGGCTTCTTATTATCTCCACAAATGTGGAATTACAAACTTTCAGAATTACAATATGCAAAGCCACATGGGCATCTTCCTTACAATATTCTGAGGGACAAAGCCTCAAATGATTACCCAAAACTACTCTAAACTGCTCTGAACTGCCTAAGACAACACTATAGACCTTTCTTATATAGGCAATTTCCACTGCCCGAGAAGGTTCCAAAAATTTAGCCCTTTAGGCTAACTAAACATAGAATAATTTATTTTTCACAATTATTAGAATAGGGTCGGCTCAAAAGAAATACAAAATATGATTTTAGGTAATCCAACTTCCGAAGGCCATAACTTTTTTAACTGTAACTCTATTTTTCTATTGTAACCACTTTTTGGAAACGCCATGATGAGATCTACAATGCCTAACATGTGCTAGCACTAGTTAGCCAGGGATCGATCGCGATCCGAAGCCTCTAAGGCATTCAAAATTGACCTAAAACATTTCATACCCAAAAACCTCAATAACTTCACCAATACTGATGATGTGGCAATGAAACTCAACTAGTAGGCTGAAATGATTGAGATGAACCTCCAACTGTGAAATCAGAAAATTTCGAGATCGTATGACCAACTTACTAAAAATAGTAAGTTTCCATAAATAGAAGCTCTGCATAAGATAGCCCTTATTGAAAAAGAAACCAGAGATATTTTTTGGGTGATGCAAGATTGCTCTTACACCTAGGATGCTCTTGCATCAAACACCCAGGGTAATTTGAGAAGTGACCCTGTCACGACTCAGGTGTGAAGAGGAAAACCAAGATGGTTAACCTCCTTTGTTAGCCATGATGAATCTTCAATAGGTCATCCTTTCCACTTGACCAGATATTCTTCATATGTCCTGTTCCTTGTGCTTCTGCCAACATGACTATCTAGGATAACCTCAATCTCCTTGGTATCTAAACTAATTGCTGGAATACTCCACTATGCTGCCATGATCTCATCTTCAACACCTCCTTCATGATACTCTGTCAAATCTGAAATGTTAAACATTGGTGAAATATTCAGCTCAGTAGGAAATTCTACCTCAAAGGCATTTCCTGAATCATGCTTCTTCAGTATCCTACATGGCCCAAACTTCTTCATTTTCAACTTGTTATATGTACCAACTAGAAATCTCTCCTTCCGCAAATGAAGCATGACTTCATCTCCAACCTGAAATTCCTTATGCCTCCTTTTCACATTTTCCTTAGCCTTATACTACGCATTCATCTTGGTAATATTATTCCTCACCTCCTCATGGATTTTCTTCAAGTGTTCTACAAAATCCTCAGCTTCAGCACTACTTATTTCTGCTTTATCTATCTTTCTCAACTCAGATGCATTTATGGGACTACTTCCATATATAATTTGTGGATGATGTGATGAACTAAACTTCAAATCTATCTTCAACTCTTCACTTTCTGCTAGTGTCATTTTGTATGCTGCCTTATTTGGAAAACTGGCTCCTAGAATCAAGTCCATCTGATGACTGATCTTTCTAATTGGTGGTAATCCATCAGGTACAATATCCTTAAACTCATTCAATAATTCTGCAACTTCTACAAATAAATCTTCTACTTCCTCTTTCCCAACCTTTGGAATTAAGGTAAAACACATATGCTCATGCCGCATACTGTTGCCCCACTTCTTATCCTATTTCCATGATGTCAAAGTGGTAGTCTTGATGTTACAAGTCAGGTCTGGTCATGTAATGTCTAGGTCTAGATTTCCTTTAGGATAGGAAATCTTTGTCGGGTTTCCCTTCAAATTGCTTTCATGTTTAAGCCGGGTGGGTTGTTTTCAAGGTCTCATTATTTGGGTAGGTTGTAGATCCCAACCCAACAAAGACTTGATGCTCAAAATGATGTTCTTTCTCAGGCAGAGTGATGATTTCAAAGTTATGATCTCCAGATGTTTATAAGAAGTCAGGAAAAAGGATGCAGTGACAGAGCTAGTTTTGATTATCTAGAGAATGATTACAGAGGAAAGCTTTTTAATAAAATGACATACTCTGCAAAAGGATGTTGAACTCCTTGCAAAAGATAGGAGAAAATGTTGATACAGTGAGGTGAAAATGGATTGAAGGTAGTGACTGTGCATTTGAATTTCCATTTCAGGCTCAGGTCCTAGTTCTTGT
This sequence comes from Chamaecyparis obtusa, assembly GCA_027943335.1. Taxonomy (NCBI): domain Eukaryota; kingdom Viridiplantae; phylum Streptophyta; class Pinopsida; order Cupressales; family Cupressaceae; genus Chamaecyparis; species Chamaecyparis obtusa. The sequence continues at coordinate 21,624 of BSBK01001771.1, forward strand.
TTTAGCATTGGATATATCTTTTTCAATATTTCTCATGTTAATGTTGTCTCAATCAGTCCTTTGGTGATCAAAGTAACTAAAAACAATGAATGTAAAATGATTTAAGTTCAGGCGTGCCTCTCATATACAACAGAGCCGAAAAATGTATTTTCCACAGTTGGTTAAAGTTAGTGATTTTTCATGTTATGAGTACATGGAGAGGTTCTTTGAACTGTAAGGATTCCATTGGTAAAGATAGAACCTAATTTGGTATTGTAACCTCAAAGTTATCACAAGGTGGAAGAAAACTGTGGCTGTCACATGATCGCATAAACCAAATATGAGTTATGCGATCATGCAAAAAGTCAAAAGGGCAGATTAGTGGGCCATGTTTCTCAACGGGACCTGAGTCATGACATAGCAAGAATCCACATGCACCAATCATAGAGTGGTCGCATGGAATAAAATATTGCTATGCGATCATGCGACAATGGAGTTCAGGCAGGTGAATGCACTCTACTGGGACACACATATGCTAACAGCGCAAATGCAATAATGAAAAGTTATAAGTCCAAGCCTGATGATGATAGTATTAAATATCATTTCATGCACCAATGATAAAGCAGTCACATGATCGCATAGATTAAAATATTGCTATGCGATCATGTGACAACGTAAGTCACCGAAGATGCTTGGCGGTAAAGTGGGATCCTTCCACATGTCCAAGGTAGAGGCCGCACTTCATCAAAGTGCATCCAACGGTCCTCACAAAATCACAACCCCTGCCAAATGCTTCTACAAATTTGCGAGATGCATACGCGTGGTGATGGGACCCGAGTCAACAGACTTACCTATGTTGCGACAAAGAAAAGGATCCAACGACCCTCGCATAATCATTATTCCTATCAAATGTTTTTGCGAACTTGCGAGATCCTTCCACATGTCCAGGGGGGCTGAAAGAGTTTGTATGTGATACCAAATCAATGGTAGTCGCTTAGTCACTATGATGTGGAAGATGTTTTCGAACTTGAAAGATCTTTCCACATGTCAGTTGGGGCCAAGAAAAGTTTTTCTGCGGTTATAAGATGCTTAATCGACAATCGCTGCTTTGCCGATATGGTACAGGAGATTTCTTTGCCGGTTAGCGGGATCACTCCACATGCACCAATCACAGAGCGGTCGCATGATTGCATGGATTAAAAAAATACCATGCGATCATGTGATAATGAAAAGTTATAGCCCAAGTCAATAAAAAAAGAAGCTTTGATTATTATCTAAAGGTAAAGGCACGTGTTGTAAGTTATAAAAAACACCCTCTCCCTTAAAGTTTGAAGGGTGGAAATATGGGCGAGGGCTACTCCATTTGCGGGAATGACACTAAATACCTACGGAAAAAGCCTTACATGGTGCGGCTTTCACAAGAAGTTAATTTCATAAGTCACTTGTCTTTGTCTTTCCGAATTCCAGAAGTTGAAACACTTTGAATTCCTATGAGCATTGTACATTGTAAACTCTATATATATGATTAAAGAAGTTAATACAAAGGTCAGCAAAATTTTCAATGAAGTAGTGTGATTCTATTTACAAAGATGAATTCCTGTTTGTTGTTCCATTTTCATAGTTTATTTTCATGATGAATGGAAAGAACAGTTATAAGTGAAACTATTTTTTCTTATTGAATGCCATTTCATGTCAGAAATTGTGGTGTGATCAATTCCAGTTGGTCTTTCATTTGTAATTCTTCCTCTGTTCAGTCTTTATTTGAGTTGTATCTTTGAATGGAAAGTACACTTATATTCTGAGACTGTAATTTCTTCCTGAATTCTATTTCATGCTAAGTGGTTGCAGTATTGGTGATTCCATTTACCTTTCATTGTATAGGTCTGCTTCTATTCATCAAGTAGAATCTTCTTTTCATATAGAGTAGGATAGAATTAGTTAGATGTCAAAATCATGTGATGATCTATGGTCAACATTCTACTAGGGGTTGTAGATTATCTTCATATATCCTTGCCTAAGTCATTTGTGTCTACAAGCAATTTAGTTAAAACACATAAGAGACAACCTAGTGGTCAAGATAAAAACATATTCATTACATATCATACACAATTAGGGAGTTGTACCTGTCAATTCAGAGGGCAGTGATAGAAGACTTACGCTGACCCATTTGTTGGTGGACATCCTTTTGTTCTCTCACCTTGGGGTGTATAGAGAGTCAAAGATTGAAAATCTTAAGAGAGGACAAACTATTAACCAATAGTTTTTGGCGACTCTGCTGGGGAGGACTTTAGAAGGAAGAAAAAATTAAAATTTTTTTTTAGAATTTTAGGCATCCTGGATTCCAAGTTTACCAGGAGTGCGAAATAGAAGGGAAAGGTTGATCCAGTGTACGAAGAACTCAAAGCAGTCAATTTCCCTATCCTTGAAGATATTTTCAGGAAAGAAAGAGCAAAGGCAAGGGAAACTAAAAATAAGAAGCTTGCTGATTTTCAGTTATCTATAGTAGTTCCTTTGAGACTGAAGAGAAGTAAATCTTCCTCTCCTCCTATTGGTAGAATTCCTTTCTCTACCACTTGCAATTTATTGTTATTGCACGGTATTTCACTTCCCCTCTTAGTTTCAATCCAAGCGGTTGCACAGAATACATGAGTAGTAAACATGGCTGTTCCTTGGGGAAATGCTATTGGACCATTGAATCTTGCAGCAAATCATGATTTACCAAAAGCCTCCAAGAAGAATTTCCCAAGATTCAATGGTGATGGTTTGGTATTTGTAGAACAACATCTAAGTGCCTTTCATAAAGCATGTAGTGTGGTCAATCCTTAGCATGAAGATGTTGTAGTCAGGATGTTTGTAGACACTGTTGTCGGTGATGCTGTAGATTGGTTCCAAGACTTACCCACAGGCTGCATTACTAGTTGGAATGCCATGAAACAGAGATTTGAAGGAAGGTACAAGAGTGCTAAAGATGCACAAAGTTTTTTATTGCAACTAGCACAAATAAAGAAAGAACCATCTATCTCCATGAGAGATTTTAATGCCAAGTTTAATAAACTCATTAAAAAGATACCAGCTGCTAGTGCGCCAACTGGAGATAACCAAAAAACATTCTACATTAGGTCTATGCCTCCTCAACTCGGTTATCAGTTAAGAAGAGCTAACGTGGCTGATTTACAGGCTGCACAAACACTTGCAGTAGAAATGGAAGATGATATGATAGCTTCTGGGAAATGGAAGAAGGAGTTTCATGCTGGTTCCACAAACAGTATAGCCAGCACTTCAAATGGCATAGAGGCTATGTTACAGAAGTTATCAAATGAGTTAATTGCGTTAAAGAAACAAGTCACTAGGCCAGCCCATTCATTTTATCAGCCTTACCAAGAAGGATCAAGATATCAAGGTGGAAATAAAAATTTACAGATCCTTGCTGCTCAACAAAGATTAGCTATTGAAGATCCTCCAAAAAAACATAATTCATGTGCCTTTCATCTTAGAGCAGATCATGATGGTAACACTTGTGATGATATGATCAGACACATACAGATGGAAGAAGAAAAAGAGCAAGGAATTGAATATTTAGAAAGTGAAGATTTTCATACTCCTCATGGTGACTCCGTAAATTTATATTGCGAGTATGAATCAGATTCAGAAAATGGAGGCGATTGTTTTGCTACTTTGGAAGGACCTCAGCTAACCATGATGACTAGAGGTCAGAAGATTAAAAATCAAATCTCTAACATTGTTCCTACTAAGAATCTGGCCTCTTCTTACAAGGCGGATAAGAATATTGATATAGCATCAAGTACTTCACAAAAGGAGCAGAGAGATAAGTTTTCTAATTCCTTTGATATTGTACATTTTTGTGAAGAAACTAGAATTCAAGTATCTCCTGTTGATTATTTAAAATCAAATCCTGATCAACTTCAAATATTGGTAGAATGTTGTAAAAATAAAGAAGGCATCCATGTCAATACCAATGTTAGTGATAAAAACCAGGCCAGTACCAATAGAGAGGATTCAGCTGATGAAAATTTTTCAATTCCTAGATTATTTCAAGAGGAAGAATCTACTATTCATACTACCTATTCAAATCAAAGACCAGAGCCTTTTTATGTGTCCCTTTTTATCAATGGTAACACATTAAGTAATTGCATCATAGATTCGGGAGCTTCAGACAATTTAATGCTTGCGTCAATTGCTAAAGCTTTAGGATTACCTTTAACCAAAGCATTTGGTAGGTGCTACTCTATGGATGCTAAGCAAGTGCCTTTGATTGATCAAATCAAAGATGCTCAGGTTGCCTTGATAGCTCACCCTTCCTAAAGACTGAAACTCACAATCCTTGTAGTTGATATTCCTGAAAGCTATGGGATGCTCCTCAGTAGAAGTTTTTGCAAAGACATGGGAGGTGAGATTAAATTGGATTGGTCTTCTGCAATTATTCAAGTAGGGGATAAAAGGGTGAAATTGGAACCGGAAAGAAAAGAAAAATTCACTGTGCTAAAATCAGATGATCCCAGATCATAGATTCTTTATCATGAGACACAATTTGGAAATTACATGTTATACTATGATAGCTCTGATGTCCATAATGAATTAAATCAGGTAGAAAATAATCAACTATGGACATTAGAATTTTATGGAAGTTGTGCTAGAGCTAGTTTAGGTGCTGGAATAGTTTTGATAGCCCCTAATGGAGAAATTACTTGCCTGGCTTATAAATTGGATTTTAAAAACACTAATAACACAGTAGAGTACAAGGCACTTCTTCTTGGTATAGAGGCAGCTAAACAAAAGGGAGTTAAATTGCTCAAAGTCCAAGGTGATGCTGAATTGGTTGTGAGGCAAGTAAGAAATCAATATTCTATTAAGAATAATAGACTAAAAAGTTACAGGAATAAAGTGTGGGATGAAATAGAAAGCTTGAATGCTTTCTCAATAGTCTCAGTGCCTAGAGAACAAAATTCTAGAGCTGATTCATTGGTAACATCTGCATCATTACTTTTGCCTCATCCTTATTTTAAAGATCAAATTTTTAGAATGGAGGTAATGTTTAGACCTAAGGTGCCTGATAATGAAGAATCTTGGTAGGTATTTGAGGATGATAAGCATATTCAGCAGTTCATAGAAGGAACAGGTCCCTTTTCTGACTTGTGTTTTGAAAATGATCAAAGGGAGGAGCAGCTATCAAATGAAGAAGAAGAATTAAAATTAGGTATTATTCAGTTAAAAGAAAATAGAATTCCATCTCATGTTGTTTCCTTAGAGAAACTTTTTGATAAACATGATGCTTACATTAAAAAGGTGAGAAATAAAAAGGGAAAAACATGTGGAGAATTTGATGGGATTAATATAGGGACTGAGGACAGTCCTAAAATGATCAATGTTGGAAAATGTTGCACTTTTGAGGAAAGAACAAAAGTCAGAGAATTGCTGATTGAGTTCCATGATGTTTTTTCTTGGAGTTATGAGGATTTAAAGAATTTTATGGATGGAAAATTCAGGCATACTATTCCTCTTAAATCTGGAGCAGCCCCTGTCAAACAAAAATAGAGAAATTATAATCCTTTGGTTGAAGGGGAAATTTTCAAAGAAATAGATAAGATGCTGAAAGCTAAGATCGTTTATCCTATCCACCATTCTACCTGGGTGGAAAACATTATTCCTGTAAGGAAAAAGAATGGAGAGATAAGGATTTGTGTGGATTTTAGGAATCTGAATCAAGCTTCTCTCAAAGACAATTTTGCTTTGCCTAACATGGATCATTTGTTGCAGACTGTGGCAGGATTAGAGATGATGTCCATGTTAGATGGATTCATAGGGTATAACCAAATATAGGTGGATGAAGCAGACTAATATAAAACAGCCTTCACAACACCATGGGGTATGTTTGCATATAATAGGATGCCATTTGGATTAATTAATGCAGGTGCAACCTTTCAAAGAGCTATGGATTTATCTTTTGGTGATTTGAAAAATAAAATTATTGTGATATATCTTGATGACTTGACTGTCTTTTCTAAGAAGAGGAAAGATCATCTTGGAGATCTAGCAAAGGTCCTGCAGAGATGTAGAGATCAAGGCATCTCATTAAATCCAAAGAAATTAGTATTTTGTGTCACTGAAGGTAAGCTTCTTGGACACATTGTTTCTCAAGAAGGAGTTAAAATTGATCTGGATAGAGTTAGAGCTATTCAGCAATTAAGCTTACCATTGAGTAAGACAGGAGTTAAATCTTTCTTTGGGCAAGTGCACTTCTTGAGAAGATTTGTTCTTGATTTTTTTGAGATTTTAAAAGATATAGTTGATATGATGAAAGGCAATAAAAATTTCAAATGGACTGATGTTGGAAAGAAGGCTTTTGAAAATATAAAAGGTGCTATCGCAAATGCTCCAGTTCTTGTTCATCCGAATTATACTAAAGAATTTATCATATACTGTTATGCATCATCTCATACTATGTCAGCAATATTAATGCAAGAAACTCAAGAAGGTATACAAGCCCCAATTGCCTTCATGAGTATGCCTCTGAAAAATCATGAGCTGAAGTATTCTCAAATTGAAAAACATGCTTATGCAGTGCTGAGAGCATTAAAGAATTTTAGATTTTATATCCTACATTCACATTCAGTCATCCATGTGCCTGATCCTGCTGTAAAGAGTGTGTTAACGCAGCAAGATGTGGGTTGTAACAATAGAGGAGCTTGGATTGCAAAAGTCTAGGAATATGACATAGACATTAGACCAACAAAGCTAATAAGAGGGAATGCTCTTTGCAAGGCCATAGCAGAGAATCAACAAGCTGAAGAAGATGATCACAGAGTGCTCATGGTAAGTCTGCAAGATCCTTGGTTCTCAAACATTGCATATTTTATGACTTATGGTGAATGTCCAGATGGATTAACTGCTAAACAAAAGAGGAACTTAAAGAATAAATCCTTGAAGTATGTTATACATGATGATGTTTTATATAAGAAAGCAATTGATGGTACTTTTCTGAGATGTGTTGATAAAGATCAGTAGGAAAAGTTATTGAAATCTTTCCATGATGAAGCATGTGGAGGTCACTTCTCATCTATCACGACTGCTTTCAAAATTCTAAGACAGTGCTATTATTGGCCCGACATGTTCAAAGATTCATATAAGTGGGTTGCAAATTGTGAAAAGTGCAAGATGTTTACAGGCAAATCACAGTTGGCTACATTACCTTTGAAACCGGTAGTGATAGAAGCTCCTTTTCAACAGTGGGGTTTGGACTTTGTAGGACCCATCAATCCTCCTTCAAGTCAAGGACATTCATACATCTTGACTGCCGTTGATTACTTTAGCAAATGGGTTGAAGCTAAACCAATGAAGAAGAATACATCAGAGGTGGTATGTGAATTCATTAAAGAACAAATATTGGTAAGATTTGGAGTTCCCACAAAATTGATATTGGATAATGCTTCTTACTTTTCATCCTCATAAATTATTGCCTTTTGTTATGATCATGGGATTCAAATAGGACACTCTTCTAATTATTTTCCTCAAGGTAATGGGCAGGCTGAGTCAAGCAATAAAAATCTGATTTATATCTTAAAGAAGTTGGTTGCTGATAATCAGAAGGATTGGCACAAAAGGATATATGATGCTCTTTGGGTAGATAGAACTACTCCTAAAAGAGCCATTGGTATTTCTCCTTTTGAATTGGTGTATGGAGTAGAAGCCAATTTACCATTGCCATTAGAACTTGCTACTTGCAAACTAAAAATCACTATTGAGGATGATGTTTTTAAGGATGGCTTGGAAAAAAAGGATCTTGTATTTGACAAAGTTGCAAGAAGACATGGTTGACAGGATCACTGAACATCAGAACCGAGTCAAGAAGTTGTTTGATAAGAGGGCAAGGGCAAGAAAATTCATGGAAGGTGATATGGTGATGCTATGGGATAAGAGACATGAACCTAAAGGAATGCATTCTAAGTTTCAATCCTTGTGGAAAGGTCCATTCCAGATTGTGCAAGTGAATCAAAATAATTCATTCAGATTGGCATATCCTTCTGGAGAGTCTTTGCCATGTTCCTATAATGGGTAGGACTTAAAGCTATACCAGATGCATAATTGAAGAGCAGGTAACCCCTGCATAGTAGTTAGTTAGGTAGGTTTTCTTTTTGTGTCATAATTTAGTGGTTGTCTTTCATTTTGCTGCTGCTTTCCTTAAGTTTAGTTTTCTTGTTGTCAAGTTGTCGATTATTTTGTGGAACCAGAGATTGCTAGAGTTCTTTTAAGCATTGTAATGCTTAAATCCCCAGTCAGAGCCAGCTGTTTCCCCACTTCTTATCCTATTTCCATGATGTCAAAGTGGTAGTCTTGATGTTACAAGTCAGGTCTGGTCATGTAATGTCTAGGTCTAGATTTCCTTTAGGATAAGAAATCTTTGTTGGGTTTCCCTTCAAATTTCTTTCATGTTTAAGCCGGGTGGGTTGTTTTCAAGGTCTCATTATTTGGGTAGGTTTTAGATCCCAACCCGACAAAGACTTGATGCTCAAAATGATGTTCTTTCTCAGGTAGAGTGATGATTTCAAAGTTATGATCTCTAGATGTTTATAAGAAGTTAGGAAAAAGGATGCAGTGACAGAGCTAGTTTTGATTATCTAGAGAATGATTACAGAGGAAAGCTTTTTAATAAAATGACATACTCTGCAAAAAGATCTTGAACTCCTTGCAAAAGATAGGAGAAAATGTTGATATAGTGAGGTGAAAATGGATTGAAGGCAGTGACTGTGCATTTGAATTTCCATTTCAGGCTCGGGTCTTAGTTCTTGTTTGAGCATTGGATATATCTTTTTTGATATTTTTGATGTTAATGTTGTCTCGATCAGTCCCTTGGTGATCAGAGTAACTAAAAATAGTGAATGTAAAATGATTTAAGTTCAAGTGTGCCTCTCATATACAACAAAGCCGAACAATGTATTTTCCATAGTTGGTTAAAGTTAGTGATTTTTCATGTTATGAGTATGTGGAGAGGTTCTTTGAACTGTAAGGATTCCATTGGTAAAGATAGAACCCGATTTGGTATTGTAACCTCAAAGTTATCACAAGGCGGAAGAAAATTGTGGCTATCGCATGATAGCATAAACCAAATATGAGTTATGCGATCATGTGAAAAGTCAAAAGGGCAGATTAGTGGGCCCTGTTTCTCAGCGGGACTTGAGTCATGACATAGTGAGAATCCACATGCACCAATAATAGAGGGGTCGCATGATCGCATGGAATAAAATATTGCTATGCGATCATGCAACAATGGAGTTTAGGCAGGTGAATGCACTCTATTGGGACCCACATATGCTAACAGCACAGATGCGATAATGAAAAGTTATAAGTCTGAGCCTGATGAAGATAGTATTAAATATCATTTCATGCACCAATGATAAAGTGGTCGCATGATCGCATAGATTAAAATATTGCTATGCGATCATGTGACAACGTAAGTCACCGAAGATGCTTGGCAGTAAAGTGGGATCCTTCCACATGTCCAAGGTAGAGGCTGCACTTCATCAAAGCACATCTGATGGTCCTCGTAAAATCACAACCCCTGCCAAATGCTTCTGCGAATTTGTGAGATGCGTACGCATGGCGGTGGGACCTGAGTCAATAGACTTACCTATGTTGCGACAAAGAAAAGGATCCAATGGCCCTCGCATAATCACTATTCCTATCAAATGTTTTTGCAAACTTGTGAGATCCTTCCACGTGTCTAGGTGGGGCCGAAAGAGTTTGTATGCGATACCAAATCAACGGTAGTCGCTTAGTCGGTATGATGTGGAAGATGTTTTGCAAACTTGCGAGATCTTTCCACATGTCAGGTGGGGCCAAGAAAAGTTTGTCTGTGGTTATAAGATGCTTAATCGATGGTCACCACTTTGCTGATATGGTACAGGAGATTTCTTTGTGGGTTAGCGGGATCACTCCATGTGCACCAATCATAGAGTGATCGCATGATCGCATGGATTAAAAAAATACCATGCGATCATGTGATAATGAAAATTTATAGCCCAAGTCAATAAAAGAAGAAGATTTGATTATTATCTAAAGGTAAAGGCACGTGCTGTAAGTTATAAAAAACACCCTCTCCCTTAAAGTTTGATGGGTGGAAATATGGGTGAGGGCTACTCCATTTGCAGGAATCACACTAAATACCTGCGGAAAAAGCCTTACATGGTGCGGCTTTCACAGGAAGTTAATTTCATAAGTCACTTGTCTTTTTCTTTCCGAATTCCAGAAGTTGAAACACTTTGAATTCCTATGAGCATTGTACATTGTAAACTCTATATATACTATTAAAGAAGTTAATACAAAGGTCGGCAAACTTGTCAATGAAGCAGTGTGATTCTATTTACAAAGATGAATTCCTGTTTGTTGTTCCATTTTCATAGTTTATTTGCATGATGAATGGAAAGAATAGTTATAAGTGAAACTATTTTTTCTTATTGAATGCCATTTCATGTCAGAAATTGTGGTGTGATCAATTCCAGTTGGTCTTTCATTTGTAATTCTTCCTCTGTTCACTCTTTATTTGAGTTGCATCTTTGAATGGAAAGTACACTTATATTCTGAGACTGTAATTTCTTCCTGAATTCTATTTCATGCTAAGTGGTTGCAGTATTGGTGATTCCATTTACCTTTCATTGTATAGGTCTACTTCTATTCATCAAGTAGAATCTTCTTTTCATATAGAGTAGGATAGAATTAGTTAGATGTCAAAATCATGTGATGATCTATGGTCAACATTCTACTGGGGGTTGTAGATTATCTTCATATATCCTTGCCTAAGTCATTTGTGTCTACAAGCAATTTAGTTAAAACACATAAGAGACAACCTGGTGGTGAAGATAAAAACATAATCATTACATATCATACACAATCAGGGAGCTGTACCTATCAATTCAAAGGGCAGTGATAGAAGACTTACACTGACCCATTTGTTGGTGGACATCCTTTTGTTCTCTCACCTTGGGGTGTATAGAGAGTCAAAGATTGAAAATCTTAAGAGAGGATAAACTATTAACCAACACATACCATCTAAGAAATTTCCTCTATCAACAAAATTTATCCTAGCACTACCACATACCTTTTCTTCTGTGTCATTCAATGGCTTTATCTTATGTTGCACTCCATCCTTTGTTAGAGAATAGGTATTCATACGACCATAATGTACAACACATCTGTCAAACTGCCAAGGTCTACCCAACAACATATGACATGCATCCATAGATATGATACACATAGTACCTCATCTTGGTACCTGTTGATCTTGAACTTCACTAGGCACTGTTCACTGACCATGACCTTGTGGTTATCCTACACCCAGGCAACCCGATATGGATGTGGACGTTTCTGCCTCTTGAGCTTCAACTTTTCCACCATCTCTTCTGACACCAAATTATCAGTGCTTCCTCTATCAATAATCACATCACAACATTTACCTTCACACTTCCACCTGGTGTGAAACAGGCTCCTCCTTTGCTCAAGTTCATTCTCACCACTCAGCATGAATCTTCTGTTAATCAACATCTCTCCTCTCTTAGTGTCTTTAGAATGTGATGATCTGGCATCTTCATCTACATTTGCAACTCTAGCCTAGCCTTCATTTCTCCTATTTGTCCTTCCTTGGTGTTGAGGACACTCAAATGCCTTATGACCTTCTTCCCCACAGTGAAAACATGTTCCACAGAAGCCTCCTCCTCCAAATCTTTGTCCTCTTCCTCTTCCTCTCCGATCTGTATTATTCTGATCATGGAAATGATTGAAATTATCTCCTCTCTGATTCTGACTATTACTAGCCTCATCCTACTTTTTCGGATCTTCATTTCGATCTCCATATGACTGTCCACTAGATCTTCCATCACAACCTCTTCTGCTTTGTCTACTCTCAAAATTGTTCAACTTTTCCTCTACTTTTAGGGCAAACTGGTATGCCTCTTCAATACTGTTCATTTGAACCAGATTCAACTCCTCTTGAATGCTCAACCTCAACCCATTAAGATAATGTGAAACTTTCTCCTTATTAGCTTCCGCATGGCTTGTTGTGATGAGGATTCAATAAACTCCTTCGTATACTCCTCAACAAATCTTCCTGCTTGCTTGAAACTTTGCATCTTCTTTAGTAGGTCAAGCTCATAATCAACAGGAATGAACTGTCACTTCAATTTATCCATCATTCAATCCTATCTTATGATTTTATCTTTCCCTCTTCTATTTTGCTCCAATTGAATCTCTTGCCACCAGATCTTCGCATGAACCTTCACTTTGGCCTTCGCAAACTTGACCCTATCAAGATCCTCAATATCTTCATACTCAAAATATTCTTCACATTCATTGATCTAGTTGATCAATTCCTCTGGGTTAAGATTTCCTGAAAATGCAGGAACCTCAATCTTAGGTCCTTTCCTAATCTTGGAAATGGCCCAAAAAAGTCTTTCTTCCTCCTGGTTCAGAACTTTGCCTTCTTCTTGATCAAAATTTCCTTCTCCCTTGGCTTTATCCTCGCTTTCATCTCTGACATTAAGATTCATTCCTCTGTGAATCTTTTCTTTTTATGCTCGCACTTGTCTCTAGAGCTCTCTAACCTCAGGTGTCATAGCACCAGCTCTTCCACCATGTTCCTTTCATGGAGGCATTTTCATGAGTATCACTAAAACTCTAACCACGGTCCTGGTGCAAACTGCCTCACAGTCGGTGATCTATTTACATAGAAACCCTAACCCACGGTCCTAGTGCAAACTGCCTCACAGTCGGTGATCTATTTACACACTCAGGAACTCCTGCTTTGATACCACTTGATGAAGGACACTCTGATACCACTTGATGAAGGGTGCTCCTCTTAATACCACAAAAACACAATAGAAATAGAGAACAACAATAATTTGCAAGAACAGAAAATGGGCTTCTTATTATCTCCACAAATGTGGAATTACAAACTTTCAGAATTACAATATGCAAAGCCACATGGGCATCTTCCTTACAATATTCTGAGGGACAAAGCCTCAAATGATTACCTAGAACTACTCTGAACTGCTCCGAACTGCCTAAGACAACACTACAGACCTTTCTTATATAGGCAATTTCCACTGCCCTAGAAAGTTCCAAAAATTTAGCCCTTTAGGCTGAGTAAACATAGAATTATTTATTTTTCACAATTATTACAATAGGGTCAGCTCAAAAGAAATACAAAATATGATTTTAGGTCACCCAACTTCCATAGGCCATAACTTTTTAACCATAACTCTTTTTTTGTATTGTAACCACTTTTTGGAAATGCCATGACGAGATCTACAATATTTAACAATTGCTAGTGCTAGTCAGCTAGGGGTCGATCGCAATCTGGAGCCTCTAAGGCTTTCAAAATTGACCTGAAAGATTTTATACCCAAAAACCTCAATAACTTCACTAATACTGATGATGTGGCAATGAAACTCAACTAGTAGGCTGAAATGACTGAGATGAACCTCCAACTATGAAATCAAAACATTCTGAGATCATATGATCAACTTACTAAAAATAGTAAGTTTCCATAAATAGAAGCTATACATAAGATAGCCCTTATTGAAAAAGAAACCAGAAATATTTTTTGGGTGATGCAAGATTTCTCTTACACCCAGGATGCTCCTGCATCATTTTGTTACATCGAGCTAGAGGTTTAGCGGAAGCCTATGCATTTGATGATTGGATTTATTATTATGTTCAACTTGTTTTGGAAGGAAAGAAACATTTGGACTAGGTTGAGCTCATAGCCAATTCAATAAGAGAGAAACTTAACATGGAAAGAAAGCTCAAACAAAACTTCTTTATGTCTTCTTATTTGATTTATTATTTAGCCTATACCCAGGAAATTAGGGGAATTCCACGCCAGCCTTCTGATGGGGATATCTCTATGTATGAGTATGATCCCATGCTCCAAAAAGAAAATGTCTTGTAGGATTTTAGGAGAGTTCACAATGCATTCTTGGGAAGTCTTTGTTTTGAACATAGCAACATGCACACTAAAAGACTGTTTGAAGAAGCTCAAACCTTGGTCAAAAAATATGGCAGCTTTTATATTCAATTCTCTCATTTTTGTTATATCTGATTCGGGGGTTTTGAAGATGAGCCAATAAAGATTCCCAGATTCTACTCTAATGATTTTGTCTTAGCTGAAATTTGTAGACAACTAACTACTGTGGTGAAAAAGGCTCAACCAAGGGACAACTGGGGAGATCATTTTCCTATAAAATTGGGTATGCTAGTATGTAGCTCTATGTCAGACTCATTGAGTATAGGAGATGATTTGAAAAGCTTCAATTTCCAGCATTATGCAAAGAGGAAAGGATTTGACAATAAGTATTTTTCACGGGGCCTCAGACTGATGATGCATCCTCCCAGTCTGCATTTAAAATATTTCTAGGAAGATTGTCATGATGAAGCTGAGTTAGATGGAACATATGAGGATAGTTTTGGCTCAAATTGTGACTTTGCAAGTAAAGATAGATATTACAGGAATAGAAGAAGATAATTCTAATCTATATGAGCCATTCTATCAAGAACTAGATAAATTGGTTATACCCACTATTAATTGGGCCATTGAAGAAGAAGACAATATACAATGGAGAACTGGGAGTGTCCTGGAATGAACCAGAGATTGGATAAAAAAGAAGAAGTTGATAAAGTATCAAGGAACCAATGTTGTTAGAGCTGATAAGGCTTCTTTGAACCCTCCTAAGGATGTTTCTGACTCTACTTGTGTGCCTATGTATGCAGGTAAAAGCAATAAGTTTTATCATAGGAAATACATACCCGATCCAATTTTGAATCAACTTGTACATAGATTCACCAAGTCCCAAAGGAATTCAAAGAAGAAGATGGGTAGTGATAAATCCGTGCTCATGGATACAAATATGAAAGAAAAGGAATCAAACCCCTAGATCTTTGATGTTGAAGACCTGGATGTTGACATCTTCCAATTTGAGGATTCAAATGTGGTCTCTACAGTCACACCATCTAGGGAAGTTGGAGGAAAAGCCAGCCCAAGTTCCACTCCAAAGAGGCTCACCACCATTATAAACAAGAAGTGGAGCCTAGTCCTAACATCTATCCCATTTAAAGACATGGTCATCAAATACATAGATAAAACACCTAAGCCAAGGAAAATAAAAACCACGACCAAACTCACTGTAGATGGGAAGATGGGTAAGTGGATGGTAGAGATTGCCTCATATAAATCCAAAGATGAAGGTAAAGAACTAGATGAGGAGGATTTTCAAATCACCAGGGTAGATTTAGGTACCATGGATAGGGATGCAAATAATCATCACTTTAAATATTCAGCTTAGAAAATACTCACTCACTCTGAGAAAGATGGCAAAGAAAAGAAAGAGTTGAAGAAAAACATTAGAATCTTGGCATAGTTTATTGATACCCTTGGTTGTTTCGGCCCACTTTCATTACTGCAAGCTCCTAAAAACTTTGACCCAACTTCCTCTGAAAATAAGAAGTTGTTGAGTATAGTACAACATGGTAAATCCATGGTGAATACTATAGAGAATTAGATCGAAGGTGTTATCAAGAGTAGAGAAAGGTATATTCAAGGTTCTAGGAAGCCATGTGATGATGCACAGACCCTCATTTGTGAAATTGAGAAGTAGAATCTGCAATGGGAAAAAGAGGAGCACATATGGGAGACTCTACTAACTAAGTTCACAGAATAGAAAAATATGGGACTGGAAAATTCCTAAATGATAACTCTCTTAAGCTAGTCAGTGACGAATGCCAATTCTTTGTTCAGGATATGCAGGGGAACCTAGTTAATGATAAAAAAGTTGTTAACGCAACTCAGGACTGGCAACTCAGGTTATGTGGACTGGATGCACAAGAAGCAATCAAAGTATTCAAGGCACATATGGAGATGGTTAAGGCCAAAGAATACATCACTACTAATGACATCACATAGGTTGCCTGGGTCGAGTCGATGTTGTATATAAGCAATGATCAACTTCCAAAAAATGCTGAGAAAATGTTGAAGTTTTAGTGGGAAAAAGAATTTGCAAAGGTTAAGACCCATGCTCTGAAGAATTCGAACACACCGATGATACAGGAGCTCCAGATATCCCATGATGCCTGGAAAATGGAGATCAAGATGATAATGATGATGATTCGTAGAATGCTGATTGGGATATTTTAGTATTTTAAAATGTTTTTTTTGAAACTAGGACGTGTTCTCTAAATACTTTATCTGGTTTATTAACTATTTTTGGGGAGGTCATGTTTTTAGGGAAACCTCCCCTAATTTTCACATGAACTTTTATAAGTTAGGATAGAAAAGAATAATAGGGGTTTGAAAAAAAGGGTAGCAAGGATTAGAAAATTTTGTTTTGGAAAAAGAAGTTTTATTTGGTATGATATAGAATCTGAAACTGACAGGAAAGGTAGATATATATATTTTGTGTCTTTGTTGCATGCGATATATATACATAATACTATGGATTTTAGAGTTGAATAAATGTTTCTTTGTGAATGTTAGTTCAATCAAAATACATAAGTATGAGATTTATGCTAGTACGAGTTCCTATCATCTAAAAATTTATTTTCTTTCTAAAGATTGCAGTATTTGATTTTAGTAACAGGAGACTTTGTTTCTCTGAAGCTTTTTGTTTTCTTGTGAAGTAAACTAAGAGATTATTGATATTGGACTTTGATTTAATGTCAGTTATTCTTGTCTTTGATAGAAAAACTCTAAGGTTTTCTTTCAGAAACCCTATGGAATATTAGCACTAGAATGCCTCTCATCTAAGAAGGAGCAGGGTAGCCTTACGAGCTTTCTGGTTAAAAGTGCACACAACATTTGTTAAGTTAGATTATTCCTTGAATAACTAATGGAGAGAGCTATAACTTTTTAAAAATTCAGAGGGAAGTGATAAGTAGTACACTTACCCAACTATTTGGTTGATAGATTTGTTTTCATGAGGGTTAACAGAGAGTTGTATTGAATTAATAAAGGAAAACAAAATCTATTGATAACCAATAGACTTTTTGGTGACTCTGCTGGGGAGATTCAACTTTAAGTAGATTAGTATGCAATTTTTATTTATAACTAAATAGCCATGGTGTTGTCTACCGTCATAATACCTAGTCAAGATGAGATTCCTCTTGTTCTACAACCTGACTTTTTTTTCTTATACACCCAAGAGGATATTATTGCAAATCTTAATGCTCTGGCTTGGAAAACCAAAACAAGTAGTCAACAGTATCAACAATTTTTCCTAGTTTTGGAAGAAGAGGAAGAAATTGGTGAATGGTTGAGGGAAATTCCTATAGCACAAGAAAATTTTGTAGTAGATAGAGTGGTTCAAAGACCATAAATCTAAAATACTTGATTCACGAACATATACTAGGTCCTAGAGAAGGGAGGGGATTTTTTATACTTTCTTTGAAGAATTACATAGACTTCAATTCACTACTACTTATCCCCCAAAAGCAAGGCAAAAAGTAGACCACCTTCTCCACCTAGAACCTCTCCCCCTACTTCTTCTTCATCCTATTCTTGGTAGACCGTAACTTTGTCAGGAATTCAAGGCCCCCCATTGTTAACAATATTTTCAACATCAATTATGGTACAACCCTGAGATGCCACAGTTGGTCCACTTACCCTTAATGCTCATCATGATCTTCCTAAAGGTACTAAAGATGTCCTCCCTAAGTTTTCTAGAGATGGAAAAGTTTCAGTAGAAGAACATTTCAATTCTTTCAATGTAGCAACACGAATCTTGGTTGTGCAACATGAAGATGTTGCAATTAGAATTTTTGTGCAAAATTTGATAGAGGGAGCATCAAAATGGTTCAACCATTTACTTGCTAGATCTATAAAGAACTGGCAGCATATGAAGGATTCCTTCAAGAGTCACTTCAAGAGTACTGAAGATGAGCATCCCCTGCTTAAAAAATTGACTCAAATGAAGTAGGAAAATACAGGAGTCAATGCTAGATTATGTAGCAAAATATGACAAAGTCATACATAAAATTTTAGGAATGGGAACACTGAAAGGGGGGCTAAATCAATGTTCACTATATTTTATCTTTTTACTTAATCTTTAAACTAAACTTAAATGCTTAAGTACTGAAATGAACATCCACATAAACATGAAACATGGAATCAACACATAACACCAATATAGTTACGGGGAACCCAAATAGGTAAAAACCCCAGTGGGAATTGACACCCACTAATATTTTGTACTAGTGTTTTATGATCCTTGTTAGAAGATCCTATTGGAAAGTTGTCTATATTGAGGTATATGACTAGATATAGTGTTGTCATTATGGCAACAAAGTCATATAGCAGTTTGGAGTCAACACACCTGATGAGAAGATCAAAAATCAGCTAAGTGTTGAAGATTCGGTAGTGTACAGAGTTCTTGTAGTCCACAACATTAGTGCACATGTGTATGGAAGAATTATGGTATGCGCCTTGGAAGTTAAGGTTGTTAGACTATACTTATGCTTAGTCTAGGAGCACATAAGTAGATATGCAAAGATGTGAAAGTTACAATCAGTTGAAGTTGCATAGCCAGTTTGTGCCAGCAGAGGATAGAGCATGGAGCCAACATTTAGCATTTTGGTTTGCGATTGCAATGTAATATGGTAAACTATGCACCCATTGTATTTAGGTTGATGACATCTTTATATTTATAATTGTAAGCACGCTTAAGCCAATTCATTTAGAAGTGTTCTTTGTAATTAGTTATAGGGCCAACCTAATTATGTATTTTGTATGAGCACATAAATATAAGGTGCACCCATTGTATTTGGTATGGAAGTTAAAATAGAGTTGTGATAAGTAGAGCAGAGGTATGTGAAGACAACATAAGTTATATTAGAGCTTTGCTAGAGGTTAAAGCATCAGCACATGAAAGGAACTGATCTGACAAGCAGTGTCACAGTAATAGTTCACCTGACAGATATAGTGTGTATATGATATCAAAAGGTTGTAGCCTTCACCATTTGAGTATTGAGCTCTAGGAAAATGAGTCCACTCCCCTAACAAGGATCATTTTAAAAGACTCCTAACAGGGTCTAACCCTTAACAAGGTCTACTATACTTAAAGCATTGTAAAGCTACTCCTAACATGGTAAAGGATCTTCTAACAAGGATCACAAAACACTAGTGTAGAATATTAGTGGGTATCAATTCCTACCGGGTGTTTTACCTATTTGGGTTTCCCCATAATCATATTGGTTTCAAGTGTTGATTTCATGTTTCATGTTTATGTGAATGTTTAATTCAGTACTTAAGCATTTAAAGATCAGTATAAAGATTAAAGTGAAAAGTAAAGTTTAGTGAACACTGATCCACCCCCCCTCTCAGTGTTCCCATTCCTAACAATTGGTATCGAAGCTCTAGTCCTCAACATAGAAGTTTAACCACTTAAGGAGATCATGAACAAAGCAAAAATGAAACATCTGAAGAAAAATCTTGAAGCCACTCTTGAAGACCTAGACAATTTAGAAAGAGAAATTGAAGAACTAAAAGAAAAATTCAGTGATGCTCAATTAGTTATCAAAAAACTAAGAAAAGATTTGAAAGGATGATCTAACAGTGATCTTGAAGAAAAGCTCAAGAAGTTGAGTGAAGAAAATGCATCCTTATTAAATCATCTTGAAGAATTTGATGACAAACTGATGAACAATCAAGATGTCTATAATGAACAAGTCAAGGAGAATCTTCAAATCAATAAAGAACTAAGGGAAGCTAACCTAGAAATATTGGAGCTAAGGTACATCAAAGAAAGCTTGGAATCTGAATTGAAAAAGGAAAAGGATCATATTGAAAAATTACACACCAGTGTTGATTTGGTAGAATCTCAGTTGTATGCAAGAAGAGTCAAAGGAGACACTAGCTGTATTGGATACAATGAAGCACAAAAATAGATTGACAATATGTGAGCAAGAATAGATTCACAAAAGGACTCTACTGATGCTAAGGAGACTGAAGATCAAACCAAAGATAATGGTGTACCACCTAAGAATGAGCGCAAGCAAGTAGAATGCACTTGTTTTTCATGTAACAAACATGGACACATTGTGAGAAAATGTATAGAGGTAAGACCTTTTAATGGTTACTGTTATCCATGAAACAAGTTTGGTCATAGAGCTATGAATTGCAAGACTAGTAAGAAGAACATGATTCAGCAAGATTAGAGAAATCAGAATCAGACAAATCTAAGAAGTTCTCAGAATGTTACATGCCAGATATGTAACTACAATGGTCACACAACAAAACAATGCAGAATGGTGACTCATGTCAATGCGCTGAGGAATATAAGACCTCCAGTCATTTGTCACTCTTGTAACAAGGCTAGACATATCTCAAGGTTCTGTAGATCAAGGATGCAAGGTCAGGGAAGCCCTAAAAAGGCCAAAGAACTAGTTTTGGATCTCATAGGAGAAGTTAATTTTGTCAAAGCCTCAGATGATCTGACCATGAGTTGGTCAGAGAAAAAGAAGGACACGACTGATGAGAATGTATTGGATGCATCCACAGTAGACGCGCCTTCTACATCTGGATAAATGTCCCTCAGGGTCATAGGGGGAGCTAATTTAGCTCTAGACCCTTGCATGGTTGGTATACTCATCCTCAGAGTATGCACCTTTGGACTTAAGCTTTTGGAGTATAAAGGTACCTATGTGCTAGAGTGCACATGTTGAATGTTAGCAAAACTCAAGTTGCAAATTTTGAAGTGACATCCTGGTTTATGCGACTTGCATTAATGGCATAATTTTCACTTTTAAGTACACAAAAAGTTATTTTATTGCTCATTGCATTCAAATTCAAAGTGATAGAGAGTAGAAAGAGCCTTGGAAGTTGTTGTGAAGATTTAGAGATTGAACTATTAGTGTTTGCAGTGCATTTGGTCAGTTGCAGAAACCCTAGCTCATTGCACCATTTTGGAAGTCATCAAATTATCTCAGAGATTAGTTGGAAAGTGTTTATCAAGTAAGTCATGGCCACTCCCATTGTTTATGATGTTGCTGAGAAGAAAAGATATGTTTTCAAGAGGCACCCTTTTAAATCAACCCTATATGATTTAGAGGGAGCTTTCTCCCACACACCTATGGGCATCATGCATGTGAAAGACATTAGGGCTTACATTTACTATAAGAAGGAACTAGTTGGATTGGATAGGCTTAGGACACACATGGATACCATGTTGAAACTAGATAAGACATTCATGGATGAATATGTAAAATGGAATGATCACCCTATTGTTGAGTATGCTATGGCATATTAATTCTATGAGATAGAATGGATAAAGATCTTATTGAGCAGAATTCATGATGATCTATTTTGGATTGGTGATGTGCTGGTAAGAATCACATGTGACTTGAGTCATGAGATGACAGGCCTTTCTAGGATAGGTGCCATCCTTCCTGTGGGCAAGGATGTCAGAAAGATAGTTGAACAAACATGTAAGTCAAGGAGTGATAGGCGCGACATGACTATAGAGCCTATTGAACAAGAAGACATCAAATTGATGTCAATGATACTGGGTTACAGGTTTCATATAGTTGGAAAAGTTTCAGATATGTATTTGGACAAGTCTATTCCAACCATGCCATAGATATCCCTCAAAGCATCCACTGAAAGTACTTTGAGAGACTATGTAACATTGGAATTGAAGACCTTTAGGGTTAAGATGCAGATGAGATATAGAATTCCAGAGAACATTGTGGAAAAGTATAAGGATACAATATGCTTTATGGTTGAAACTAATACTACTTGTATGGAAGTTGTTGAACCTAGAACTAAGTGGATTCATCCACTTGGTTATGAAGTAGAGGAACAAGTCCTAGAATATTATGCTCAAGTACTTCTATCAGCCCCCAAAGATCCTAATGATCCTAGGTGGGGAACATATGAGGAGAAAACTAGCGAATTTGATGCTAAACTAAACAGTGCAACAACCAAAAGGAAAGCCTCTAAAATCACATCAAAAATCTTGAGAATACATGGTGTGTCTCAAGAAGACCTTGACAAGGAAAGGGAAGAGAAGATTGCTTTGGAATTGAAGAGCGCAACAACAGAAAAAGAACAAGAAGATCCTAAGATGAAGAAAATAAAAATTGCAAAAGATGACAGTCAGAAGGATATGACTGATGACACTCCTTCTGCACCCAAAGAAACCAATGATTCCAATGCTCCTTTGGAGTATAAGCCTATAATCAAAAGGAAGAAAGTAACCAACCCTAGTCATCCATCCTCACGAGTATTAAGGAGCAAGAAAACTAGTCAAGCACCTCCTAAGGTAGGATTCAGACCTAGCCTTAAAGTATTGAGCACTAGAATTATTGATGAGGGTAGAATTGATCAAGTAGGGAAGTTTTATGAAATTTACAGTGAGATTAACAAATCAGAGATACATGATATGATTGTCAAACATATGATAAAGTTTAAGAAGATAGTTCTTGAATTGAAAATAGAAATTCCAAATAAGGTATGGGAAATAAAGGACACCTTAAAAAGATAAGCCACTAAAGAAGATCTCTGAATAAGGGAACAAATTCTTGATTCCACTCTTCTAGTATGTTCTATTGAAGAAAGGTCATTGTTACTAAATCTAGTGAAGCCACACTTAAGAACAAAGATGAGGAAACTTCACCTCATGAACAAAGACTATGAGCTGATTTCTCAGGAAATAGAGAAGGCTTTTGAGAAGGTACTCTTAGAGCAACACATGAAACCTAAGTCTGCGCCCATCTCTCAAGCACCTACTAAGCAAGACACTGTAGTAGAGACTATAAAGGTATAGTCTATAGGTCCTCAAGATTCAGTGCTTGCAATGAAAATACAAAAAGAGTTAGATAAATCTGTGCCCATGTCAGAAGCACTCAAGGATAGCACCATTATCATTGATAATGTGGAGATAGCCATGGCAGCCATTGACATAGAATTGGACAAGTTTGAGGAAGCTTTTGTGAGCACACAAGAAGTTGAGATGTTATGCAGCAGCACTCCTCCCACTCATCAAGAAGAAGTGCTTATTGAAAACATATCAGATGAGAAAGAAGAAGAAAAGAAAGAAGTAGAAAAGAAAGAAGGAGAAGAGGAAAATTAAAGTAAACATAAAAATGAATCTTCTATTGAACTGGTCTCAGTGAAACAAGAAGTGATGGATAGCACTCCCATCACTCCTTCCTCAGCATTTTTGTCAAGTTTGACACCTGACACAAGCAGTTTGGACTCCTGGAAAGAAGAGGACCTAATTAATTTTAGCATCCTAGCTATGGAGAAGGCAAAGGAGAAACAAGTAATGAGAAATCCTCTCCTTGTGGAATCAATGAACATACTAAATAGTTTGTTACTTGTGGACATGAAAGTGAATAAGGTACACTCGGTTGATGATGTGAGTACAATCATCTCACAGTTCAAAAGTAATTTTTCAAGCCTTGAAGAATCTACATCCAAGGTTGCAGAAGAGAAGTATCTGGAGAAAAGACTGAATGAGTTGATGAGCAACTTTTCTCTAGATATGAATTCACTCAAGACAAGACAAGCATCCCTATGATTAGGATAAGCTTACTGATGCCCATTTCAAGGAAATAAAAGAAGCAAAAGCTATGATTGAGTAGGTGAAGATTTCAGTGATAGACACATCCACTAATGTAAACATGTGCAACAATATTTACCAAGGTTAGATGGACAAAATTGAGAAGGCGGAGAAAGAGATGGCAAAGATAAGGTCTAGACAGACTCAGTTGAGGAATGCTCTTACTCCCTCACTAGACATTCTCAATCAGAACATAAAGGAGATTGATGTCACCATGATAACCTATGATCAAGTTCTGAGAATAGATTTGAAGAAGATGGAGAAGCTTCAATATGCTTTATGCACCCATCTCCAAATAGTTAACTCGTTGATAAATTTTTGGAAGAAGGAGATCCAAAATCTCAAGATAGCATATCCAGATGTTTTCCCCAAGTATGTGCAGATACAGTTTTTTGGCACACCTTTGTCATTAATGTCAAAGGGGGAGTTGTGTATAGAATATGGAGTATATATATGTATAGGGAGATATAAGATTATGTATAAAGAATGTATAGAAGACAAAAGTTTTTGTGTTAAGGGACAGTTAGCAACTTGGCCATATTCCTTTGTTGCCATCAATGACAAAGGGGGAGATTATTGGCAAGTTGTCTATACTGAGGTATATGACTAGATATAGTTTTTTCATTATGGAAACAAATTCATATAGCAATTTGGAGTCAGCACACCTGATGAGAAGATCAGAAATCAGCTAAATGTTGAAGACTTGACAGTGTATAGAGTTCCTGCAACTCAGAGCATTAGCGCATGTGTACGAATGAATTATGGTATGCACCCTAGAAGTTAAGGTTGTTAGACTATACTTATGCTTAGTCTATGAGTGCATAAGTAGATATGCAAAGATGTGAAAGTTACAGTCAGTTGAAGTTGCACAGCCAGTATGTGCCAGCAGAGGATAGAGCATGGAGTCGATAGTTAGCATTTTGGTTTGTGATTGTAATGTAATATGGTAAAGGCTATGCACCCATTGTATTTAGGTTCCTGACATGTTTATATGTATAATTTTAATCATGCTTAAGCCAATTCATTTGGAAGGGTTGTTTGTAATTAGTTATAGGGCCAACCTAATTATGTATTTTGTATGAGCACATAAATATAAGGTGCACCCATTGTATTCAGTATGGAAGTTGAAATAGAGTTGTGATAAGCATAGCAGAGGTATGTGAAGAAAACATAAGATGTATTAGAGCTTTGCTAGAGGTAAAAGCATTAGCACACCAAAGGAACTAATCTGACAAGCAACATCACAGTAATAGTTCACCTGGCAGATATAGTGTGTATCTGATATCAGAAGGTTGTAGCCTTCACCATTTGAGCAGTGAGCTCTAGGAAAGTGAGTCCACTCCCCTAACAGGGATCATTGTAAAAGAATCCTAACAGGGTCTAACCCTTAACAAGGTCTACTATACTTAAAGCATTGTAAAGCTACTCCTAACATGGTAAATGATCTTCTAACAAGGATCACAAAACACTAGTGCAGAATATTAGTGGGTATCAATTCCCACCGGGTGTTTTACCTATTAGGGTTTCCCCATAATCATATTGGTTTCAAGTGTTGATTTCATGTTTCATGTTTATTTGAATGTTTAATTCAGTACTTAAGCATTTAAATATTAGTATAAAGATTAAAGTGAAAAGTAAAGTTTAGCAAGTACTGATTCACCCCCCCCCCTCTCAGTTTTCCCATTCCTAACAAATCCTTAACCCTGTTAGGAGTTTCTTTACAATGCATTAAGTATAGTAGACCTTGTCAAGGGTTAGACCCTGTTAGGATTCTTTTACAATATTCCATGTTAGGGGAGTGGATGCGCTATCCTAGAGCTCACTCCTCAAGTGGTGAAGGCTACAACCTTCTGATCTCAGATACACACTATATCTGCTAGATGAACTATCATTGTAACATTGCTTGTCTGATTAGTTCCTTTGATGTGGTGATGCTTTGACCTCTTGCAAAGCTCTAATACATCTTATAGAATCTTCACATACTTCTTCTCTACTTATCACAACTCTATATCAACTTCCATACTAATTACAATAGGTGCATCTCATATTTATATGCGCATACAAAACAAACAACTAGGTCCGCCCTTAAACATATTACATATAACACTTCCAAATGAATTGGATAAAGCATGTTTACAAACAAAAATATTTACATGTTGGAAACCTAATTACAATAGGCACATAGCCTTTACATGATTAGAATATAACCACAACTCAAAATGCTAACAGTCGGCTACTTACTCTGTTCTCCTCTGGCACACACTAGCTATGTAACTTCAATTGTTTGTATCTTTCTCATATTTTCATATCTAATCATGTGCTCATAGAATAAGCATGAATATATTCTAACCAACTTGTCTTCTAGGGCACATACCATAACTTGGTCATACGCATGTACGCTGATGCTCTGAGCTTCAGGAACTCTGTACACTGTCCAGTCTTAAACACTTAGCTGATTTTTGATCTTCCCATCAAGTGCGCCGACTCCAAATTGCTATATGAATTTTTTGTCATAATGAAAACACTATACTAAGTCATATACATCAGTATAGCCAACTTGCCAATAATCTCCCCCTTTGTCATTGATGGCAACAAAGGAATATGGCCAAGTTGCTAACTATCCTTAATTCAAAAAAATTTTGTCTAATATCTCCTTATACATATCTATAATCCATATTCTACACATAATCCCCCTTTGACATTAATGACAAAGGTGTGTCAAAACTGAATCTACAAAAACTTAATGTGATAGAACATCTGGATATGCTATCTGCATATTTTGGATCTCCTTCTTCCAAAATGTGATTAGTGAATTTACAATATATAGATAGGTGCATAAAGAATAATGTAGCTTCTCCATCTTCTCTAGATCAGTGCTAGGACCTTGATCATATGTCACCATGGTGGCATTAATCTCCTTGATATTTTGATTTAGTATGTCTAATGAGGGTGTAAGAGCATTCCTTAGCTGAGTCTGCCTAGCCCTTATCTTGATATTCTCTTTTTCTGCCTTCTCAATCTTATCTCACTGTCCCTGGTAGACATTGTTGCACATGTTCACATCAACAAATGGATCTTCTATTGATTTCCTTATGTTGTCTATCATGACTTCTACCTCTTGTATCTTTTTGTACAGATCACCAGTTAACTTGTCTTGGTTCATACATTTAGCAATGATCTTTGTTCCCTTTGCTGCAAACTCCTTCAGGGCTGCTTGACCATCCTTTAGTGAGCTTAGGTCAAGTGCATAGTTTCTAACCAATTGACTTAATCTCTTCTTCAAGTACTTCTCCTCTACAACTAAGGATTTATATTCTTCTAGGCTAGAGAAATTTCTTTTGAATTGTGAAATGACTGCACTTATATCATCAATAGAGTGTACCTTGGACACTTTCTTGTCTACAGGTAACAAACTGTTCAGTATGTTCACTGACTCTACAAGGATAGGATTCCTCATCACTTGTTTCTCCTTGAACTTCTCCATAGCTAAGACACTAAACTTAATCAGGTCTTCTTCTCCCCATGAGTCCAAACTAGTTGTGTCAGGTGTCAAACTTGACAACAATGTTGTTGAGGGAGTGATGGGAGTGTTATCCATCACTTTTTGTTTTACCTTGATTGGTTCAACTGATATTTCATCCTTTTGTTCACTTCCTTTTACCTCTTCTTATTTTTGTTTTTCATCTTCTTTTTCTTTTTCTCCTTCTTTCTTTTCTTCCATCTTTTCTTCTTCTTTCTCATTTGTTATATCCTCAATCAATATTTCTTCTTGATGAGTAGGAGGAGTGTTACTGCATAAGATTTCAGCTTCTTGTGTACTCACAAAAGCTTCTTCACACTTGTCTAACTCAGTGTCAGTGGCTGCCATGGCTATCTCTACATTATCAATGATAATGGTGCTATCTTTTAGTGACTTTGTCATGGGTGTAGACTTATCTACCTCTGTTTCTATTTCCACTACAGGCGCTAAATTCTGAGGACCTATCACTGATGCATTAGTGGGCTTTGCCACCTTTAATTACTTTAAGGGTACTTGTGTTGTGGTCGTAGTAGCTGGATGCATGTGCCTATTCATAAAGACTTTTTCAAATGCCTTCTCTATTTCTTTTGCAACCAACTCATAGTTCTTGTCCATTATGTGCAAATTCCTTGGCTTTGCTATGATATGTGGCTTCACTAAGTCCAGCAACAAGGATTTCTCTTCTAAGGAACATAGTGGAAGGGTATCATCGAGAATATTTTCCCTTATCCTTAAGTCATCTTCAATGGCTTGTCTCTTTTGGAATTCTAGGATGTTCCACACATTGTCAAGGATCATAGTCTTAAGTTTCAAGACTATGTTCTTGAACTTCATCATGTGTTTGTGATGCAAGGGCATCCAAGGTTATGGCAGGGCATTCTATGTCCTCGGTGAAATTGCATGAGGTGTTTGTATTTTGGCCAGTGTTACTTGGTTGCAGCCTTGACTGACAGTCTAGCTCATTGAAGGAAACTCGATCACTGAAGGAACTTAGTAGTCTCTAGCACTTGGTGAAATTGTTGCTCGGTCATGCCTAGAGTGATCAGTCGACACTGGTGCTCAGAAATGTCTAGTGTGCTTAGTAATTTTACTGTTTCTCAATAGTTCTGACTTACCGACTAGAGTTCTCTATGATTTGTTGAGCCAACTTGCTAAATTAATTGTTGGTAGCCATTGTCTTGGGCTGACATGCAGAATTAAATATTTGTATACATTTGTAAGCTGACTTGTATGGAATTTAATTATTAGTTTTGGGGAGTTAAGGGTTTCATCCAACTGACTTGTGGTTCATGATTAGTATTTAAGGAGGGCTTGGGTAGATGTTGAGGGATAGAATTAGAAGATCAGGACTTAGACAATGGAGCAGATATGAATGTCAGATTCAAAGCTTGAGAGTGAAGTTGTGGAAAATTTCTTGATGTTCTTGCAGATCAGATTGTAATCTGATAACCATTTTGTAGCAGAGCTAGGGGTTTGCATACTTGGGAATAAGGAGATTTCTTGAAGACTTGTGAGCTCAAGTTTAGATCCACCTTAGGGTTTCCATCAGCTTCTGATTGTCTTCAGAGCTGAACTAGTTGAGTTTGTATTAGATCTAGTTGTGGACCTTGTAGAATTATTTTTTGATTGTAATTGGGCCTAACCCAAAAGGCCTTATAGTCAGTCATGTTAATGAAAAATCAATGTTGAACAATTACTTTGTGTTACATTGTTGAGTAATCCACTATGTAATTATGTTGGCTGCAAGGTTTGGACTGTCCTTCATTAGATCCACCGGCCTTGACTACATAAGGTGGTATCAGAGTGAAAGTTTGTTCCTATTGGAGTGAAGGTTTTTTCTTGTTGAATCAGAAGCTTGACCTAGCAAGGCTGATCTTACGAAGTTGATCTTACTGGAGAAAATATTATGTGTAATCTGAATTACAAATTTGAAGCACTGAACTTATGAAATTGTGCCCTAGTTGTTTAAAAGATTGTAGGTTGAGATCTGACTTATTGCAACTTGGAGATTGTCACAAGGTGGTCGATGAGGGTTTGTTACAAAGGGTTTCTCTTATTCCTTAAGGATGCCTCTAAGAAGATTGGACCCTAGAGTTATTTCTAATCTTTGTGATACTGTTGAATCTTGGATCACAAAGAAGGTGAAATCAGATTTTAGATCTGAGATGGAATTGATGAAGAATGATATGGTCACCGAGATCATGAGAACTATTGCTGGTATACCTTAGAATGTTGGTACTAAGGATGGCTATGAAGAAGTTGCTAAAGAATTTGAAACTATTGGATCTAGTGGTGATGACCAAAGGGACATATCTGTTGAAGACAGAACTACTCAGTTGCCTAGACCTGCTACTGGGTTTAGTAATTACCAAATGGAAGTTTCTAATTTCTCTGGTACTTTGAAGCCAAACAATCTAATCGATTGGATTGGTGAACCTGAAGATTTATTTGAACTCAAAGAAATTGAAGATCATCTTCGGGTGAGATTAGCACAGATAAAGTTGAAAGGACATGCTTCTCTTTGGTGAAAAGAACTATAGAGAGACTGAGAAGATGAAGGTGAAACAAAGATCAATCAGTGGATATTGATGGTGACTAAGTTGAAAGCTAAGTTCATACCGGCTGACTATGATCTTGACTTGTTTAAGAAGTTGCAGAATCTAAAATAGAAGGATTTGTTTGTTCAAGATTATACCGAGGAGTTCTACAAACTTACTATTCAGTCTGGACACCAAGAGCTTGGTAAGGAAAAGGTAGCTCAGTATGTGAATAGTCTAAGATTCAATATTTAGGATGAGCTTGGTATGTTGAAGATTGATTCCATTGAAGATGCTTATCAGTATGCTCTAAAGGGAGAAGATAAGTTGAAAAGGAAACAACCTAGTAACTCCCAAGGGAAAGAAAAGATTGATCACTCAGTGAAGGAGAAACTGACTGATGCAGAAGATGAACAGAAACTTGTGGAACAAAAAAAGAAGACATGTAGAGTTATCTTTAAGGGTACTTTCTATAACTATGGGGAGGAAGGACACCATTCTTTTGAATGCACATAGAAGAAGGTTGACCAATGAACTACTGTGATGAATGAGAACATTCAGAATGAACCTGAATTAGAGAACTTGCTACTTCGGTGAACATTTCTCGGTACAAAGGATGAACCTTGTTAGAGGAGTAACTTGTTTAGGACCCGATGCAAGACTGAAGGTAAACTCTGTGATGTTATTGTTGATAGTGGTAGTACTGATAACCTTGTTGCTAAGGACTTGGTTCAAAAATGTGGTTTGAGTAGAATGAAGCATCCTTGTCCTTATAGGCTTGGCTGGTTACAAGATGTTCATGCTTTGGAAGTTAGAGAACAATGCTTCATTGATGTTCAGATTGGCCAGTACAAGGATCTTGTGCTTTGTGACATTGTGAAGATGAATAGTTGTGATATATTTTGTGGTCAACCTTGTCAATATGATTATAGAGTTATTATTTATGACTGTGTAAGAAATGTTTTACTATTGAGAAGAATGATAGGAATTTTTCATTGATGCCTTTGATGGATACAACACTCAGTAGGAGAAGCCTGAGTATTGGTAGTCAAGTTGAGATTGTGGATCTTGAGAAAATGAATGATTAGTATGAAGAACTGACCTATACATTTTCAAGAAAAAACTTGAAGAGATAGAGGAAACTGAAGTGGAAAACTTTGCAAGGAGAAAAGGTGGAGAACTTGTATATGAAGAACCAGTTCGGGATTTATGTGTTGAATCCTGAAAGATGTTCTTCTCACATATGAACATCTTTTGGAACCTGGGGTGTCTGATGCAGGGGCA
This sequence comes from Chamaecyparis obtusa, assembly GCA_027943335.1. Classification (NCBI taxonomy): domain Eukaryota; kingdom Viridiplantae; phylum Streptophyta; class Pinopsida; order Cupressales; family Cupressaceae; genus Chamaecyparis; species Chamaecyparis obtusa. The sequence continues at coordinate 52,559 of BSBK01001771.1, forward strand.
TCCAAGGTTAACCTAGGGCATTCTATGTCCTCAGTGAAATTGCATGAGGTGTTTGTATTTTGGCCGATGTTACTCAGTTGTAGCCTTGACCGACGGTCTAAGTCATTGAAGGAATCTCGGTCACTGAAGGAAGTCGGTGGTCTTTGGCACTCAGTGAAATTGTTGCTTGGTCATGCCTATGATGCTTAGTCAACATTGGTGCTTAGTGATGCCTAGCGTGCTCGGTGATTTTACTATCGCTCGGTAGTTCTAACTTACCGACTAGAGTTCTATGTGATTTGTTGAGCCAACTTGGTGAATTAATTATTGGTAGCCATTGTTTGGGCCGACATGCAGAATTAAATGTTTGTATACATTTGTAAGTCAACTTGTATGGCATTTAATTTTTTTTTTTGGGAGTTAAGGGTTTCATCCAGCCGACTTGTGGTTGATGATTAGTATTTAAGGAGGGCTTGGGTAGATGTTGAGGGACAAAATCAGAAGATCAGGACTTAGACAATGGAGCAGATTTGAATGTCAGATGATGATGCAGGAGCATCCTGGGTGTAAGAGTGATCTTGCATCACCCAAAAATATTTCTAGTTTTGTTTTCAATAAGGGCTATCTTGTGCAAAGCTGCTATTTATGGAAACTTACTATTTTTAGTAAGTTGGTCATATAATCTCGGAATGTTTTGATTTCACAAGTGGAGGTTCATCTAAGTCATTTCAGCCTACCAGTTGAGTTTCATTGCCACATCATCTGTATTGGTGAAGTTATTGAGGTTTTTGGGTATGAAATCTTTCAGGTCAATTTTGAAGGCCTTAGAGGCTCTGAATCGTGATTGACCCCCAGCTAACTAGCACTTGCGCGTGTCAGGCATTGTAGATCTCATCATGGCATTTCTAAAAAGTGGTTACAATAGAAAAATGGATCTATGGTTAAAAATTTATGGCCTCTGAAAGTTGGGCTATCTAAAAGCATATTTTGTATTTTCTTTGAGCCGACCCTATTGTAATAATTGTAAAAATAAAATAATTCCATGTTTAATCGCCTAAAAGGCTAAATTTTTGGAACCTTCTCGGGTAGTGGAAATTGCCTATATAAGGAAGGCCCGTAGTGTTGTCTTAGGCAGTTCAGAGCAGTTCTGGGTAGATCTGGGTAATGGTTTGAGGCTTTGTCCTATAGAATATTGTAAGGGGAGTGCCCATGTGGCTTTGCATATTGTAATTCTGAAAATTTGTAATTCCACATTTGTGGAGATAATAAGAAGCCCATCTTTTGTTCTTGCAAATTGTTGTTGTTTCTCTGTTTCTGTTATGTGTTTGTGGTATTAAGGGGAGCACCCTTCATTAGATGTGAAGCTTGAGAGAGAAGCTATGAAAAAGTGCTTGATGTTCTTGCAGATTAGATTATAATCTGATAACCATTTTGTAGCAGAGCTAGGGGTTTGCATGCTTGGGAAAAAGGAGATTGCTTGAAGACTTGTGAGCTCAAGTTTAGATCTGCCTTAGGGTTTCCATCAGCTTCTAATTATCTTCAGAGCTAAACTAGCTGAGTTTGTATTGGATCTAGTTGTGGAGCTTGCAAAAAATTTTTTTGATTGTAATTGGCCCTAACCCAGAAGGCTTTATAGTAATCTGCTATGTAATTATGTTGGCTGCAAGGTTTGGATTATCCTTCATTGGATCCACTAGCCTTGACTGCATAAGTTTGACTATCATTCCATGTATCTCAGATTTGTCTATCTCACTATATTTTTCATAAAACTTTCCTACTTGATCAATTCTTCCCTAATCGATTATTCTTGCACTTAGCACATTGAGACTAGGTTTGAAACTTACTCCAGGAGGTGCTTGTGAGTTCTTTCTGTTCCTTGTTACTCTCGAGGATGGATGACCAATGCTGAACTATTTCTTCCTCTCTGGCATTGCCTTATACTCAGGAGGAGCAGTAAGGTCAATGGTTTCTTTGGGTGCAAAAGGAGTATCATCATTTTTACCCTTCTATTCATTGGATTTTTCTATCTTCACCTTCTTCAACTTAGGATCATTTGATTCTGCCTTTGTTTCATCTATGCTCTCTAATTCCAAAGCAATCTTTTGTTCCCTTGCTTTGTCTAGGTCTGCTTGAGATACTCCATGAATTCTCAAGATCTCTAAGGTAACTTTAGCAACCTTTCTTTTTGTTGTTGCGCTATTCAAGACTAAATCAATTTCTTTTGTTTTCTCCTCGTAGGTTCTCCATATTGGCTCATTAGGGTCTTTAGGAGCTGAAAGCAATACTTGAGCATATGCTTCTAAGACTTGTTCATCTACTTCATATCCAAGTGGATGAATCCACTTTGTTCTAGGTTCAACTGCCTCCATGCATGTTGTGTTTCTTTCAACCATAAAATAGATAGCATCCTTATGTATGCACCCTAAAATGGTCGCCTAGACTTTGGGCCCCATTCTTCATTTTATCAATGTTGGAATTATTTTATCAATTTTCTGAATCAATGATTTTTAATATTTTTAATTCAAATCAATTTATTTGATCAAATTGTAATGAATTCAAAAATTTTAATGTATTTTCCAAGTTTTATTTAATTGAGAGAACTTGCTCCCTTTTAATTAAATAAAAATCTCTTTTAATTAAATAAAAATCATTTAATTAAATCATCAAGTCATTTATTTTAAATCTCATTTTAATTAAAAGAATAAATCTCTTTTAAATAAATAAAAAATCTTTTAATTAAATATTGGAACCCACTTTTCTAAAAATAATAAATAAATAATAAAATAAAAAGAAAAAGAAAAAGACTTTTTGTCTACACATGAATGCACATTTTCCAAGATGAATGGAATTTCTTTTTACCTCTTAATATCTTCCACACATATTTTTGCCTCTTAACCATGTCCATTGATTTTGTCTCTTGAGAATCTTGAGCACATGGATCAACCAAGATTTAATCTCCACCATTGCTCATTTCTTTTTTCCTCTTAATCTTTATCATCCATTCATTTCTAAATTCTTTTATAAGGAGACTCTCTCCTCATTCTTAATCATCCATCTTTTGCATCATCCATCTTTTGTATCATCATCTCTTGCATTATCATCCTCTTAGAGTCTTGGCATCTTAGCATCTTAGAATCTTGGAGTCTCTCAATCTTGGTGTCTTGGAGCTATGGTATTCTTATATCTCTCATATTGAAGCATTGCATCATCATTTTTATTTTCTTTCTTGCATCTAGCTTAATCCATCTAGGTTAGATCTACTTTTATTTTCATTTGCATGCATACTTGATGATCATGGAGACTAACATTCTTAATTTTCCTCTTTGAATCTCTCATTTTATGGTGTACTTGCATGGGCACAAATTAGGTCAAATATGAGGGCCTCCATCATAAACCCTTGCACTCCATGAATAAAGAGCTATGAGTCACCATTTGAGATCTCATTCTTGAGCAATCTTGGATATAATGACTCATAAAAGTGTGACAACATTTTAGCACACATTCTTTTGGCACCCACTGTAGGGCAACCCACCTTTACATGCTTGTTTTGATTATTTTTGGAGCAAACCCCCTTGTGTAGATTTGCTTGAAGATTAAAACTTTAGATTTTCAAAGATTTGATCATATCTCCCAAACGGCTTGGTTTTTTGGTCTGAAAATTTTTTTGTGGGTTGGCGACATATCAAAGAAGCTCCAATAAAAAATTCAAAATTTTTTGATGTATTTTTGACTTTTTATAATTTTGTCTTGATTTTTTATTAAAAATTAATTTTTGGTGCAAATTAGCATATATTTTGGAAATTTTTAGATTTTCAGAAATCTCTTTAAATTTTACATGGGGTCCATTCTTTGTGTTTTGAATTTGGATGCAATATCATAGCTCAAATAATTGATTTACAAAAACTGGTTTGTTTTGGTAAAATGGGTCTCTAGGACACAAATGAAGAGATTTTTGAAAAAATTTTACATTTTTGAAAATTTCTCTATTTTTTAGTAGGGGTCTTTTTTTTGCATTTATATTTTTGTGGCCGAAATCATATCAAAAAAATTAGATCTTGTTGACTAGGTCAAATGCAAAAAAAATAAAATTTTGTGATGAGTATGCACTTATTTTTCATTGTTCAATGCATGATATGAGTTGTCATTTAGATTATTTGTTGCTTATTATTGCTCCTAACAATTGATTTTCAGATCTAATCCTAGGGTTTGCATAAGTTGGATATACATTGCATATCTTGTTTGCTTGTTTACTTGTTGGAGAGTTCGTGGCTTGCTTGCACAAAAAGAGCTCAACAAAAATCTACTAAGCGCGTTGCATTGGACTTGAGGTATTTTGTTCAATCTCTATAAAATTTGGATTTTGGGACTAAAATGAATCTCTCATGTGTCTAGCTTGAGTGTTTATTTTCTTTTATAGATCACACTTCAATTTTGGGCTCTAAAAAGGACATAGATTCATTTTCTTGCATACATGTTTCACATAGTAATTAGGCCCTATGAACACTATTTGTGGCATTCTTGAGATAGTGAGTTTCTTGTGAAGCTCTTCTTGACGATAGATACCCTTGTAGGTAGGGAGGATATTGTTACTATCTCACGGTCTTACTTGGTTTAGTCCTCAACATTGATCGGTACGTTCTCTCTTGGACCCACTTAGAGAGCTCGGTAGACATTGTTGTTGACATTACAAACCTTGGTGAGGTGGTTTCAATCTTAGCATGTCAATGAAATATGTTTGCTATGTCTTGGTGAAGTGAAGAGGCTAGAGGATTATGCTCTACTCCCTTTTTTGGGTAGTACTAGAAACTCAGATCTTTGAATCTAAGCTAAGTCCCCATGTGGTCTTTTTTGTGAGTCACCTTGTTAGAGAGGGTTAACCGTAGTGGACACTCCCTTTATTGGGTAAATCATGTGGATAGAACCTCAAGTGGTAATAGCCATTTTCTCCATGGTAGTGACAACCGCTATATAAATGTCCTTGTGGAAGAAATCTCCACGGGTGTAGTTTCTTGTTGGGCTATCAGATCTCCTCAGCGTCTCCGATTGATTAAATTCTTGGAATGTGTCAAAACTCTGATGTGCCTGAATTGGAGTTCGCCCTCTTGAGATTGCAAAATTTGTAGAGTCAAACCATTACTAAGAAGCATAGTGCAACCAAATTTGTCTTTCTAGGACTATGTGCGTGATTGGAAAAACATTTTGAGAACATAGACAAGTAGTTCTTAAGGAGTAGAAATACTAAGTCACTTTTTTTGTTCATGTGCAAGGTTGCTTTTCCCCTTGCTCATTGTTTGAAGACATTTGTTTTTTTGAACTCCTTGATTATTGTCTTATGTGCTTGATCAATGATAAAAATTTATTGATGCATCTAGTTGATCTTTTAAAACAAACAAATCTAAGTTCTCGAGTGATAAAAAAACTTCAAAGATTTCCCCAAAAGTGCTATGACATGTTTCTCAACATCCAAATGAACTTAAATGGTATCAAATTGCACAAAATGACTCTTGGTCCTCTTTCTTCCACATCTCCCATGTCTTCCTAGTCTCCCATTTCCATCCTTTCTCTTATTCCTTCACGCTTCTTCCTCTTCTTCCTAAACTCTTCACGTCTTCTTTATTTTTTTCCTCTTATTATCTAGTCTACCTTCTTCTATTCATCTCTTCTATCACTTCCATGCTAGATTCCTCCTCTTTTAGAACCATGAGTTTCAACTATCTTGCTATGGAACCTCTCTTGAAAATGGATGATCTTGATCTCCTTGCTCAATTTGAAAAGTATCATTCCTCCAAAACTCTTATTGATGATAAATTCATGACAAAAATACAAAAGAAAGCAAGTGAATCACCCACCTTTGGTAGAATCATGCTCATGATCCTCTCATGATCTCCTTCTTCCAAACATTCTTCATCATCTAAGTCTTCTCATTTGAATTCCTCATCTTCCAAGTCTTATCATGACTCTTCTAGACATTATTCGAATTCTTCACCTTCCAAGTCTTACCATGACTCTTCTAGACATTATTCAAATTCCTCACCTTCCAAGTCTCATCATGAACCTTCTAAACATTATTCACCTCCCTCATCTTCCAAGTCTTATCATGACTCTTCTATATATTATTCGCATTCCTCATTATCCAAGTCTTCTTCCCCCACTAGGTCTTCACTTTCCTATTCTTCACAATCTCATTCCTCTTCTACTTCTCCCAAGAGTCTTACTCCTCAATATTAGCATTATAATAATCCTTTTGATACCTCTCCCATGAAGAGTGACATGCCCACCTTTGATGAATATGATGACTATTATGATGGCTATGATGATGAACCATATAGTCATACCTATGAAACCTCTATTCCTAAGAGTCCTCCTCATCATGTGCTCATGCTTACTAAAGGGTCATCCTATTGGATAGATCATGATGGTGATCCATATGATTCTTATTTTAAAAGAGACTTTGATGATTTTTGTGAACAATACCTTGATTACGATCCATTTACTACTACTGAGGACTATAAAATGCAACATGCTGATTTGAAACATCAATATTATAAGAATCATTCCTCTAAGAACATTCATGTTGAAAATAAAGATTAAACTCTCAAGAAAGATTATCTTAATGATGTACCTTTGTCTTTTGGTAGTTCCCTTTCATCCCCTACTTCCTCTAATACTCATACATTTCCTAAAGCTCCTGAGTCTTTCAAATCTTTCACAAATCCTTCATCCAACAAAAGTCCTAATCTTTTTCATGTGGTTCCCTATAGTTATCCTCAAGGGCTACCTCTTAAAGAAACTCAAGCTAACCTTCACTTGTCTACAAATACTTTCAATAATGCTAAACCTAAAGAGCCTAGCCTTTATGTGCTATAATGCCTACTTCAACTAGTCCTTCACTATCTCTTCCAAAGTCTTCCAAACAATTCCAACATGCTTCCTTGTCCTTAGAAGTGGCTCCATGTCAAGAGGACTCTAAAAATAAAGAAAAGAACATAAAGAAAGATCAAGATCAAGAACCCTCCATATCATCCAATTCTCTTCATGATGTCTCTTATCTGTTTCATGGTTCTTTTGATCCTCTACGCCCTTTCTCATTCATTCCACCATGTCTTAAGTCTTCTCCTAAGCAAGATCAAGCTACTACTTACACCGTTGAGCTTATTGACAATCAAAATAACCTTATTACACTAGCGCTTTCCAAAGATGATACTTCCATTAAGGTTTTTTAAAATGGTGTTGTTACTTCCAATGTTAAGCCTATTGAAAATCAAGAGAAAAATTATGTACTTATGCTATCTAAAGATCCTTGTCAAGATCAAAGTCTTCCATCTTCTTGTTCTACCACTCCATGTTCGCTTCTACTTTCTACTCTTCCTAAGTCTTTTCAAGCTCCGAACAATCCTATCAAAGAAGTTTCTCCTATTCAAGATGTTCATGATCCTATTGCAAATCCTAATGCTCATTCTGAAGATGTTGATGTCCTTGGTTTTCATATAGATGTTGATGAGCTTATTGATTATCCTTTTGTATCTTTCACATCCATCCTTGGACCTCCTCCACCAATACTAAGGGCTTCACATCTTCCTTCCATCTTGAGCCCTTATGTCCCTTCACTTTCCCCTCCTAAATCTCCTAATTCGTCATCCATCTTGGGTCCTTACGTCCCTCCATCTCTTATCTTTCCTCAAGATCAACATAGATGCATAACCTTGAATCTTTTTCATTCACCCACCCATCTAAACCAATCATATCCTCCTTCTTCTTCCACAAGTCCCAAGTCTTTTGGAAGTAACTTGAATGTTCAATACAAGAAAAAGAAGCAATACAAGAATTCATAAAAAAAAGATCACCATGTTTCCTATAATCGACATGGAGGCATAAAGTCAAAAGAGATATCTAAGAAGAAAACTACAAGACAAGTATGGGTTCCAAAATCCATCATTGAAGATATTCTCTCTAAATCATCAAAAAGAAATGAAAAGCCTATGACTATATGGATTCCAAAGTCTCTCTTAAAAGAGCATGATGTTGAGCAACAAGTGAAGTTGACATTCAAGCTTCCAAAGGCTTCCACTTCATCTTCTTCCAAAAACATTCTTCCATTCCATGCGCCTAAACTGCAACCTCTGCTATCCATTCACCATATTCCTTCACGTTTCCTCCATCCTCTTGCCACCCTTCAAGGTGTGTGTTGATGTTGATCTTGCCTTCCTTTCCATCTACCCTTTCACAATCCTTCCATTCATTATCTTTCTACCTTCTATTATTTTTTCTCATTTGTCTATTCCTCCTATCTTCCAACCTCACTTGCTTTACATAAAACCTTATCCTCCATTTTTCTCTTCCATCTTCCTTTCCCTATCAACATCTTTGAGCATATAATTTTGAATCCTTGGCATATCACGGTTTATCCTTTCAAGGAGAATTATGTAAAAAGCTTACCTTCTTCCAAAAATAAATAAAAAGAATTCAAAAAAATAAAAAAATAAAAAAATAAAACAAAATGAAAAAATGAAAAAATTGAAAACGTGCCTTGGTGGAAACTTGGGAATAGGTGCCATGGTAACAAAAGTAAAGAGAAATAAATTCATCCTATGGTGAAAACCACTCTCTTGTGGTGCCTTGGATAAGTACCGTGATGAAAACCTGACAATCAAGCATCATGCGTAGTTCTTCTACATATTTCATCTATTCCATTCCATCTTTGATCTTGACAATGTTGACCTATACATGAACATTTGGGTATCTTGTGAGCTATCTTCTGATGATCTTGCTTTCATTTGATTTATGTTTAGCCTTCATATTTATTTTCCTTCATTCATTCTAGCCTTTCGCTATCCTTTTTCCCTTTGGTCTTGATCTAATAAAAAAGAGTAAAACATGATGCTATGAAGCCTCTTGACATGTCTACTCCTTTGGACTACATCCTTTCTTTCTTTTGCATTACACTTTTGTTACTTATCCTATGTTGGTCTTTCATTACTTGTCCAAATGTGCTTTACATGACAATTTTTTCCTAGCTTGGATACTCTTGAGGAGTTTTCCCTTGAGGATTTTTTCCCTTCATTCTCCTTCATTCTCTTGTCTTCCATTTCTTCCACCAGCTTGCTAATCCCTCTTGTTCTCCACCTTGCCAGATATTGGGACTACATGATGTGATCTTGCTTGGAAGTTTGATGCCCATTCTATCTAGGGGCATCCTTTGTACATACTTATTGATCCTAAAAAAATCCAAAAAAAAATGGTATATTGTTAAAAATTTTAAAAATCAAAAAATATCCTGAAGAAATGATCATCTTAGTGAAAACCTTGCAATATGCGCTTTGATGTATCTCCAAAAAATTATATATTCCAAAAAAATCAAAAAAATCAAAAATTAAAAAAGAAAAAAGAAAAAAGTGCCTTGGTGAAAACTTGGAAATAGGCACCTTGGTAGCAAAAATACAAAAAAATTATAAAAAGTCCTAAAAAAAAATAAAATTTTTTTTGCAATAAATCCAAGTGATGAAAACCTGGAAACGGATGCTACTTGAGGCCTTTGCACCCCTGTTTCTTAGAACGCATCCTCAACACTTAGCCTTTCACCATCATTCCTTGTCCTTGTTGCCTTGGTTTGGAATTGGTCTTTGTCTTTGTCTAGGGGGTATAACTGTGTTAGCTTTGGTCTCTTGGATGCATTTATCTTTAGGACACCTTGCAAATGATATTTTTTAACACCACCCCAACTGTGTTTTTCAACACAACCCCTGACGTCGAGTGTTTCTTAACACTTATTGGTTTGGTCTTACCTAATTTTGTCATGCAATCTTACCTGCTTGCAAGCATTTGATCCTTATCCTCGGAACTCAGTATCAGTTAACACACTTAAATTTTTAAACGCAACACTTGATGCTTGAGCTATGTCATGATCTTTTCTTTGTGTGCTGACTGTTATTGATTTTTGTTGAGTGTCCTTGTCTAATAAGTCTTTCCAGGATGCATAGCTAGAGGACTTGGGGCATGGGGCATGTTTTTATTTGTGTTCTTCTTGTGGGTGTGTTCTTGAAGATCTTGAGTGTCTCTTGTTGTTCCCTTGAAACACTTTGGAGATTTGAGGCATTATCCTTAACTGTTTTGCACAACCGTTCTTATGATCATCCTGGCATCTATGCCTTGATGCGAAAGTGATTTTTCTACATTAAATTGGGTAAGCTAACATTGAAGTCATCTTGACCTTTATGTCTTTGATGCTTATGTTAGAATCTTTCCACATTTCAATCCGATATAAATCACATTCATATCTTCATAGTTGCACTTGTGACTAGTGATGGTTGTGTGATTTTTCGATGTCTGTTAATAATGTCCCAATGATGAAAATAAGTTCTTTGACATTCTCTAATGAATGATGAACACAAGATCCTATAGTTTCTCTATTGCAAGTACACCTTTGCATTTTCATGTAGCTTGCATTGTTAGACTTCATGTTAAATTTGCATTTTTAGGCTACATTATGAGTTTGAGAGGGTTTTCTTCATCTTTCTTTTGGACTTTTAATCAACTATGGTCATGTTTTCATCTCAATTTCCTTATCCTCTTTCGTGATCTCAATCGAAATTTCTATCTTAAATAGTTGATTGATTTTTTAGGCGTTCTCTATCTTGAGGTAGATTTTCTTTCTTCTCTCCATTTCTTTTCACGTCTTCCAACCTTCGATCTTCCATTCACTTTCATCCCACTTCTTTTCTTCTAATTCAACCTTGGGGCATAATCTTTGATGATCTACCTTGGTTTTGTGATTCTTATATCTTTCATCTTGCATCAAGAACCTTATCTTTAGTTCGATTTGATCAAATTTATCGATTTACTGTTTCTCCTCTATCTCATTTCAATTTTGATCACGAAGGGGCAGTACCTATCAAAATTCAATCTTTGATTCAGTTTTATCAATTCAATTCTTTCTTGAGATTCTTATCTCTTATTTGAGACTTGACAATTACCTATTTACAATGGTGTTTGCCTTGTCTTTTTCAATTAGCTTATCTTTATCCTGGCGTGTTCCCAGAATGATCACATGTCTGGATTGTTTTGTGATCTCAAATCAACCTCACATTTCAATTTTCCTTTGGCCACATGTGTTCCCAGAATGATCACACATCACCCAAAGAGGGGCAAATGTATGCACCCTAAAATGGTCGCCTAGACTTTGGGCCCCATTCTTCATTTTATCAATGTTGAAATTATTTTATCAATTTTCTGAATCAATGATTTTTAATATTTTAAATATAAATCAATTTATTTGATCAAATTGTAATTAATTAAAAAAAATTAATATATTTCCCAAGTTTTATTTAATTGAGAGAACTTGCTCCCTTTTAATTAAATAAAAATCATTTAATTAAATCATCAAGTCATTTATTTTAAATCTCATTTTAATTAAAAGAATAAATCTCTTTTAAATAAATAAAAAATCTTTTAATTAAATATTGGAACCCACTTTTCTAAAAATAATAAATAAATAATAAAAGAAAAAGAAAAAGAAAAAGACTTTTTGTCTACACATGAATGCACATTTTCCAAGATGAGTGGAATTTCCTTTTGCCTCTTAATCTCTTTCATACATATTTTTGCCTCTTACCCATGTCCATTGATTTTGCCTCTTGAGAATCTTGAGCACATGGATCAACCAAGATTTAATCTCCACCATTGCTCATTTCTTTTTGCCTCTTAATCTTGACCGTCTATTCATTTCTAAATTCCTTTATAGGGATACTCTCTCCTCATTCTTAATCATCCATCTTTTGCATCATCATCTCTTGCATTATCATCCTCTTGGAGTCTTGGCAACTTAGCATCTTGGAATCTTGGAGTCTCTCAATCTTGGCATCTTGGAGCTATGGTATTCTTAGATCTCTCATAGTGAAGCATTGCATCATCATTGTCATTTTCTTTCTTTCATCTAGCTTAATCCATCTAGCTTAGATCTACTTTCATTTTCATTTGCATGCATACTTGATGATCATGGAGACTAGCATTCTTACTTTTCCTCTTTGAATCTCTCATTTTATGGTGTACTTGCATGGGCACAAATTAGGTCAAATCTGAGGGCCTCCATCATAAACCCTTGCACTCCATGAATAGATAGCTATGAGTCACCATTTGAGATCTCATTCTTGAGCAATCTTGGATATAATGACTCATAGAAGTGTGACAACATTTTAGCACACACCTTATACTTCTCAACTATCTTCTCTGGTATCCTATACCTCATCTGCATCTTAGCTCTAAATGTTTTTAACTCTAGAGTCATGTAGTCCTTCAAAGTTCTCTCAGTACATGCCTTGAGATATATCATTGGCATTGTGGGAATGGATTTTTCTAGATACAAATCAGATACTTTTCCAATAATGTGAAAGTCCATATAAATGATCAAAGACCCAAATCTGAATATCTTGGTCTTATCATGCTTGATTGCCTTGATGTTGTCAATTAGTTTTGCGCACAAGATTTCACACAGGTTGAACTCTCCATTATCATTTACAATTCTTATGGCTACAAGAATTGTGGCTGTAGACACATTGTTTACCCTACTGGTGTGTTGAAATATGTATCCAAGTATCATAGACATCAATTTGATGTCATCTTGCTCAATAGGCTCTATGTTCATTCCGCACCTATCACTCCTTGACTTGCAAGTCTGTTCAACAATCTTCCTCACATCTTTACCCACTGTAAGGATGGTGCCTATCTTTGAGACGCCTGTCATCTCATGAATTAGATCACTAGTTATTCTGACCGACATTTCACCTATCCAAAATAGGTCATCATGAATTCTACTCAGTAGAATCTTGATCCATTTTGATTCATAAAACTCATATGTTATAGCATACTCCACTATAGGGTGATTATTCCACCGCGCATACTAATCCATGAAGGTTTTGTCTAGTTTTAGCATAGTTTCCATGTGCACCCTTAATCTATCTAATCCTACTGGTTCTTTCTTATAGTAGATGTATGGCCTAATGTCCTCGACATTTATAACACCCATAAGCATGCGGGAGAATGCCCCTTCTAGGTCATCTAGTGTAGATTTAAATGGATGCCTCTTAAACACATCTTTTCTTCTCTACAACATCAAATACTATAGGAGTATCCATCACTTACTTGTATATCACTTTCACAAAGGTTTCCAAGAGATTCTGAATCGGCGTGAAAAACTAGGGTTTTCACAACTGATCAAATGCACAACAAATCACTAGATGAATCAAACTACAATCCTTCTCAATCAACTGCTAAGGCTTTTCTGCTCTTCAATCACTCTTAATTTGAATGCAATGAGAGATCTTCTAACTTCTATGTACTTTAAAGTAGAGTTTCTTCCATTAATGCTTGTCACATAAACCAGGTTGTCACTTGGAAATTTCTATCTTTCATTCTAAAAACAATTAGCTAGTGCTTTCTTGCACAAAGGTTCCCTTAGTCTCCAAAAGCTTAAGTCCAAGGGCACATACTCTGAGAGTGAGTATACTAGCCACGCATGGGTCTAGAGCTAAATTAGCTCCCCCTATGACCCTGAGGGCCATTCATCCATATGTAGAGGTTGTGTCCACTGTGGATGCATCCATTACATACTCATCAACCTTATCCTTCTTTTCTTCTGACCAAATCATGCTCACATTCTCTGAGCCTTTCACAAACTTGACTTCTCCTTCGGGATCCAATACTGGTTCTTCGATCTTTTTAGGGCATTCCTAACCTTGCGTCCTTGATCTAAAAAACTTTGAGATGTGTCCAACCTTGTTACAGGAGTGAAAAATGATTGGAGGCCTTATATTCCTCGGTGCATTGACATGAGTCACCATCTTACATTGTTTAGTTGAGTGACCATTATAGTTACATATCTGACATGTAACATTCTGAGAACTTCTTACATTTGACTGATTCTAATTTCTTTGATTATGAGTCCTATTCTTTTGACTTGTCTTGCAATTCATATCTGTATCACCAAATTTATTGCATGAATAATAGTAACACTAGTACATTTGAGGTCAAATTTTGATGGCCATTTGTTAGATTTGCAACGCTCATTTGTCAGCATTTTAACAAATGTGTCTGTCATAGTTTTTGCATTGGAAATTGTGACAGAAGAGATATCTATTAGTTTATCGACACCCAATTACATCAAAAACTTGCACATGATAACAGCTTTGTTATGGCATTTCCTACGGTCCATGTATCAGAGTTCCAATAGAAAGGCCTATCGAAAATACACAATCGCTGTTGGAACAAACTGTCGAAAAGATATCCTTTCCGACATTAGAACTGTTGGTCTAGCAATAGATCTACAACCAATTTTTAATAGATAAATCCATCAGTGACATAACATTAGTGTCAAAACAGTCTGTCAAAAATTGCATATCTATGATAATTTAACTATAGGAAGAGCAATGGTAGTGCAGCATATCTCCAATAGGTTGCCTTGTTGGATGTATAGCATTATTGCCGTAATAATTATCGTAAAGTATTTTCTCCGACATTTTATCTGTCAGATAGGAGACGTGTTGGCCTATATTCTGATGGGAAATGAAGTCGGATGTATAGCACTGCTGTCAGAATGAATTATAAAGTGTCAAAAAATTGACGGATATGCACATTAAAGATAACATAGCTCAAGAGACCATCATAGGTTGTCTCTTTCTTCAGTCTATATTATTGATAGAATGTTTTACCTTTCATTAGCTCATCAAATCTAGGGATTTGAAAGAATTTAATAGAATATTTTCATGACAATGTATATTATTTAAGTTGACATTGCACGAATTTATCTACTTTACGCACTTATTGGTGCTTGTGCTCAAGGATATCGATTCACTATTTTGAAACAACCAAATCATTTTTATTTTGATTGTAGAGAAAAGCTGGTTGAGTGCAAGAGTAGGCATTGCATTTTATTTGATCATGAATGCTCTTTGAAATGACCAATCATGTTTTCTATTCGATTCTTTTTGGTGCTTTTTTTTCCATATTCAGTAGATAAAAATCATGGTGGCAACCACTTAGCCATCTTTTTTATGTTCCAAGTATTTTACAAAGATACAGGTATGTGGATTTATCATTCAGTTGCTTGCAGTTATTGGTCAAATGCAAATATTTTGTCAAGTTGAAAGGGCAAGATATCAATTTGGTGTTTTCAGTTTATGTTAAAATTTGATTAGGTAAAATCCTCAAAAAACACACTACATATTCTAAAATGTAAAGAATTTAAATGTTAAATGTAAGATATATATCTCATCCATAGTAATAAAAAAAAAAGGACATGAAACTTATAAGGAGATTTACCAATCCAAAAATATAAATGAATAGGAAACATGATTGGTACCTTATGAATTGGTTTTTGAGGTGCACAATCTTCATCAATATCCTCAGAACAAGACCCCTCCTCATGAAAAATTCATTTAACACAAAAAAAAAATCTACAAAATTTGAACCAATGGCATTTTTAGAACAAAGAAATAGATTGATAATAATATGCTGAAAATTCTATTATGTTTAATACACGCAAAAGGACCAGTCCCAACAATTCTTAAACATACTTTATTTGATATGATAATAACATGCTAATTAAATTGATAAAGGTGTTATCTGCATTTAATCTGCCAATTACTAATTACACAAAAAAGAAATTTATAAAACTAAACCAATGGCATGTTTTTCATGTGGTACAAGGAAGATTTGGCTATGAAAAGAAAAAGTGAAACGATCTCATCATTTTTATTTCGATTGGATAGAGGAGAGAAAGCTGAGCGTGAGAGAAGGTATGTGATTTCTTCATCTTTCAAGCATCTGGCATCATATTCGACCGCAAATTTCAAATGCAATGCATTTTATTTGATCATGAATGCTCTCTGAAATGACCGCATTCTACTGGTGTCGTGCCCTAGCCCATGATTTATCTCCATTATTTGATGTTATTGGTTCTTGTGCTCAAGGATATCAATTCATTATTTTCAAATGTTTGGATCATTTTAGTTGTGACTGTTCCTCTAGTACATAGTTAGGAAATGTAACTATCTAATGATTATATGTAATGTTGAATGGATTAAACTCTTTATTCTTGGTAGAAGTGAATGGAAGGAATAGTGTTGGTGTTAGGTTTCATTTATTATTGAATTCAATGGTTTCCAAGATGTGTTGAGGATTTTGCTCCTTGTTTAATGTTAACTGTTCCTACACAATCCACTCATACAACAGTGAAATGCTATGTGATTGACAATTTCATACAACTGGTCCTTTGGTGTGTATTAAATACAATCTAGTTACTTATTGAATGCTTTGGAGACTACTGGTTTGACTGTCCATGCATTTGCAGTGACTGAGATTCATTAAAGGATACCAAACCCTTCATTTTGGGGTTATTGTGTGTGGATTCAAATGTAGGTTTGATTTGGTTAATGTTTAGAAGAGATCAATAAAGTATTTAAAGACAATCTTACATGTTTGGAGAGGTTTGAGAGGCACTTATCATGACTGTACCCTCACAAACAATGGCATAGACTAGTTTTACTAAGTTTCCTTTCTCTATTTTGAGGTTTCCTTTCTCTATCGCAAGGGTACAGTCAAAGGGTTCATTGACAAAATGATCCTTCGAATGGTTACTATGAATATGAATGATTTGATATAGCATATTGCTCATTTTTTTTTAAAGTTTGGAATAGCTTATGCAAGGGTGAAAGTAGTTTTGATCATTTTGGTCATGACTGTTCCTCTACACAGTAGGAAATGTAATTTTCTAATGATTATATGTAATGTTGAATGGATTAAATGCTTTATTCTTGGTAGAAGTGAATGGAAGGAATAGTGTTGGTGTTAGGTTTCATTTATTATTGAATTCAATGGTTTCCAAGATGTGTTGAAGAGTTTTCTCCTTGTTTAATGTTAATTGTTCCTGCACAATCCACTCATACAACAGTGAAGTTACAAAATTGAACCGATGGCATGTTTACAACAAAGAAATAGAATGATAATAATATGTTGAGAATTCTATTTTGTTTAATACAAGCCAAAGGAATAGTCCCAACAATTCTTAAACATACTAGTTATTTGATATGATCAATTGTTAATAAAGGTCTAATTCTGTAGACTGCTAGCATGAAGGAAGACTTGACCTAGCCAAATCTTCCTTGTACCACACAAAAAAATGTGTGATAACTATGTCTACTCCAACCTTAATTGTTTAAGAATCCATCATATCAGATAAAGTATGTTTAAGAATTGTTGGGAGTTCTATTAGACCTTTTTTGTAAGCATGCCATTGGTTTTCAAATGTTTAGATATCCATTTTTTTGAAATGTTGATTGTGGTTATTAAATGGATAGCCCGTGAGCTTCTAGCTAGGCATCATTTGTATTGATAGCTTAGGGCATCAAATGTATTATATCATTGATAGTTGAGACTTTGTTAAAAGGAAATAGGACAAAGAATGATTTTGATTTAGTTTCTCTATTTTGATCTCTAAGTAGCTTATAGCGCTAGATAAGTATATGCAAATTTACGGATGCAGTTGCAGGATACATAGCAACTGATAATTCACAAGAAATCCATGCATCTAATTTTAATAGCAATTAATATAAATAAGTATGGTCCTCCAATGGCCCAATCATTTAGACCTTGATTGTCCCCTCAACCAATGACCCTTCAAAACCGGGTTATCATGCAATCGGTGAGTGATCCTTCATTCTCCTGGTCTACCCTACAACCAAACATATTGGAAATACATAATACAATGATAAAAAGTCTTTCACAATCCCCCTTCCCTCAAGGAACACTATCAACCATCCCTTCCACATAGCATTTCACTGTTGTATGAGTGGATTGTGCACGAACAGTTAACATTAAACAAGGAGCAAACTCCTCAACACATCTTTGTTGTAAACATGCCATTGGTTCAATTTTGTAAATTTATTTTTTGTGTTAAATGCATTTAAATGGAACATTAAGCATAGTAATAATATGCTTAGTCTATTATTAATTGTAGATTAAATGCCCATAACACCTTTATCAGTTTATCATGTTATTATAAGATACTAAAGAAGACCTGCTATTTGTCAGAGAAATCTTCACTGTCCCCCACAATGAAGACAATGAAGATCGACCTCCTGCCCCACAAAAAAGAACATTGTAATAAGAATAAGATATAATATAGTTTTAGAATAAACTTTGAACAAAGACATGTAATTCTTAAGTTAATGATCTAAAAAGCTGCAAATATAGGAATCAAAAAAGAAGATAGTGCCAAGAAACATTTTCACAAATATGAAATGCGAGGAAAAGTAATAACATTAATAATGCCAAGATTCACAGCATTAAATTTCACCTACGGATGAGTTTCTGCAGTGGGTTGCCCAGCATCAAAAATATGTTGAGTTGCATTTGAGTTGTAACTAAGAGTATCATGTAGAACAGACCCTAAACTTTGAAAGTGTTCTCCAGCCTGGCAATTCAAAATTCAATCTAGGAAAGCATCAATAAGTGAAATAAATTATATACATCAACATCAACATAATCATAATCATTAGACATAAATTATAGACATCAACATCAACATAATCATAATCATATGGAGGGTATTTGTTTTGGATAGTACTATGTTTCTTGAAAGTTTTTGTGATGCTTCTAAACTTTAAAGACATATTTTATGGCTTAATGATAATATAGATTAGTGTTTTGTTTTCTAATGGAATGTTGTTGATCATTCATGGTCTTGAAGAAACTTTTGATTGTTTTGATTCTCAAGTCTTGATGTTGTTTCTCAATGTGATATAGACTAACCACAAGATGGTTTAGTTGGTCCTCTCTTTCTGTTTAATCATTTGTCTTCTTCATGGTGTAAGTGTCAATATGTTATAATCCAACCAGCATGTCATACCCCCACTTCTGACAAACCTCATAGCATGCAAATCATAGCCAAAGACTTGGGTGATCAACATACACAAACAATGATTACCCTTAGGAAACAATTATCATTAATATTCATTAATGGCAGGTGCTGATTCCTTGGTAATAAAGGCATTGACAGCATTCATCATCTTAACCAAGTCATGGGTGGTGATCCTTGAAATAGCACAACTAGTAAAAGGAAATAACAACATAACATAATTTGGAGTGAGGAAGAAGGAAAATTGGAAAACAAAATATGGAATAATCAGGTTGGAATTGGAGAAGAATTCAGAAATAAACTTGAATTAGAAAAAAGCCAAGTTACCTAGTTCTTTGTTTGAGGCTGGGTTCTAGTTCTACTTTTGTTCTCCTCTGGGTTCGAATTGGGTTCCTTTGGTAGGAAATTGGGTGCCTGGGCCAATCTCGGGTGCACCTGCAGTATTATAAATATGATACATTAGGTATTGTATTCATAATTTTATAGGCTAACTCATTATTATGGTAACATGGGTATGACCACACTCCATGCCTTATAATGGTACCCGACATGGAGTGTGGTTCAAATGAAGTTGAACCAAATGCTGACCATGATGGCTATGATCATGATGAAGAGGAATATGAATATTAAATCTAAAATATGGCTTGTAATTTGAATTTTCATTTTGAATGAAGAAACTATAGATTCAAGTTGACTCATTCTATGTTGTAGTATATTTTTTCCCTAGATCTACCATATTATATATGTGTAGCCTGTAAGGGACATCTTCTGCTCATCCATGTATCAGAGCTCAGTGAGAGTTCTTAGGAGAAAGACAAGATGTCAGTGGAAGATGAAGAAACCAATATCAGAACACCACTTGAAGCCTTGCAATGTTGAGAGTGGGATAAAAGCTACACTTGAGACCCTATATAAGGAACAAACTTATTGAGCTTCACTTTGTTTTGAGAATAGTTTTATATCCTGTACTAAATAGGGCCAACCACGTGAAGGTGGAAGCTCATTTGGCCCCAACCCCCCCCCCCCAAACATCACTCTAAATTCCCCGTTAACATCTAACATTCATTCATTATTTCATCCATTAATAAAATGTAACATTCATTAATTATCACATGATAACATTCATTAACATTGATTCAGACATTAATAAAATGTGACATTCATTAATTATCACATGATAACATTCATTAACACATTATAAAATTTATGAACATTCAATACCACATAATTAAATTCATTGGCATATAAAAATCAGTCATTATCAATTAAGGTGCATAGATGACAATCATTTATTTTTTTCTTTTGATTTCTAATTTTTAAGATGTAATCATTAAGATGAGTATCAATATCATCATGATGATCATATACCCTCTCATGAGATCTCAATTCACGCCTAGTTCTCTGTTGATGCAAAGGGGGGTCATCTGCAATAACATATAAAAGGGTTAAATTAAAAACATTTTATTATAATTAAAAACATTAAAAACATTTTAAAGTATTTCAGTACTTTACAAGCCATAATCGTATAGCTCTTTACCTGATCTAGTCACATCATCAACATTGAGGTCAGTTTGTCTAGCCTCAGCCTCAACCTCAACATGCTCATTAATAGCGGCCTCTACACTCTCTACAATTGCAATACAAATTGTTACATTAATCCAAACACCAATTGCAATTAAATTTGTATTACTACACCAATCAATTTAAGATGTTTACTTGTATTACTATGATACACATCCTCATTGTCATCAACACGCACGGGTTGTGTATGACAAGAATTGGCAGGCTGCATTTCAATTTCATATGCATTCATGTTATCATTTTTTTCTTACTTAAAACAAATTTACTCACTTTATGTTGGAACTTAACATCAAATAAACTAATTGGTAAATAATTAAATTTCAAATATCATCTATTTAGCTTACTTACCATAACGTATCCATCAGTAGAACCTTTTGCACTTGTTATTCTTTCTGCCACGACTTTATAGCCTTGTTGGAAGCCCATTCTCTTGTCCACTTCTATGAGACTTATATTGAACTCTGCGCCCTGCATTTTCGCTTGGTATTGTCAAATTTTATTTTATTGTTTCATCAAAACAAAAAAAGATTTCAAATTATAAATAAATATTTAAAGATCAAAGAGTTATTTTGTAATGCCCACCCTAGCATCTTCCTATGTTAGACTGATAGGACTATTGCTTTGACACTTTGGATTTTATGATGGACTATGATTATTATTTAGTTAGCATTTTATGAGACATTTGAGCATATATATTTGGTTACTGTAGTTTATTTGGAAATATTAAATGAGTTATAATTTAATGATGAATGGCTAGAAATGAACTATCAGTAAAATGTTTTATTATGATCTAACCCTACTGACCCTATTACGGTTTGATGTTCACTGGTTGATGTGAGTGTAGGATGAGGAGGGGCAGTCGTAGTTACTCCTATGGGAGATCCACAAGATGTCACAATCTCCCTCCTTGTTTGCCACTATCTATTTATATTTATATATTTGTATATGCATATCAATTGGTGATGTAGGATGTAGGTACCAAGCATCGTCTCCACCTGGCTACACAGGTCTGAGTGTGCATTCAAAATCTTTGAACTATTAATGTGTGGAGATTTAACCAAGTTACTCTCGAGGTTACCCATGGACATAAAATTCTGTTTAGAAAGTTATCCTAGTTGGGAAAATGGAATGCAGTTATGTTTTGGACTTGATTTGTTGTTGGTCTGAGTTTATGTTATGTGTTAGAATTAATTTGTTTTATATGTATAATAAATAATTATGTTATAATTATTTATATTTTATATAGGTATGTGTACGTGTGGGTGCACACACATATATCCATGCTTATATAAATAATAATAATTGTATGTTTTCAATAATTGTGTTAAAGATATGTTGTTTATAATAAGCAAATAGAGTGAGTTAAATAAAGTATATTCAATGAATGTATTAAATAAAAAAGTAAAAATAATAATAATAAAAGGAAAATGTCCTTTGTAGTAAAATTGGCTATCTAGGAGGGATTTGAACTCAAGACCTCCTAGAAGTTAGGCTACTTGTTTTCCTATTGTGCTATGTATTTTTCTTGAAAGATATTTGTCTATTATTCTTGTTATGCTTTCATTTAAGAGATATTTTAATCAAATTTATTAAAAACCTTGATTAAGTCTTTACGGTAAATTATGTGGTTGGCCCTCCAACCAACTATGGAAGTTGGAGAAGTTGCTTCCCGTAAAGCAACTCCTCCAACCACATAGTTGGAGGATAAATAATTGAAGATTTTTGTGTGCGGGGAGGATGTTAATTTTTTGGAAGAATTTTTTTCTTTTGAGTTGTCTGTAATTGATTTCTCCATAAAATTTTGGTGAGAATTTATGTGAGTTTGAGAATCTCTGGTTGGTGAAGTCACCTGTGTGAGGATTGCTTGGAATTGATTGCCAAAGGAAGATTTCCAAAAGGATATCTACTCAAGGATTGAAGTTTCAAAGAGATTCTTCATTCAAGGGAAGAGGATTCTCCGTAGGAACCAAGGTAGAATCTAAACTAGGAAGAATCTCCATTCTTCCTCTTTGTGTATGAATGTGTTCTCTGTGTGTTTTATTGCCTATGTAAATTTTAGAATGATTATGTTATACATATATATGTTGTGCCTATATTAGTGATTTGGAATTTAGGATTACGTTTAAATATTTTTTTCCATGTTGTATGTATATGAATATTTATGCATTTGTAAGAGGTTGTAGGGTCCTTAGCATTCTCCTTGTATCTTCTTTCTTATCCAGAATGTCCATGAGTTCATTGAGGCATTAGAACTTCTATTTCAACCCTACAGTTTCATCTCTATTTGCACCACCTTTCTTTGTCCAGATCTAGAATAGATTTGTTAGATAGATAGGATGGATTGATGAGCTATTTCTGAAGGGAAACTAGGAGATCTCAAATGGGTTGTGCTCAGATTAGGCAACTGTAGTCCCCATAATGGCCAATTTAACACGTAAGCTAGAGTTGATAGTCATATTTTGTAGTTTCTGTTGGTTTAGTATTAACTGAGCCCAGTCGGTTTAGTGGTAACCAAGCAAGGTTGGTTTAGTATTAACCGAGCCCAGTTGGTTTAGCAGTAACTGAGCCAGGTCAGTTTAGTGTCAACTGATGAAAACAGTGTTAACTAACCAAGGCAGTGTCAACCAACCAAAGCAATGTTAACCGACCAAGGTAGTGTCAACTGACCAAACTAGTGTCAACCGAGAAGACTGTATCAACTAAGCAGATTAGTGTTAACGGAGGAAAACATGATTTATACAAGTATAACATAAGTATAACATTTAAGTATAAGTTACGATACTTTAATTTATTAGACTTTAAGTTATACTTGTATAAATTAATTAGGTACCTTCTGAGATGATTGAGATAGGTTTCAGCTTCATAGGAGTTAAGATGCAACTTCTAATTTTGAGATTTCTTAAAAATTCAGACTTAGCCAAATTTTAGGCACATGAGATTTCCCTAGATTTTTGAAATAAGCTATGGAATGTTGTCTAAATTCTTGTGGGGAATTTTATGTTTTATTTAATGAATTTCTATACATGGTTTTGATTTTAAGCTTTTGTTCATACTTGGGTTTTGGTAGAGGCCATAATATAAGGTCAAGACTTGTTCGGGTGGCCTAAGTGCACCGGAGGGCTCCCTAGACTTATGAGATGGATCTTTTGAAAGTATTTGATGTTTCCATGGCTTGTGTGTGTGGGTAGGGGACTAGGTACCCTAGGTGACTGGTTGACCATAGGTGTTGGAACCCTAAAGTGGTTACCAGATGATCCTATGGGTGGGTTAGTAAAAAGTGGTAACCTAAAAATGAATCTGGGAAAGGGGGGAAAAAAAAGATAATGAAAGAAAACATATTAATGGTCACATAGTCCTGTTGGAGTACTGGGACCATGCATAACCACCAAGATGGATCCCTGTTCATAAAGGGGGGACTGGGGTTACATGGTTTCCAAGAAGGATCCCAAAATCTAGGATATGTGATGACACTCACCTAGAGGGTATGCTAGGAACTTAACCCTTGAGATTAGTAAAGTGATATATTGTTATGTTATTTCTTTCAGATTAGGGTTTTGTGTATCCTTAGATTTCTTAGGGCCTTGTGAGTATCTTTGTTCTATCTCCTAGCACGGGGGATGGAAGCTCATCAGTTCCACATGGTTGGGTGGCAAAAACCTTTCTAGGTCTTGTTCGTGGTTCGTGACTTGGATGCGTTCAAATTTATGTATTAATGCAGATATTTGTATTTTGTATTATGTATTTTTGAAAGGAAAGATGAAAAGATATGTTGTAATGCCTTTGGGCCATTCATGTACCTGTTATTATGAGATCTATTATCAAAAAGATGTAATTGAAAAGAAAAGCAATGTAATTGGGAGGGATAGTTCTAGGCTTTGTTTCAAGGGTTGTTATTTGAAAGATTAAAGTTAGAAATATATTATGTCATGTTGAAATTATCTTTTCTATCTCTCCTATGTTGTAATGAAATAAAATGTTTATTATGCTAAGGTTAAGATGTAATTTGTAAGGAATATTTATTCAATGTGTAGGAAGGAGAAATGAAATTAGTATGTAAAGTAAGAAATATAATTGTAAAAGAAATGTTATTTTCTTATCCTATCTCTTAAGTTCTAAAATGTGAAAGTAAAGAAAGGAAATGAAATTCAATTTGGATAAGTAATGTAAATATGTTAGTAAATGAATTCATTAAGGGAACCTTAAGGAATGTAAATGTGAAGTAGTAATGATGTAATGTTAGAAAAAATAAAATTGAGTTGCAATTTTTGGTCATAAGACCTGATTCCTTATGTGTTCCCTGGTGGGGACATTACATTTGGTATTAGAGCACTGGTTTCTACACTAGGAGCTCATAGTCTACTTACATTTGAAACTCAAAACTTTTCAACAAATTGAATGCTACTTTTAAATGTGCACTTAAAACTAATATTGCACCACTCTCCCAAGATGCCTCTCGTTACCCATGGAAGAGATAGGGATAGGACTCAATAGTCTTCCTCTAGATCTTTCCCAAAGAGTTCCCATGGGGAACATGAGGGAGAAAAAAATCAAGATAACCATGGGAATGAGAGTCAGAGTAATGACTCAGAAGGAGCCCAACTTAGACAACTTATGCAACAACTTTTGCTTAGACTTGATAACCTTGAAAATAGAGTCAATGTCAAAGAAGGAAACCAAGCTCAACATCAAGATAGGGAAAGAGAGAGAAGCCCTAGGAGAGGGAAAGTTAGGCAAGAATCTAAAGATAGGGATACCACTCACTTTAGGGACTTGCTCAAAGTCAAGGTACCCCTCTTCTATGGCAATGAAGGTGGATCTACAGCAGAAACCTAGTTGTTTGACCTTGAGAGGTGTTTTTCTATGCACCCTTTTAGTAGCAACGTCAAGGCCAGATGCGCTATTATAAATCTAAGGAAGTTTGCATCTACATGGTGGCTTATGGAAGAAGACAAGCTTCAAGTCACCATCAACACCATTTCATGGGAACTGTTCCTAGAAAGCTTTAAGGATTGGTTCATGTCTGATCAGTGGAGGTAATGTAGGATAGAAGAATTCCACCACCTCAAGCAAGCCAACATGTCAGTGGAAGAGTACTAAAGAAATTTCTATGAACTTAAGCCTTTCTCTGGCTTTAGAGATGATGGACCCATACTTGTCCAACATTTCATTAGAGGTCTGAATGACCGAATATCAAGAGAGGTAGTAGTCTTGGAACCCCAGAACCTCTGAGATGCCATCACTAAGGCATACCTTGTTGAAAGAAAGATCAAAGGAAGAGGTGGCTCTACTAGTGGCCAAACATTCAATACTGGATCAAGTTCTAAGGGGAACTTTGATCAAGGAAATTCCAACTCTAAGAACCAACAATCATCTTTCAAAAGTGGAAAAAGCTTCCCTAAGAAGAAGTTTCAAAATAATAACAAAAGCAATGGGAAGTTTCAACAACCTCAAAACTGTAACAACTTCCGAGCACAACAAAGGTTTCCTCCTCCATAATCCCATAATTCTTAGAGTTTCAATAGAGGAGGTTATCAACAATCCATCACACCTCCTATAAAGAACTTGGGAAGGAATACTGGGTGTTATTCTTCTGGACAAAAAGGACATATTTCAGTTCATTGCCCTCAACGCATGAATCTCACTAATCAAAATCAAGTAGTTTCAGAAGCAACAGTAGGAGATGTCGGTCGGTCTCACAGGATGTTCACCACAATGGAACATAGACAAGTTGATCACCAAAACACTATCATAAAAACTTTAGGTTTATTAAAGGGTAAAACTATTTCTATTCTCTTTGACTTGGGAGCAACCGACTCCTTCGTATCTTCTTCTTTGATAGAAAAGTGCGGGCTAGCGGTAGTAGGGCAAGGAGTTAAGTGGCAGGTAGAGCTAGCCTCAGGGGCTAAAATGACCACAAATTTGTGTGTTCAAGGTTGCAACTTGGGATTAGAACCTTTTTCTACTAATGTTGATCTTCGAGTTATTCCTCTTGGATTGTATGGGGTTGTCCTAGGAATGGATTGGTTGATAGCACATGAAGCTAAGATAGATTATAGAAAAAAGCTCATTCATTGCTTGGATGATTTAGGTAAGCCCAACACAATTTTGGGAATTCAATGACCTATTTCACTTTGGATGATATCGGCTATGCAACTTAAGAAATGCATCAGGAAAAGATGCCAACTTCTTGTAGTCTTAGTTAATGATTTGATGGAAAAGGGAGATAGAAAAATTATACTCGAGCACCCTTTGCTTCAAGAGTTTGTAGATGTATATCTAGCTGAGATTCTGGGAATGCCTCCCAAAAGGGATATTGATTTCAGCATAGAATTGGTGCCATGAGCTGAGCCTATCTCTAAAGCTCCCTACCGCATGACTACTCAGGAGTTGAGTGAATTAAAAGTTCAATTAGAAGAACTCTTAGAAAAAGGATTTATCAGACCAAGTGTGTCACCTTGGGGAGCTCTGGTTATCTTTGTTAAAAAAAAGGATGGTTCACTACGGTTGTGCATTAACTATCATCAACTCAACAAAGTAACCATTAAGAATCAGTACCCTTTGCCAAGAATTGATGACCTATTTGATCAGATGAAAGGAGAAAAGGTGTTTTCCAAGATTGATCTGAAGTCAGGTTATCATCAATTGAGGATTCAGGAAGCTAACATTCATCCTACAATTTTTCATACTCGGTCTGGACACTATGAATTTGTAAGGAAACTCAGGTGCGAAAACAACTTCCTACTCTAATCTCTATAGGAGAGTATTGTGTAAATTCTTATAAATCCTTACAATTTCAGATTCATTAACTACTTTAACAAAGATATTGCAACCACATACCATGCATATAGAAAAATAGAGAATGACACAATGATATAGCCTGGGGAAACCTTTCGATAAAAACCCCAGCACTCCAAAACTTGCACAATGTATTGATCAAAACTATTACAGCTTACAATACACTTGCAATGCAAGTTCTTTCAGAAGATTTCAAAACCCTTGAAGACAAATCACGGCAGCATAAAACATTCCAACAATACACTTGCATCACATCTCTTCGCAACCCTAAAAAAGCTTATATCATGCGCTTCACTTTTTAGGGCTACTCCCAAAGATAACCATATTAGGGTTTTACCATTCTCCAAGAAAATAGGAACCCCATGATTGGGGAAGAGTGTACAGTACTCAAATTTATCAGTTGCCACATGTCTTCACCTGTCATTGAATCTTCCTGACATAGCTCTTACATGTCATAGGAATCCATCATAACCGTTTTAGCCATGATCTCCTTACACACAATTCAAAATGCTGACACATCAACATTATTTGCAAGAAATACATTTTACGAAACAAATAATAAGAATAGGAATTATCCAAGGTTGAGACACCTTATTCCTAACAAAATTTACCGTATTACCTTTTGGTCTCACAAATGCACCATCAGTATTCATGATTCTTATGAATGGGGTATTCAAAACCTTCTTGGATAAATTTGTCATAATTTTCCTAGATGATATTTTGGTGTATTCTAAAATAGTGGAAGAACATGAGAAACATCTTCAACAAGTGTTACAATGCCTTCGCAAGAATCAATTATTTGCAAACTTGGAGAGATGTGATTTCTTTCAAACTGAAGTTAAGTATCTTGGTCATGTTATCTCAAGAGAAGGTATAGCAGTTGACCCTGCCAAGATACAAGCTATAGTTGAATGGCCAGCCCCCACCAACGTCTCAGAGGTTCTTAGCTTCATGGGTTTAGCCAGATACTATAGATGCTTCATCCAAGGATTCTCTAGAATAGCTCATCCCATCACTTCCTTGTAAAGGAAAGGGAAGAAGTTCATTTGGACTAAGAAATGTTCAGAATCTTTTCAAATCCTAAAGGATAAGTTGACCAGTGCCCCAATTTTGGCGGTACCTAACCCCGCTGAAAATTTTATAGTTTGTACTTATGCCTCCTTGGAAGGCATAGGGGCTCTATTGATGCAAGGGGGAAGAGTTATTTCTTATGAGTATAAAAAGCTTAAGGACCATGAGCTTAACTATCCCACCCATGATTTGGATTTAGTAGCTATAGTTCATGCCTTGAATCGTTGGAGACACTTCTTATTGGGACATCAGTTTGAGTTACACACTGATCATCAAAGCCTTCAATACATATTTACTCAACCTAATCTCAATGATAGACAACACCAATGGATGGAGTTCCTGTGTGAGTATGACTTTGAGGTCAGATATATCCAAGGTAAGGAAAATGTGGTGGAAAATTCTTTAAGAAAAAGGAGACATGAGATATCCATGCTCTCCCTTTCGACTAATTTGAGAGGTTAGATTTTGCAATCACTCTGTTCAGACACTTTGTATCAAGAAGTTAAGGCTGAACTTGAGATAGGAAGGGCCTTAGAAGGAAGGCTCTCAGGGTATTCCTTAGACTCAAATGGACTGCTGAGACATCAAGGCAGAATTTATGTGCCACTTTTAGGTGATCTTCAAAGAGTCATCATGGTGGAAGCACACCATGCTCCCTATTTAGGTCATCTAGGTGTTAAGAAGATGTATTCAGATCTGAGACAACTATATTTTTGGTTGGGCATGAAGAGGGATATAGCTGATTTTGTGGCTAGGTGTCCAGAATGTTAGAGAGTCAAGGCCAAGCATCGTCACCCAGTAGGCCTCCTTCAACCACATTTGATTCTCAAATGGAAATGGGATATGATATCTATGGATTTCATTGTGGGACTACTAGTCACATATCGGAGACATGATGCTATCATGGTCACAGTGGATAAGTTAACCAAGGTAGCACATTTCTCGCCTATGCAGTCATCCTATACTACTACCTGAGTAGCAAGAGTCTTCATGAAGGATATAGTCAGGTTACATGGTGTTCCTAGAAAGGTTATCTTTGATAGATATCTAGTATTCACTTCAGAGTTTTGGACCTCTTTGCCGCATGCTTTAGGGACTCAGTTGAATTTTAGTTTTGCATACCACCCAGAGACTGATGGTTAGAGAAAGTGAGTTAATCAGGTTCTTGAGGACATGCTTAGGATGTATGTGATGGATAAACAAACCCATTAGGAAGATTACTTGTACCTAGTGGAGTTTACCTACAATAATGGCTATCACAATTCTTTGGGAATGTCACCATTTTAGGCTCTTTATGGTTGTCCTTGTCATACCCCTCTGAGTTGGGATCGCTTAGAGGAAAAAGTATTACTTGGCCCTGATATGTTACAAGATATGGAGCAACAGGTTCATAGAATTAGAGAACATCTTTTGACAGCACTGGATAGGCAGAAGAAGTATGCTGATGCTCATAGGATTGATAGGCAATTCTCTATTAGAGATAAGGTGTTTTTGAGAGTCTACCCACATAAGAGCCGTATCTGTTACGGAAAAGGTTCTAAGTTGGCACCGAGATTTGTAGATCCATTTGAGATCCTTGAGAGGATAGGACTAGTTTCTTACCGACTCACCCTAATGCCCAACCTTGTACATGTGCATGATGTGTTTCACATATCCTTACTTAGACAATATATTCCTGATTTGACTCATGTTTTGGATTGGAACACTTTATAGGTAGAGGACGGGCAGCTAGCTTTGGAGCTAGTACATATACTCTAGTAGTGGACTTTGACCCTCAGCGGGCATAGCATAGAGTAGGTAAGGGTCCAATGGGACCCCAGTGTTGATACCTCTACTACTTGGGAGGACGCTAGCAGAATCAGATCTGTATATCCATACTTATTTGTAGGCTTCCAGGAGTATGCCTAATCCTAGGGGGAGAGGATGTAATGCCCACCCTAGCATGTTCCTATGTTAGACTGATAGGACTATTGCTTTGACACTTTGGATTTTGTGATGGACTATGATTATTATTTAGTTAGCATTTTATGAGACATTTGAGCATATATATTTGGTTACTACAGTTTGTTTGGAAATATTAAATGAGTTATAATTTAATGATGAATGGCTAGAAATGAACTATTAGTAAAATGTTTTATTATGATCTAACCCTACTAACCCTATTATGGTTTGATGTTCACTGGTTGATGTGAGTGTAGGATGAGGAGGGGCAGTGATAGTTACTCCTACGGGAGATCCACACGATGTTGCACTCTCCCTCCTTGTTTTCCACTATCTGTTTATATTTATATATTTGTATATGCATATTAGTTGGTGATGCAGGATGTAGGTACCAGGCATCATCTCTGCCTAGCTACACAGGTCTGAGCATGCCTTCAAAATCCTCAAACTGTTGATGTGTGGAGATTTAACGAAGTTACTCTCGAGGTTGCCCATGGACTTAGAATTCTTTTTAGGAAGTTATCCTAGTTGGGAAAATGGAATGCAGTTATGTTTTGGACTTGATTTGATGTTGGTTTGAGTTTATGTTATGTGTTAGAATTAATCTATTTTATATGTATAATAAATAATTATGTTATAATTATTTGTATTTTATATAGGTATGTGTATATGTGGGTGCACACACATATATCCATGCTTATATAAATAATAATAATTGTATGTTTTCATTAATTGTGTTAATGATATGTTATTTATAATAAGTAAATAGACCGAGTTAAATAAAGTATATTCAATGAATGTATTAAATAAAAAAGTAAAAATAATAATAATAAAAGGAAAATGTCCTTTGTAGTAAAAGTGGCTATCTAGGAGGGAGTTGAACTCGAGACCTCCTAGAAGTTAGGCTACTTGTTTTCCTATTGTGCTATGTATTTTTCTTGAAAGGTATTTGTCTATTATTCTTGTTATGCTTTCGTTTAAGAGATATTTTAATCAAATTTATTAAAAACCTTGATTAAGTCTTTACGTGAAATTATTTGGTTGGCCCTCCAACCAACTATGGAAGTTGGAGAAGTTGCTTCCCGTAAAGAAACTCCTCCAACCACATAGTTGGAGGATAAATAATTGAAGATTTTTGTGTGCGGGGAGGATGTTAATTTTTTGGAAGAATTGTTTTCTTTTGAGTTGTCTGTAATTGATTTCTCCAAAAAAATTTGGTGACAATTTATGTGAGTTTGAGAGTCTTTGGTTTGTGAAGTCACCTATGTGAGGATTTCTTGGAATTGATTGCCAGAGGAAGATTTGTAGAAGGATATCTACTCAAGGATTGAAGTTTCATAGAGATTCTCCAGTCAAGGGAAGAGGATTCTTTGCGGGACCCAAGGTAGGGTCTAAACTGGGAAGAATCTCCATTCTTCCTCTTTGTGTATGAATGTGTTCTCTGTGTGTTTTATTACCTATGTAAATTTCAGAATGATTATGTTATACACATATATGTTGTGCCTATATTAGTGATTTGGAGTTTAGGATTATGTTTAAATATTTTTTTCCATGTTGTATGTATATGAATATTTCTACATTTGTTAGAGGCTGTAGGGTCCTTAGCATTCTCCTTGTATCTCCTTTCTTATCCAGAATGTCCATGAGTTCATCGAGGCTTTAGAACTTCTATTTCAACCCTATAGTTTCATATCTATTTTGGCACCACCTTTCTTTGTCCAGATCTAGAACAAATTTGTTAGATAGATAGGATGGATTGATGAGCCATTTCTAAAGGGAAACTGGGAGATCTCAAATGGGTCATGCTTAGATTAGGCAACTGTAGTCCCCATAATGCCCAGTTTAACCCGCAAGCCAGAGTTGACAGTCGTATTTGTAGTTTCTGTTAGTTTAGTATTAACCGAGCCTAGTCGGTTTAGTGGTAACTGACAAGGTTATTTTAGTATTAACCAAACCTGATCGGTTTAGTAGTAACTGAGCCAAGTTGGTTTAGTGTCAACCGACCAAACTATTGTCAACCAACGAAAGCAGTGTTAACCGACCAAGGCAGTGTCAACCGACCAAAGAAGTGTTAACCGACCAAGGTAGTGTAAATCGACCAAAGCATTGTTAATCGAACAAACTAGTTTCAACCAAGAAGACTATATCAACCAAGCAGATTAGTGTTAAGCGAGGAAAATAGGATTTATACAAGTATAACATAAGTATAACATTTAAGTATAAGTTACGATACTTTAATTTCTTATACTTTAAATTATACTTATATAAAGGAATTGGGTACCTTGTGGGATGATTGAGATAGGTTTCAGCTTCATAGGAGTTAAGATGCAACTTCTAATTTTGAGATTTCTTAAAAATTCAGACTTAGCCAAATTTCAGGCACATGAGATTTCCCTAGATTTTTGAAATAAGCTATGGAACGTTGTCTAAATTCTTGTGGGGACTTTTATGTTGTGTTTAATGAATTTCTATACATGGTTTTAATTTTAAGCTTTTGTTCATACTTGGGTTTTGGTAGGGTCCATAATATAAGGCCAGGACTTGTTTGGGTGGCCCAAGTGTATCGGAGGGCTCCCTAGACTTATGAGATGGATCTTTTGAAAGTATTTGATGTTTCCATGGCTTGTGTGTGTGGGGGTAGGGGACTAGGTACCCTAGGTTACTAGCTCACCATAGGTGCTAGAACCCTAAAGTGGTTACTAGATGATCCTATGGGTGGGTTAGTAAAAAGTGGTAACCTAAAAATGAATCTGGGAAAGGGGCGAAACAAAAGATAATGAAAGAAAACATATTAATGGCCACATAGTCTTGTTGCAGTACCAAGACCATGCATAACTACCAGGGTAGATCCCTAATCATAAAGGGGGGACCAGGGTTAAATGGTTGCTAGGAAGGATCCCAAAATCTAGGATATGTGATGACACTCACCTAGAGGGTATGCTAGGAACTTAACCCTTGTGATTAGTAAAGTGATATATTGTTATGTTATTTCTTTCAGATTAGGGTTTTGTGTAGCCTTAGATTGCTTAGGGCCTTGTGATTATCTTGGTTCTATCTCCTATCACGGGGGGTGGAACCTCATCAGTTCCACATGGTTGGGTGGCAAAAATCTTTTGAGGTCCTGTTCGTGGTTTGTGACTTGGATGCATTTAAATTTATGTATTGATGTAGATATTTGTATTTTTTCTTATGTATTTTTGAAAGGAAAGATGAAAAGATATGTTGTAATGCCTTCAAGCCATTCATGTACCTGTTATTATGAGATCTATTATCAAAAAGATGTAATTGAAAAGAAAAGCAATGTAATTGGGAGGGATAGTTCTAGGCTTTGTTTCAAGGGTTGTTATTTGAAAGATCAAAGTTAGAAATATATTATGTCATGTTGAAATTATCTTTTCTATCTCTCCTATGTTGCAATGAAATAAAATGTTTATTATGCTAAGGTTAAGATGTAATTTGTAAGGAATAGTTATTCAATGTGTAGGAAGGAGAAATGAAATTAGTATGTAAAGTAAGAAATATAATTGTAAAAGAAATGTTATTTTCTTATCCTATCTCTTAATTTCTAAAATGTGAAAGTAAAGAAAGGAAATGAAATTCAATTTGGATAAGTAATGTAAATATGTTAGTAAATGAATTCATTAAGGGAACCTTAAGGAATGTAAATGTGAAGTAGTGATGATGTAATGTTAGAAAAAATAAAAATTGAGTTGCAATTTTTGGTCATAAGACCTGATTCCTTATGGGTTCCCTGGCGGGAACATTACATATTTTCAATGGTAAAAGACATCTATAGATTGTATTTTCCTCATTCAATTCTGACAATATTAACACTTACAACTCATGCAACAAGTTTCGAATAACCGCCAGAGCCTAGCTTGTGTGGCCCGTGCTTTTGCAATCTTGCCTTTGATGTGTCAGGCAATCTATGAAGAGATTGAAATATGTTAGTTCATATAAATATGAAGAGTATTTATTACACAATTACATTCTTAATAGTATCACATACCTTCTTCTATTCTCTGGTGGTGTATTTCCTTTTTTTACTTCAGTTTTCTCATTCCCATCGAGAATAAGAGATTTCCACTCTAAATTAGGAATGCAAGGGGGGCATTGGTAATGTGGGTTTTTGGTTAATGTACACCTGTACTGGTCCCTAATATACCTCAAACATATCCTAGCTGTTTGAAGGAGCTTACCCTTCTCAAATGCACAAGGTCCAAAAAAGTTTGTCATACTCTCTACAAGATCATCCTTTAACTTTTGATTTTGGGTTTTCCACTTTTTAAGAAAGAAAGCAGTGTTAGATTAAAAAATGGATGTAATGATAACTATCATAGAAATGATATGAAATCAAAATAGTGGATTGGGGTTTTAGTTTGGATATGATGTTCTACCCTGTACAGATGGTGGGCCTAAATATCCGCAAACACTTGTCGTTAAGTTTACTATAAAAAACATCATTCCCTACAAAATAATCATGGGATCATTAGTCGAAGGATATAATAGTATAAAATAAGAATACAATAGATGTAAGCTTCTCATATTGAATGCAAGGTGTAATTAACATATGACTGTATAGTAAAAGAAAGGTCCAATCTTTAACGTACCTGGAAGTTTTGCTATTTTCAAGGGAACTCCTTCTTCTTCACTCTCAAGCAATATGCAATCCTTCACCATTCCCATACTAGCAATACTAGTACATCCAAGAAAATCACCATCAAGTGTTGCATCCCCTATTGCATAAATTGAATCGATTACGAAATGGCCCTAAGTAAGAACACTTCAAGGGAAATAAACATATATAGAATGATAGAGAAAATAAAATCTATGTACAAGTAGGTGGTGCCATGGTGTCTGTGATCATGCTATGTTGCTAACATTGGAGGACACAATACATCTGAGTCTGCCATCGTATGAGGTGGTGATAGTAAATGATCATTGACATGTGATGAAGAATAAGATTGTTAGAGCATAATAAAACTAGTGATTAGCATGGACAATATTGTTAGAGAGTAAAAAAAAAATATAGTCCAATATGCGATCTACCTGAACCAGTTGCAGTACCCTCATCATGGCTATGAGGATCAAAATTATACAAAAAAAGCTATAAAAGCAACACATACACTTATCTTTTAATGACATAAAAGACTACTATAACATAAAAACTATTATTGAACTTTTGTTATAATTAAAAATTACATTAATACTTACTCGATAATTTTGAAATAGGTGCATCAATTTAGTTGCCCTCTTTTGTGACTCAAGAGTCAGAGGGAATATAGATGCCAATTCAGCCAATCTTTTTCCAATTTTGTGGAGGCATTTTTTAATTGCAGAGGCTGGCTCATCACAAGCACCAAAATCACCAACTAGGTCCTCGTCAAAGGACTCCTTTTTAGGGACTGCGGGTTCCTTTCCCTTTCTCTGCTGACCACCTGTCTATGACAACAATATTACTAACACTATTAGAATTAATCTGAAATAGTGATGAAAAGAATATAATAAAAAACTTTATTTAACATTTTTATTCTAATAACAAAGAGGTTTACCTGCTAGGAAGAAGTGCATGCATGATCATCATTGTCCCCACTACGTGGTTGCTCCATATTGTGGTCCTATGTTATTATTTAAAGTTAACCAAAAATTAGAAAGGACTACATTAATAACTTTCATTAGAAGATGATGATGGAGATGAGGTGGATGGTGAGGAGACTCTCTAAATGTGGTTGGCAAAAAAACTCAATTATTTAATGGTACATAGTATGTACCTGCACCTTAATGATAGTGACATCATTTGTATCTATGCGATTCAAATTATAATCAATAAGCAGCTCTTCCCCTACACTTATTGATTTTATCACACATACAAATACATGATTTCCCTTGCACACCTCAAATATGCAATTGGGTTGCTTAATAGTTGACAGAGGTCGTGTGCTATTTATAAAACCTACAATATTTCCTTATGCTTTTGGTCTTTCGTTAATGTATATAGCCAATCTTTTACTTTCCTCATTGTCTTTTTGTTGAATATAATTTTCTGAGAGTGCATACCTATGCATACTTTTTTTATATTGAATAATTCACATCCAACTTTTGTAATCGTAACAAGGTCCAACATACTCCATCAATTCAACAACTTTGTTGTAAGAGACCTTTTATGCCATCCATGGAAAATAGGCCCAAACCATTGTTGGCAATTTGGCTGAGTTGATTACATAGATGTTGTCATTATGGAAACATATGATCCACTTGAAGATCGCACAGGTCAGAGAGCAAGTATGCCAGAGCGCATTGCAAATTTGTCTAAGTGTGAGACAATGTTTTTACCAGTGAACCTGGACATATTTTTTATTTGCAATGTTGATTGGAGTAATTTAAATCCTTGTGCACTTGAACATAGACTCTATGGTGACTATTGAACACCCATCTCAGAGCACAAGTCAGTACGACATGTACAGAAGAAGTTATGATAATTTTACCGAAGATAGTGTCAAATTGATGGGAAAGAATATGAAGATAGAACTAGTAAAGAGTTAAGAGATTATTTTGTTTATCAAAATAATGACTTAACAATATAAAGGGATGACATCCTAGATGTTAAATCTTGGATAAAGTTATTGGTATAAATGTAATTGTAATTGTAAGAAAAGCAAGAGTGAACAATTGATGTATAGTGAAGTGATATGATGCGAAATATATGATGCATATGTAATAGCGATAGTGAAAGAGTAGTGAAGAGAAATTGATGCAAGTAGTATAAGGTTATGTACCTTAACCTATTTTTTTAATCGGTGTATATTTTACATTACTTGTTTGGGCAGTGGGCTCATCTGGTAATCACATTTTGTACTACCAACTCCCAACAGGGTTGAGACTTCTAACAAGGCCTATAGTCCCTTAATTGGGACTGATACACTATATGCTTGTAACAGACTCCTAATAGGGTCAACATCCTTAACATGATACTTTTGATTAGTGGATCTTTGTGGGTACCATCCCCACCAGGGATTTCCCTTGGCCAGGGTTTCCTCAAGAATAAATAATGTGTTATGAGTTATTTAGTTTTATTGCTATGCATGTTGTTTAGCTTCTTATGTTATGCATGTATAAATATAATCTGTTATATCCATAATTGGGCAAAAGATAAAGTTTGTAGAATACTGATTCACCCCCCCCCCCTCTTAGTATTCCCTATTTCTAACAATTGGTATCACAACTTAGTTACTCAGAAAAGAATCATTCAAGGAAAGCCTAGTAGCTTGAGTAAGATCTCTATGGATATGGATCAACTATAGAAGAATCTTGAAGAAGCTTTTGAATAGATTGACTTGCTTACTATTGAAAGAGATAATTTGAAAAGAAAGTATGATGATGAAAAGAACCTCATTGAGAAACTGAAAAACAAATTGGAAGATCTGAGATCTGAAAAGGATTCTAAAGTTCTTATTGAAGATTGTGATGACAATTTAGAAAAAGCAAATGAGATTCTTAAGCATGAACTAAAGATAGAAAATTTGAAGCTTGGTTTGAAAGATGGAAATGGAAAGAATGAAGCAAATCTGAAATCTGAGAATGAAAGTCTAAAGACTGAAAATGAAGGACTAAAATATAAACTTTGTAAAGTAACATCTGAACTTGAGAAATACAATAAGATTGTGAAAGGTGAACTAACTCAATCCAAACAACAACTTAAAAGACTATATTCAATGAGTGAGAAGATTGATGAACAAATATCTTATCAAAAATCATTATATGATAAGACTGGTCTTGGATTCAACACTTTTAAAGAAAATGATGAAAGCAAGGAACCAGATCTAAAAATATCTAAAAGCATAGATGAGAAGAAGTCTGATGAGATCAACAAATCTAAAGATACACCTAAAGAAGAAGAATCACCGAAGCAAGAGGAATCACCCAGAGGTATGCAAAGAGAATTCAAAGGTAGATGTTTTTCTTGTAATACTATTGGTCATATGAAGAGAGATTACACAGGTAAGCAATTTAAACCTCTTAATGGTTATTGTTATAATTGTCATAGTTTTGGACATAGAGCTATTGAATGTAGGAAACCTAAATTTATTGAGAATAATGATGGTAGTAGAATGTTTAGGATTACTAACAATACAGATAAGAAACCTACTAAAGATATGAATAGAAGAAATGGAGTAATATGTTATAGATGCAACAAGGTTGGACACATTGCTAGAAACTGCAGATCACAAATCAATCAACGTAGACCAAGATATGGAAACAATGGAATTGTTTGTCAGATATGAAACAAGATTGGACATACAGCAAGGCTTTGCATAATGAACAATAGAGTTTTTCATCCTAATCCTAATCCCATAAATCATGCAAGAAGAAATGAAGATGCAAGTAATAGTCAGAAAGGATGTTGTAGTTGTAATACCCCAAAAATGGGCTATAAGTTCATTAACCTCCTATATCGACAATTTGAATGAAATTAACATCAAAGTCCTAACCTAAGGCACATCTGAACATCATCGAATCTTAATTGATTATCTAAAATTTTGCATCGGGGAATATTCCTAGTAATATTCCTAATTATCCTAATTATCTTTAATTTAATGATTATTTGGCAATAAATCCTATTTATCCTAAAGTTTGATTAATTGAATATTCTCAATATTTAATTAATTAGATTTAATTTGGCCACTTAATTATTTAATTGAATTTAATTCCATTATTCCTAATTATGATATTTAATTTTGACAATAAATCCAAAATCTTACAAATAATTGATTAAATATTTTATTTAATTAATTAAATCATTTTGTCAATTTTTAGTATTGTAATTTTGAATAAAAGTTTGAAAAATAGTTGATTAACCCATAAATCAATTGTTTTATTTTTCAAAATCAGTTAAGTTGAGAATAAATCACTTTATTTATTTGTTAATTCATAATTATCCATGTGCACAATCAAAGAGCAGTTAAACTCCAAATCAGAAAATCGATGCAAGTTATTGACTTTTTGGAACTCAGCATCATTTTTAAGTTTTTAAAGTTGATCTAAACTTCTAATTTGAGTTTAAAAGCTATTTTTGCATGATTTTCATGTTTTTGTGAATTAAATTATGTTTATTTTAAAAAAACTCAAAAATCAACCTGAGTTATTTGAGTGATTTATGGCTTTTATCCATGCACCTCTAAAGCCCTAGATTTCTATAAATTAAGGCTTCAGCTCATCCCAAATCATCTCATAATTTTGTGAGCTTACTCTGCCAAAGTCATCTAAGAATTGCACAACTATTTTGAAGAATTGGAATTTGGAGAATCAAAGCTTATTGTGAATCAAGGCTATTGTGAGATCAATTTGGTTTTTACATTCATTTAGTTTTCATATCATATCACTTTTAGATCAATTCATAGCATATCGGTTTTTACATATCATAGATTTCATATCAAGTTTTTCATCTTATTGCATCTAAAATTTTAAAAAAAAGATTAATTGCATACATTCCATATCCATCTTTTGCATTAAAATCCTTCATTTAGGTGTCGTCAAGGTCACTGATCTTGATAACAATCTGAGAACATCATACTCGCACCTATTAGAATGCAGTAAATTACCTGGTTAGTTTAGTTTCAATTATTGCACGATTTCGATTTTAGCTAACCTCTAATGTTTTACTGAACTGTTGTGTCTATAGATCAGGTACAATTTTCACACACATTTCTGGCGCCCACCATTCTGATTTGGATTTTAACTGCTCTTTGATTGTGCACATGGATAATTATGAATTAATAAATAAATAAAGTGATTTATTCTCAACTTAACTGATTTTGAAAAATAAAACAATTGATTTATGGGTTAATCAATTATTTTTCAAACTTTTATTCAAAATTACAATATTAAAAATTGACAAAATGATTTAATTAAATAAATAAAATATTTAATCAATTATTTGTAAGATTTTGGATTTATTGTCAAAATTAAATATCATAATTAGGAATAATGGAATTAAATTCAATTAAATAATTAAGTGGCCAAATTAAATCTAATTAATTAAATATTGAGAATATTTAATTAATCAAACATCAAACTGAAAAAAATCTGTGCTTTTTTCATGCTTTTATCTCCTTGTATGCTTACTGATTCGCATTGAGATTTTTGCATATTGTGTCCCTTCGAGCTCTTCGATGATGTCCTTTATAGGATTTAGAGAGTGATGACTGGGGGCATAATCTTTTCTTTGTCTTCTGCTTGTATGTGAAAATCTAACAACTTTGGAAATTCTGGATTGAAATGGTGTCCGACTGTAAGTGCCTCTATCTCGAATTGGATGGCCATGCCTACCTCGACCATTGATACCCAAAAAATTCAAGGAAGTTTGATCTAACTATTATTTTTTTGAGTGAGTTATTTCTCCTACTGTGAAATGTGATCTTGCTTAAGGATGTGAATGATAAAGGATCACTACGGGTAATTCACATTGGATTTAGAATAATCTCTTGATTGTTTGATGTGTTTAAAATGCAAGGCGTATTCAGGTCATCACAATGTTTATGTTCTTGCAACCTAGACACTCTGTGATGACCTAAATACACCTCAGCTTGGCCTACTTCTTGACCTTGGTATCCTCAACATGGTCAAGAAGTATCCTAAGGTTTGACCATGAGTTGACCAAGGTTGAAATTTTGATAGTTTGATGGAAGATAATCAATTAAGTTGAATTCTAGATTTCTGTGATGATTGAAGGTCGATTATGCAAGTAGTTGACAATATGAATGATCTCAGATTTTGATTTTGATCCTGAAAAAGGATTCTACTTGCTATTTCATTGGATGGACCTTCGTGTGAGATTTGGCTCTTGTTAGATTTGAAGATGCAATTTGAAGAATCGTTTAAGCATTGAAGTTTGTTTAATCATTGTGAGATCATGCAAAGATGAAAAATGAAATGCAAAATGCAACCTAAGACCTAGGACCTACTCACTGATCATATGTCAATTTGTTATCATCATTGAACTTTTAGGTAACTAGATAAATCAATACAATGCCCACTAGTTATGAAACCATAGACATATGAATATCGATTTGTATGCGCAAGAATCAATACAACACCCACTGGTCAATAACCATGGATATATGAATATTTATTTTGTTTTCATAATTTTGGATTAGATATAAGCACCAAGGCACAAACACCAGGATGACCTGAATATCATGTCCATTTTGATATAGCAATTTGTATAAGCATCAGAACATAAACATCATGATGACCTGAATACACCTTGCATTTTAAACACATCAAACAGTCAAGAGATTATTCTAAATCCAATGTGAATTACCTGTAGTGACCCTTTATCATTCACATCCTTAGGCAAGATCACATTTCACAGTAGGAGATAGAACTCACTCAAAAAGATAATAGTTAGATCAAACTTCCTTGAATTTTCTGGGTATCAATGGTCAAGGTACGCATGGCCATCCAATTTGAGATAGAGGCACTTATAGTCGGACATCATTTCAATCCAGAATTTCCAAAGTTGTTAGATTTTCACATACAAGCAGAAGATAAAGAAAAGATTATGCCCCTAGTGATCACTCTCTAAATCCTATAAAGGACATCATCAAAGAGCTTGAAGGGACACAATGTGAAAAAATCTCAATGCGAATCAGTAAGCATACAAGGAGATAAAAGCATGTAAAAACCATAGATTGTTTTTAGTTTGATGTTTGATTGCGTTGTTGTAGATGCAAAATCCTTTTTGGAGACGAGACTGACTGATTGACTCAAATGAAGCTTCAAAGGACTTTGACTGGATATGACATATCTAAGATACATTGGAGGCCATAGGATACAACATTGATTGCCCCCAAGTGTTAAGCATTGATAGGATATAGACGCTTGAGTTGATTGGTGTACAGACCGACTTATTGAAAACTGGAAATACAAAAGAAAAAAAATTGGGAGATATGTACAAACTAAAGCAAGACTAAAAGTTGGGAAAGACCAAGATTGCGCTAATAGAAGAATGAGGATGAATCATCCCGATAAGATCAAATGCCCATTGATGGAAAGGCCATTGTGTAGTAAAGGGAATTAGATCTCTCCCTAGAGCATGAATTAAGTTGCCATGCACTTGGCATTTTTGACAATTCTTAGCAAATTTGATAGCCTCTTTCTCCATCTCAGGCCAATAGTACCCCGCCCTAATAAGTTTTTGAGCTAGTGTTAAACCGTTCGAGCGTGACCCACAAATACCATCAT
The DNA here is from genome assembly GCA_027943335.1 of Chamaecyparis obtusa. Classification (NCBI taxonomy): domain Eukaryota; kingdom Viridiplantae; phylum Streptophyta; class Pinopsida; order Cupressales; family Cupressaceae; genus Chamaecyparis; species Chamaecyparis obtusa. Next base: position 95,073 of record BSBK01001771.1, read on the forward strand.
GAACTTCCTCTAATGCACATTGAGACTCTTCCCATTCTAAACATCTAAGTAGCATACCATCTAGACCTCATTTGTATAGATCATTACCAATGATGACATATCGAGAGGCATTTTGGATAAGGTATCTCTTTTCATGGTAGTTGAAGGTATCGAGAATGATTTGGTCTTTGAGATAGGAAAATAGGTTTTTGTATCTGGATGAATCATGACCTACAATAGTGCAAATCATGTGGGTTTCAAGGGAGTCATATGTAGGATAAGATAGTGCTTCCACCAGGAACTCGTAGCATAGCTCATGTTCAAGCTACTGTAATAAAGTAGATAGTGTTGCCATTGCATCCGCAGCATTGTTCTTCGTTCTAAGAATTTGCTCAAATGTGATAGATATGAAATACTTCTTTAAATCATCTACCATTCTCTTGTAAGGAATGTAATTTTCATCTTTAGTCTGGTACACATCATTGACTTGATGAATAACAAGTTGAGAGTCTCCATGAATGTGTAGCTCTATCACCCTCCACTCAATGGCTAGTTTCATACCATTCAAAAGGGCTTCATATTCAACAATATTGTTTGTGCAAAGGAAACTTTAACCTGAATGCTTTTGGGATTGAGTATCCTTGAGGAGTTATGAACAATATGCCTGCTCCTGATCCATTCTATGTATAGGATCCATCGAAGAATAACTGCCATTCTCTAGATGAAAGATGCATGATAGAGGAATCTGGAAATTCCATTTGTAGTGGTGTGTCATCAAGCAATGGTGCTTCTGCTAATTGATCAGTAATGACTTTCCCTTTGATAGCTTTTCATTCCACATATTCAATGTCAAATTCACTTAAGAGCATAACCCATTTAGCTAATCTTCCTGTGAGGGTAGCTTTGCTTAGGAGGTACTTGAGTGGATCAATTTTAGTTACCAATTGTGTGGTATGAGCTAACATGTAGTGTCTTAGTTTCTATGATGCAAAGATCATAGCTAGACAAGCTTTCTCAATCATTGAATAGTTCTTCTCATATGCAACCAATGTCCTACTGATATAGTATATAGCTCTTTCCCTTTTGTTCTCATTGTGTTGTGCTAGCAATGCCCCCAGTGATGTATCTGTTGCAGAGACATATAAGATCAATGGCTTCCCATGAATAGGAGGCATCAAGATAGGAGGATTTGATAGATACTTCTTGATATGGTTAAAGGTTTTCTCACATTCTTCATTCCATGCAAAGGTCACACCTTTATGTAATGTTTTTGTAAAAGGCTATGATATGTCCGCTAGCTGTGATATGAATCTTCTAATAGATTGAACTCTTCCTTGCAATGTCCTCATCTAACTGATATTCTTAGGGGGTTGCATCTCCATTATAGCCTTGACTTTAGTTGGATCAACTTCAATGCCCTTCTTTGAAACTATGTATCCTAAGAGCTTTCCAAAAGTGACACCAAAAGCACACTTCTTAGGATTTAGTCGAAGACTAAACTTTTCCATTCTATCTAGGATCATGCTCAAGTCCTTTAGATGTTCAATTCTAATCATAGATTTTGCTAAAGTATCATCAACATAATCTTCCATAGTTTGATGCATCATGTCGTGGAAAATAGATGTCATGGCTCTTTGATTTGTAGCACCAGCATTTTTAAGCCCAAATGGCATGACATTCCAATAGAAGGTGCCCCATGCACATGTGAAAGCAGTTTTCTCTTGATCCTCTGGAGCAATTTTTATTTGATTATATCTAGAGAAACCATCCATTAAGGAATACATCTTGAAATCCACAGTCATGTCCACTATCATATCAATGTTAGGTAGTGGAAAATCATCCTTAGGGCACACTCTATTCACATCTCTAAAGTCTGTGCACACTCTGATTGAACCATCTAGTTTAGAAATAGGTACAATATTAGAGATCCACTCTGTATAGTCAATAACTCAGATGAATCTAGCTTTTAGGAGCTTCTCTAATTCAGCTTTTACCAAGAGTGCAACATGAGGATGCATCTTTCATAACTTTTGCTTGATAGGTTTGACATTTGGAGCAATAGATAAATGATGCATTATGAGATTAGGGTCCAATCTTGGAATATTTGAATATTTCCATGCAAAGTTGATCTTCTTCTCTGTTAGGAATGTTGTAAATTTTTGCTTCTCTTCTTCTGATAATGATTGTGAAACATGTACCAATTGGGGTTCCTCTATTGTACCCAAATTGATAGATTGAGTGGGCTTAATTAGAACTAGAGATCTGTCCTGTAAATGACTTGGAAGGACATCAAATATCTCATCCTTAGGCACCTCAGAGAGGTTTTCACCTTCAGATACATCTTTTATTTTTACTTTTGTAGGTTCTGAAACTACCACAAAGTGGTTTTCACCCTTAGAACTCTTTTTCTTTTTATTCTTATTTTTTTGACTAAGATATTTGATGTCTGACTTGGTCATGTTGATGCTCAATTCACTGATGGAAGTACTCATAGGCTTAATTGCATTTAGGTATCAAGCAAGGGCATAGTCATTCGGGAAGGTATAAATACCATGGCTCGAATTTGTGGAGGTTTGATCAATAAGTTCTGGATATTGGATAGTCAAAGTGGGGAAAGATTGGGAGATAGTGTTTACGGATATGGATATGTCATCATTGGTCCTAACCTGATGCTCAAGTTCAAAGGTGATATTACAACTTAAGACATTCAATTCATGAATAGGCTCAATGTCATCGTGGGAGTCCAATTTAGCCATAGGTGGATCAGACTCGATAGGCTCATCATTTTTCTTTAGAATTACATTGGGATTAGGTGCATATTGGTGAATAACTTCAACATGTTTCTCTATAATAAGCTCATCTTCATTTGGTTCTAGAATGGATCCCCATTCATAGTCATTTGATTCAACTTCTGATTCAAGATCTCTAGGAAATCTTAGAACATGAGTAAAGTCAGGGTGAATACCCCAAGAAGGGTTACCATCAGATTCTGATTTGAATTCATACTCATGGGAATCTATCTTAGAATCACTACCACTTCCCTCTTCTTGATTTTTTTTGAGATTAGCTGGTTCTTGTGTTGCAACTATCTCTTGGTTGATAGTAGGTTCTTGTGTTTCTACTACATTAATTCTTTTGATTGGATCATCTTTATCATCAAGAAGGTCTTGGATCTCTTTAGGCAATTTTTCATAGGGGATGAGTTCTGAGCTATCTGAATCACTATCTAATGGTTCTATTTCATCTTTCTTAAGAAGAGGTTCCCCTAGTGTGATCTGCTCTATGACATGTGAGCAATTACCTTTGAGGTGATAGCATTTCTTCTTAAAGCCTAAGCCAACTTTGTCTTTATTTTCTCTACCAATATGTGGGAGAGGTGCCATGAGACCTTTCCCTCTAACTCCTAGAGGTCCTTGACCTAGATATCCCATCTTAGCTATCAATTTATCTCCTAGACCATATGACTTAGAAGGGAGTTTGGATACTGTAGAGTCACTGGTTTGAACAACTTGAGATTCAGGTTCATCTTTGTATAGCCATGATAGCACAGCTTCATCCTCTTCAAACTCTTGCTTGGATACTTGTTCTGCCACAAAATTATTTTTATATGCTTCAAGAGGTTCCTTAGGTTTCGGCTTGGATTGTTTCAAAGATTGTCCATAAGACTTAGGTGAGATAGGGAGAGATGTCAAAGATAAGACTAGCTCCATAGTATATTCTCTCATACTATTTTCTTTGATATTGATCTCTTTTGCAAGATCTTCCATTTTAGATGTGGATGCTTCTTTAGTTGGTTCAATGGAAGATTCTTTGTTATTAGGTACAAGCTTATCTGCACTTTCCTTCAAGGTGTTGCAAGTTGTATTCAGATCTACGGGGATAGTAACCTCTACTCCTTCATAAGGAAACTTCAAACATTGATGGTATGTAGAAGGAATAGCTTGCATTTCATGTATCCATGGTCTCCCTAGAAGAATGTTGTAGGCCAAAGGTAGATCAAGCACTTGACAGATGGTATCTTTGATAATTGGACCCACTTTGATAGGTAAGACAATGGTACCTTTAGAATATCTTTCTTGTTCATCATAGGCTTTGATAGTTATCTTCTTTCGAGGATTAATAGCCAATTTTGAAACTCCCAATTGTGTGATCAAGCTATAAGAACAAATGTTTAGGCTAGTGCCTCCATCTATCAACACATGTTTGACTCTACGGTTCTAGATCAAGACTTCTATATGTTGGCATTAAGCAGGATTGCCACTAGTGACAACACTTATTTGCATTCTGAGTGCAAACTGAGCAGAACAGTGCAAACTGAGTAGAATAGTGCAAACTGAGTAGAACAGTGCAAACCGACTAGAACAATGCAAACCGAGCAGAACAGTGCAAACCAAGAAGAACAGTGCAAACCGAGTAGAACAGTGCAAATCAAGCAGAACAGTGCAAACCGAGCAGGACAGTGCAAACCAAGCAGGACAGTGTAAACCGAGTAACATTATGTCTACCGAGTCACAAGTATTTACCGAGTTCAAAACCTACCGAGTGGTTAGTATTAACTGAGCCTTCACTTCTACCAAGTGCATGATGATGCCGAGTAATGCAGTGGATGCCGAGTATCAGAAAGTCACCGAGTTAGTTTGCTAGAACTGTGTAACCATACTTGGGCTGACTTAGTAGCACTTATGTTTATTTGTCAAGCCGACTTTGTAATTATAATTAATTGTTTAGACTTGTATATAAACAATGTTGTAAAAATACCAAGATGTATGAGTACGAATATAAATATGGAAAAGAGATAAAAGGCAGAGATAAGCGAATTACAAAGGGCTACAGCAGTATAAGGAGCAGCAAAGAAAAATTCATCATAGAAGGTGATCAGTACATCAGCAAATCTCATTCAGCAATCTAGTTGCAAAGTAAGAGATCTACTATTTCATCCTTACAGGTGAATCAGCTTGAAATCCTTTAACCGGGTAGACTTAACAGTCTTTTGTAAAATCTCTTTACCGAGTGCATACTTCATTGTATGTTTGTAAAACCTCTAACAAGGTGGATTTAGCAATCCTTATTGCTCCTAGCAGGGCAAATCATTAGAAGTGATCAATGTAAGCTTTAACCGGCCAACTTTATACTGCAGTACTAAAGCTTTGTGGGTTTCATCCCCACCCCAGTTTTACTTTCTTTTGGAAGGTTTCTGGGTAACCAAATCTATGTGTCATTGTTGTGAATGCTTTTAAGTTTCATGCTTTCTATATGCAAAAGGATAAAGTAAACTATATATGAATACATCTGATATTGAAAGAAAATTTTGAAGTTACTGATTCACCCCTCCCCTCTCAGTAACTTGGTTAATTCCTGAATATTTCCAACAATTGGTATCAGAGCAACATTGGTTCTCAAGATAAAGCTTAACTAGCCTGAGCAAAGATCCAGGACAATGGAGGTATTCAAACTGAACAAGGTGATTGAAAATGAAAAGCTAGATCTGGAAATGGCCATAGCTAAACTTAAAGAAGCAAAAGAACATCTTTCCCAATCCCTAAGAAGAAGGAAGGAACTTGCAAATCAGATGAATGATCATAATTACATTGAAGAAAAGATTGGAGATCTTTTTCCCTCAGATAGCTCAGATGAAGCAAACAATGCTGTCAAAGAACTCCTAGAAAAGAATGGGTCTCTACAGGAAGAAGTGAGAAAATTAAAAAGAGAACAAGAGCGACACTCAACAAGATTTTGTGAGATCTTAGAACAAAGAAACAAGTTGAAAGATGAATTAGATGGAAGGAACAATGAAGTCCAAAATAAAACCCTTCAGCTAGAAAACCTAATTGATCAGATCTCCCATACAAATGAGGAAATTCTGACTCTAAGATCAGAAATAGAAAGCACAAGAGAAGAACTAAGATCTGAAAAGCAAATCAATCTAAGATTGATGGATGACCTAAACACTGAAAAACAAATCAATGAAAGAATCCTAAAAAGCCAAGAAGACTTAAATCAGCTGTATGATCGAAATCTTCATAGGTAGAAAGGAAAAGTAGTATGGAGAAAGGATGTGCCAGTTCTTTATGAGATAAATGAATATATTTCAGAAATGGGTGAAAATTTTGAGAGCATCATGGATAGTTATTTTGAGTCTTTCAAGGAGAAAATGAATGATAGATTTCAAATTCCACAAAAGTTGGTGGAGGATTATAAAGATGATATTTGTTTCATGGTGGACTATGACAGAGTATACATTCAATTAGCTAAATTGAGGATTGTACATGTAAAACCTCTTCCTTATGAGGTAAACATTGATGAAACAAAGAATATCATTGAAGCCCTCCTTAATCGGCCTGTTAATCCCAAAGCTCCATATTTTGGAACATATGAAGAAGCAAAGGTGAGAATTGAATTAAGTATAAAGCTTCCACGGGTAGTAAATAAAGGAAAAAAGAGGATAGCCAAAATGCAAATGCTAACTGAGGATAGAGGAGAAGACACTGAAGAAGAAGAGGAAAAGGATGAGAAAACAAAGGAACCAGAACCTACAAAGAAGAAAGGAAAAGTATTCATTACCAAGGCACCTAAGCCTCCCACTGCTGTATTTACAAGGAGAAGTGCAAGGGGTAAGGCAGAAAAAAAGGACAAAGATATAATATTCAAAAAGCCTCCTCTAACCCTTCAAGAGAAGATCAAACTTTTGAGAGAAGGATCAGGATCTGGAGTAAGTAATATAAAATCTTTAAAATATGAAACAAGATCAGAAACAGAACAAAAGGAGATTGAAGATACTATCATTGAAAAGATGGGACAGTGGAAATACTCTCCTGATGAAATAGCCCCACAGATCCCAGCAGCTTTATTAGATCCAATAAAAATGAGATGGGCCAATGCAAAGAAAACTGTAAAAGACATATTTGATCAAACCCTGAGACAATTAATGTCGAGCTTGAAAAATGATGAAATAAAGAAGGCATTGAAGGAGAATAAAAATAAGATGACACTGAAGTTCAATACTTTCTTAATTCTGATTAACAATATTGAATCGGTTGTGAAGAGTGCAAATGCCACATGGAAGAACATATACCATCTTCACCAACCGAGTACTGAAACAGTTATAATAAAAGACATTGAAGATGACAGTGATGAATAGGAAGAAGCCACTGAGGTAGATGATACCGTGAGGATAGTGGCAGAAGTCATTGCATCACTTCCTACCTCTCCAGCAAAAGTTACTACATCTAGCTCGGAGACATCTTCAAGCATGGTTGTGACAACTTCAACTTTTGTCCAATCACCTATAGCAACAACAAAAGTAACTACCATTTCTTCTACCGAGTTGCAGTCTCCTATTTCATCAAGTTTTCTAGCAGTAAGTATTCCAGTTTTTGATTCTACATGTGTAAATACTTTAAGTTCTCTAGTAGACATTATACCATTCTCTATAGCTAGTCCTACTATGTCTACTATCACTACTACTAAGGCATTAAGTATAGATAAGTGTAAGACTCAACCGAGTATAAGATTTTTGGGCAAGAATATAATAGAGGATATAGACCTAGATGAGGAAATAGAGATTCCAACATTGGATTTTGCAAATCTATCAGTGGATCAAATGCAAAATATAGGTGAAATCCTCCAAAGGAAAGCAAAGTAAAAGAGCTTAAAGATGAGAGAGACAAGGAATATAAAATCATTAAGGATGCTAAGGACATTTTGTCAGAAGCATTAGGTATTGAAGTAGACTCCTCTCAACATGCTTTGTTACAATTAGCAGAAGCAGTAAATAAGTACAATGAGGATTCATTTGGGACAGACAAGTTAGTTGAAAAAGTAGAGAAGAAATTCAACAATAAAGTGCTTGAGCACATTGCTCAGCACATAGCTATTAATCAAGTAGAATTGTCTTCAGTTTTGAGAAACATTGAATCTTCCTATTCAAATGTTACCTCTCTTTTGGTCAAACTGTGCAATGTTGCCGAGTTCACCAAGGATGTCAAGGATAAAATGAATAAAATTGATGAGGATTTGAAGATTAGCATACAGAAGCTACAACTTGAACCAAGTTCAAACTCTGCTCATCACATGAAAATCTCATTCCTATCAAATATGCAGTCAGAACTACTGAAAGAAGACACAAGGATCCGGTCCACACTGCTAGACATTCAGAACATGATCCTTCCCATCATGAATACAATGTATAAGCACATTGAACATTCCAAAACATTAATTCATGACAATCAGTTCTCAATAGCAGATTACATGATTACACTCTCTGCAAAAGTCCAAATTGCAATCCAAACAAGCAAGATTCTGCAAGAAAATTGGGACAAAACCCTGGCACTGGTAATGAAGGTACATTCTATTTTTCTATCAAATTTTGGATTCTATTTGTAAAACACTTGTATATACACCTTTGGAGATATGTATAGAAGAAAAGAAGAAAAAGTTAGCACATTGAAAGGGGGAGATAATTTATAAAGCCCTATGACAAAGACAAATTTTGAAAAATAAAAATAAATCTTAGCATGGTTCATGTATATAAGTTTTGGGCAATAAGTGTTTTTGTCACTAATGCCAAAGGGGGAGATTGTTGGCATTAAGCAGGATTGTCACTAGTGACATCACTTATTTGCATTCTGAGTGCAAATCAAGCAGAATGGTGCAAACCGAGCAGAACAGTGCAAACTAAGCAGAACAGTGCAAACTGAGCAGAACAGTGCAAACTGAGCAGAATAATGCAAACTGAGTAGAATAGTGCAAACCAAGAAGAACAGTGCAAACCGAGCAGAATAATGCAAACCGAGCAGGACAGTGCAAACTGAATAGGACAGTGTAAACAGAGTAACATTATGTCTACCGAGTCACAAGTATTTACTGAGTTCGAAACCTACCGAGTGGTTAGTATGAACCGAGCCTTCACTTCTACTGAGTGCATGACGATGCCGAGTAATGCAGTGGATGCTGAGTATCAGAAAGTCACTGAGTTAGTTTGCTGGAACTGTGTAACCATACTTGGGCCGACTTAGTAGCACTTATGTTTATTTGTCAAGCCGACTTTGTAATTGAAATTAATTGTTTAGACTTGTATATAAACAATGTTGTAAAAATACCAAGATGTATGAGTACGAATATAAATATGAAAAAGAGATAAAAGGTAGAGATAAGCGAATTACAAAGGGCTACAGCAGTATAAGGAGTAGCAAAGACAAATTCATCACAGAAGGTGATCAGTACATCAGCGAATCTCATTCAGCAATCTAGTTGCAAAGTAAGAGATCTACTGTTTCATCCTAACAGGTGAATCATCTTGAAATCCTTTAACCGGGTAGACTTAATAGTCTTTTGTAAAATCTCTTTACCGAGTGCATACTTCATTGTATGTTTGTAAAACCTCTAACAAGGTGGATTTAGCAATCCTTATTGCTCCTAGCAGGGTAGATCATCAGAAGTGATCAATGTAAGCCTTAACCGGCCAACTTTATACTGTAGTACTAAAGCTTTGTGGGTTTCATCCCCACCCCAGTTTTACTTTCTTTTGGAAGGTTTCTAGGTAACCAAATCTATGTGTCATTGTTGTGAATGCTTTTAAGTTTCATGCTTTCTATATGCAAAAGGATAAAGTAAACTATATGTTAATACATCTGATATTGAAAGAAAATTTTGAAGTTACTGATTCACCCCTCCCCTCTCAATAACTTGGTTAATTCCTGAATATTTCCAACACTATATGCAAAGGCTAATTATGTGGGTGACTCAAGGATTTTTCATCTTCCTCTGAAAAGGAGATATATTGCAGAGATGTAAGATGTCCAACCATAGTCTGGAACCTATCTAAATCAAGGTCATCAAGAACATTGGAACCGAGAAAAGCTTTGTCTAGTATGGCTCTGTGAGCTAGAGATATTCAAAGAAACTCAAACATGGAGATTTTGGCATTAGTGTGCTAGAGTTGTTGAACAATGCTATGATATGTAGGCCTCGTATCCTTTGGATTGGAAGATTTGGAAGTAGACTTCTGTTTAGAAGTAGATGAAAGATTGAAGGGCACCTTAGGGACATTTGATGAATCTGGGATTTGTCCTTTCAGATGTTCTTGGGCTTGTGATCAAGTAACTGCATTGGTAGATTGATTTTGTCTATCTCTTCTTACAATTGTGATGACATTGCAACTTTCAGAGAGACATGGTTCAACCATATTGATGATAGCATTATTTCCAGGGTAGGCATAGTTGACTTTTGCCCCCATATTAGGCTAAGAAGTTGAAACTTCTTGACCATGTTTTAGAAATGGTTCTGTGAATGCTATATGATCGTTATTGCTCTTTGGATTGTCAATTGTGATGTCTCCACTATCGATCAGATCTTGAATGGTGTGTTTCAACCGGAAGCAGTTATTCATTTTGTGACCTTTACCTCAATGGAAATCATAGAATTCATTTTCTCTCCACCATTTTGGCTTAGGCTCAAAATCAGGTGGTCAGATTGGTGGCAAAGAGATGATGTTATTAGCTAGTAGAGTTCTCATAGCGGATTCCAAAGATTCTCCAAGAGGAGTGAACTTTCATTTATTATCCCATCTTTTGTAGTTTGGCTTCTTTTGAGATGGTTCAGAAGACTTTTGTTCTGAAGCTCTAATGGCTTGGATGCCAAGAGTGAGATTTTAGGCTATTGCCTTTGATGGGGCATGGATAGTGTTAACAACACCATCTGTGATGATGCCTTTGTTCTTGTTCCAATTTTTGTTCTTGTCTTTAGAACTGGATCCTGATTCATACTTGTCTTTTTGAAGTGTGATTTCTCCTTTTTTCACAAGCACTTTTTTGATTTTGATAGCATTATCCACCATCTTATCAAAAGATGTATGATCTTGCATTTGTAGAGGATAATTGATTTCAGGAAAAAGCTTATTGATGAAGATTTCCAATTTTTCTATTTCTAGAATAGGTCTGGCATATAGAGAGAACTTCTTCCTCCATCTTTTAAGAAATGTTAGGAATGGTTCCCCTGGATATTGCTTGAGATTATAGATATCAATCATGGTGACTGGATGTTGAATATTGTAGGAGTATTGTTGATAAAACAATTTGATCAACTCCTCAAAATTTTTGATAGTAGAAGGTAGTCTAGAGAACTAGTGGATGGCTGCTCCCCCTAGAGATCGAGGGAAGAGATGCATCAGATAGGTTGGTTCATGCATGAACTCCATTGATTGTGTACAAAATTCTCTGACATGATCTTGAGGATCTGAGTGTCCATCATACTTATCATACTTCGGTATCTCCACTCTTTTTGGAAATGGCGGCATATACAAGTCTTTGTCAAAAGGAAAAGGGCATAGAGCTTCCATGGAGAACTCCTTGGGTTCCTTTTCTTTCTTAAGATTGTTAAGTTCAACTTGCATAGCATGCATCTATTTTTTCATAGCTATGAGTGGAGTTTCTTCCTCATGTGTAATGATATCTTCAACATTAAAGTTGGGAGGAATTTTAGCTCCTTGATGAGCCAATTGTAAAAAGTATGCCTCTCTATCTTCTTTCAAGAAATGCTTCATCATTCATTTGAAGTTATCGTCATTTTGATATTGAGCAATTTCTTCAGGTGTGGGTTCCTGATCTGCACCATGTTGAGATTGAGTTCTCTAAGAGCCAAATTTTGTCCCTGCTTGAGACATGGTAGGAGTTTGTGGACTCCCTGGAATAGATTGATGCAGGGTTTGTTGGGTACCTCTGTGAGTTGAGGGAGGAGGAATGTAACTAGTTTTTATTCGATAGTTGCCAAGACCGTTGTCTTCGTAAAGACCAAAATTGATGAGTTGCTCAAGAGTTGGACCCCTAGTAGTGGTTATAGGTAAGGTCTGGGATGCTTCTCTAGATTTCTTGTGTGAGGAGGCTCTAGTTTCCACCATCAACTTTGAGTGATACAAAGAATAAGATCTAGATAATCGAAGAATGAATTGAATCAAGATGATTAGATGATGCAACCTTGTCAAGGTTTGATTGATTGAAGTATAGATATGACTTAGATGAGGGATATTGTGCCCTGGATGTATGGGTAGATTCCCAAAAGATAGCAGACAAGATATCACAACACTTAGTCATTTTGATGATTGATTGAAGATTGATGGTTATGACAAGGTTTTGACACAAGATGAAAAGGACTCAAATTGATTAAATGGAAGACTGGATCTGATTCAAAAGGCCACTTTGGGATAATGATTGGATTCTCAATAGCTACTACTATGTTCCTGATATAGTGATTTGATCAACAAATTCTAGAAATAGGCTGAAAAAGCTAAATATCTGGCAATTCTGACAATTTTCAAAAATTTCCCAAACAACACTCTACAGACTCATACAATAGTGGGTATGCCATGAAATGATAGTTGCAAAACTCATACGATAGTTGAAAAACTTGTACAATAGAGGATCTACTATGAAATGATAGTTGAAAAGCTCATACGGCAATTGCTAGCAAGATTTGACTTTTGGAATTTAACTAGCAGAAAGACTCATACGACACTGGGTCCCCTATCATATGACAGATGGGTAGTAATGAAACGACACTTGACAAAAACTCGTATGACTTTCTAACCTCCTGAGATGAATTTTGACTCCAGAAAAGAATTTTACTTCAGATTTTGCAAATTTTGAGTTTTCAGATTCGGATTGTTTGCAAATTTCAATGTCCAGATTTGAGAATTGTAACAGATTTGTTCATTTTCAATAACTAGATAGATAAAAAAGCATGCAAAATAGCAAGCAAGTGATTTCAAGCATGTCTGAAAACAATGAACAAGGGCAAAAGCAACCTTGCGCATGAACAATCAAGTGACTTTATTCATTCTAATCCTCAGAAGCGCTAATTGTTTATGTTCCAAAAATGTTTTGCAATAATGCACATATACCCTATAAAATCAAAATTTGGCCTCGCTAGGGTTTTTAGTAATGGTTTGACTCTGCAACTTTTATGATCCAAAGGGGTGAACTCCAATCCCAGCGCACCAGGGTTTTGACACAGTCCAAGAACTTAATCTTTAGGAGCTACTAGGGACATCTGACAACCCAACAATGAACCACACCTGTGGAGATTTCTTCCACAAGGACATTTATATAGCGGCCATCACTACCATGGTGAAAATGGCTATTACCACTTGAGGTTTCATCAACACAGTTTTCCTTGTGAAGGGAGTGTCTGCTACGGTTAACCCTCTCTAAAGGTGACTCACAATAGTATACCACAAGGGGACTTGGCTCCAGATCCAAGGGTTTGATGCCTTTTCACTTTTAACCTAGACAAAGTAGGTAGATAAATCTAACATGCTAAGATGAATATTATCTCACCAAGCTCTATGATATCAACCCCACGTGATTTATCAACCCCTCCAGAAAGAGAATGTATCAATCAATAAGGGAAGATGCACGAACCCAGTAGAATGTGAGATGCACTAAGTATCCTCCCTACATACAAGGATTCCATCGTCAAGAAGGATTTCACTGGGAATCCAATCTCTCAAGAACCACAAATAGTGTTCATAGGGCCTAATTACTATGTTTTCACAGATATATTTCTGAAAGAAAATCTACCGAAAGTACTCAAAAGCAGAAAGAGGAACACTTAACATTTAAAGTGAATATGAGGCGAGTCCATAAGGTGGAACAATTAACCCCTCACACAAGCTAGAAATGAGTCCACAACTTAGAAAACAAGTGAGTTCTAAAAAGCACAAAAGGGTTGCCTGGTGGAACAATTAACGCTTCTCTCCTGTAGACCCCTCCCCTTTATGGTGCTGAAATTTCAACCACGGGATAGAATGAGGGGCCGATAGATTTAGTGAGCCCAATAACCCAAGATAGCAATCTAGGTCAATCACAAGTATCTAAGACTGCTTATCAATACTTAAGGTGTTACAACCTAGTATTCAATTATGCAAATTTGAAGAAAAACATGCAAAGAAAACACTCAAGCCAAACACATGAGAGATTCATTTTAGGATCCAAATTGAAATGTTATAAAATTAAGGAGAATACCTGGAATCCTCGCAATGCGCTTAGTAGATTTTTACCTATTTTTAGCAATTTTTGTGCTTTTTCCAATCAAAACCAACAGGAGTCAATAAAAAATAGAGAATTTCAATTGTTAAGATTAGTCGTTAGTCAAAATCTAAAAACCAAATATGATAAACTATCGTGAAAAATGAAACAACAGTTGAAATCTGATGTCAAAACTCACATGACAGTGGGTCTGTTACCAGATGACAGTATGAAACTCGTACGACAATGGGTATGCTCCCAGACAACAGTCTAGAAACTCATACGATACTGGGTATGTGATGAAATGACAATTGACCTTCCAGACAATAGTGTGTACAGCCTGGCATGATTCTTGATCCAATAGACTATCGTACGATAGTGGGTCCAGTGTGAAATGACTTTTGGCAGAAACTCGTACGAAGATTGTACGGATAGAAATTAAAAATCATAATTTTGCATAGAAACCGAGGAGAAAAAGATAGAAATTGATAGAATTGAATTGGAAACCCATTTCAGGGCCCCACGATGGGTGCCAGAAATGTGTGTGTGAAAATTGTACCTAATCTATAGACACAACACTTCAGTAAAACATTATAGGTTAGCTAAAATCAAAATCGTGCAATAATTGAAACTAAACTAACCAGGCGATTTACTGCCTTCTAATAGGTGTGAGTATGATGTTCTCAGATTTTTATCAAGATCAGTGACCTTGACGACACCTAAATGAAGGATTTTAATGCAAAATATGGATATGGAATGTATGCAATTAATCTATTTTTATTTTATTTTAGATGCAATAAGATGAAAAACTTGATATGAAATCTATGATATGTAAAAATTGATATGCTATGAATTGATCTAACAATGATATGATATGAAAACTAAATGAATGTAAAAACCAAATTGATCTCACAATAGCCTTGATTCGCAATAAGCTTTGATTCTCCAAATTCCAATACTTCAAAATAGTTGTGCAATTTGTAGATGACTTTGGCAGAGTAAGCTCACAAAATTATGAGATGATTTGGGATGAGCTGAAGCCTTAATTTATAGAAATCTAGGGCTCTAGAGGTGCATCGATAAAAGCCATAAATCACTCAAATAACTCAGGTTGATTTTTGAGTTTTTTTAAAATAAACATAATTTAATTCACAAAAACATGCAAATCATGCAAAAACAACTTTTCAACTCAAATTAGAAGTTTAGATCAACTTTAAAAACTCAAAAATGATGTTGAGTTCCAAAAAGTCAATAACTTGCATTGATTTTTTGATTTGGAGTTTAACTACTCTTTGATTGTGCACATGGATAATTATGAATTAATAAATAAATAAAGTGATTTATTCTCAACTTAACTGATTTTGAAAAATAAAACAATTGATTTATGGGTTAATCCATTATTTTTCAAACTTTTATTCAAAATTACAATATTAAAAATTGACAAAATGATTTAATTAATTAAATAAAATATTTAATCAATTATTTGTAAGATTTTGGATTTATTGTCAAAATTAAATATCATAATTAGGAATAATGGAATTAAATTCAATTAAATAATTAAGTGGCCAAATTAAATCTAATTAATTAAATATTCAGAATATTCAATTAATCAAACTTTAGGATAAATAAGATTTATCACCAAATAATTATAAAATTAAAGATAATTAAGATAATTAAGAATATTACTAGGAATATTCCCCAATGCAGAATTTGAGATAATCAATTAGGATTCGATGATGTGCAGATGTGCCTTTAGTTAGGACTTTGATGTCGATTTCGTTCGATATGTTGATAAAGGAGGTTAATGAACTTATAGCCCATTTTTGGGGTATTACAGTAGTAATTCAGATGAAGTGAAGTTTATCAAAAGCATAGATCAAGGAGACATATTCAACATTGAAGGTAATCAGGAAGGTGAAGTATTGAAAGGTAAGAATGAATCTTTACCTGACCTATCTCAAAGTACTTAATTTATGTAAATTACAGTAGAATAGGAACTTAGATTAGTGTAGAAGTAGATATATGATGAACTGAGTCTTGCACAATTAATGCAAGGTAGTTTATGATGTTCTAATGCTATGGTTAAGATCACAAAGAAAAATATTATGTTTTGCGAGATTGCAATAAGTTTTAAGTTTTGCAGGTTAGCAGAAACAACTTTTTGGAAAGAAGTAGCAAAAGAATTGAATGCAATGTCAAATCTAAGTGAGATTGAATTAATAAAAGGTTATGATCAGTATTATTTGATCATCAAAGTGAATTCAAGTGTTAAGGAGATCAAAGAGCAGTGATTGGAAGCATTTTGCAAGGATTTGGAGAAGAATTTTGTGTCGAATCTACGCAAGCCCTAAAATCATGAAATTAAGGTATTTTACTTGATAGATCTTTAAATCAATAAAGGAATTTGAAGAAATCATGGATGTTTCTTTAATACACATTGTCAGAGATAAGAATAGACCTAAATTGAAAAGGGAACCAGTAGAACCCTTGGAAGATGACCCTGGGTTTGTTTTATCATCCATACCAGACATATTTTTACACCTAGAAAATATCAGAAGTTATCTTGGATGCAAACTAGGGATAGTCAGTGATACTAATTTCACAAATGAATATCAGAAGATTTACAATCAAGCTATGACACTGAAACAAGGTTTTGAATATTTGGAACATAATGAAATTTTAAAGTATGGATTACAGTTTGAATTTGATAATGAAGAATGCACTAAGATTATCTTGAGAAAAATTTATAATGGGAAGTTTTGGTTAGAAGATAGAGTGATAGATATTACAACTGATTTGATTCATGAAGTCACTGGATTATCTAAAACTAGAGCTATTCCTTTAAATGAGAAAAATATGAGGAAAATAGTCATTGATAACACAAATTCATCCTATAATGGTAGAGGAATTGTGATTAGTAAGATCAAACAAGATGATGTGAGATACTTATGCAAGATCCTAACCACTAAGTTTTGTAAAAATTCAAGAGAGGATGACATGGCAGCTGGAATGATACATGTAGCTTATCTAATGTGTGTTGACAAGGTACAAGTTGATATGTGTGAAATTATAAGAATTCAATTGTTTGAGAACTTGGAGAAGATTAAAAAAACTAAGTATACACAGTTTAGGTTCTCATGCTTAATCACATATATGTTTTTTCATCTATTGAGGAGATTTCCTTACACCATTGGAAATGATTGTAATGATGGACAAAATACAAAGGAAAGGATTAACCTAGTGTATAGAAGACATGTTATTGACAATGTAAATGAGAGTGCGATACTGGCAATTAAGACATTTCAGAATATTGTGTCTAGCAGATCAAGGATCCCTAAGTCTCTTGTGGAAAAGTATAAAGATGATATATGTTTTATGGTGGATACTAAATTTACCTATATTGAAGTAGTAGAGCCTAGAACAGAGTTCATAGACCCTCTTGGCTATGAGATATCTAAGGTAGAGACTGAAGAGTATGTTAGTAGGTTACTTAAGTGTAGATTGGACACTCAGTGCAATAGGTTTGGAACCTTTGAGGAGAACTTCAACTCCACAAAGACCTTAATTGAAGAGAAATAGTCTAAGAAAAGAGTTGAGAGCACCATAAAGAAAATCCTAAAAGATATAGGGATTACAGAGCGTGAGTTTTTGGTAGCAAAGAAAATAGCAATAGCAATTAGAGAGAGTGGACAAAAAGAAGTTTTGTCTATTCCTTTTTTATCATCAATTGCAATACAGTAGGAAGAACCACAAGTGACGGTGAAAGTGGAAGAAAATGAGAAGGATCAAGAAGTAAAGATGCCCACTAGATCCACTTCCTCCACACCTAGCAAAAGAGCAAAGGAAAGTGCTACTGGACCAGGAAAGAGACATAAAACTTTAGTGCAACCAGTTCCAAGAAAAATTGTAGAAATAAAATATGATGTACTACTATTAAGAAGAAAGATTGGAAACCAAGAGTTGAAAAGATTAATGAGCAGATCATTAAGGATGGTGACTTTACAAGAATGAAAAAGTACTATGATCTTTATGATTATACAGATAGACTTAATCTAGAGAATGCAGTTGTAAAGCATATGATTTTGGCTAACAAGAAGTTTGATACAATTCAGGGATAGATACCTGAAGATTTATATAATAAACTTGTGAATAGGAAAAAGAGAGCAACAGAGGAGGACACAGCTATCAGAGAAAAGCTTGTAAGGAAGCTTTGTGAAGTAAGAGATGAAACACATTTTGGTCAGATCATGAAAGCCTTAAGCACCCATCTGAGAACTAAAAGGAGAACCATTCAGATCATGGGAAGCAAATATGAAGAAATCAATTCTGAGATAGAGATGACAGAAAATGTTGGAGAACCATCAATTGCAGTAGAGAAAGCAGGTGAGATAGAACAAGAGGACATTCCCTCTCCTCTAGCCATCAACATTGAAGATGAAACCATGAATGTAGAAGGAACAAAAATCACTTTGGATACTGATGAAAATGTATTCAAGAATTTGGATAACATTGTTGACAACTTAGCCTTTGAAGAACAGGAAGCTACAAAAGAAGAAGAGACAATAGAGACAACAGTTGTGGAACCCCTAGTAATAGAGGAACAAGTGCCCATTCCCACCAAAGAAGATATCAGTCTTACTCCTGAGACTGGAAAGAAGAATCAAATTGGATCTATGATTGAGCATTTGGGAAAGGAAGTAGATGATGATGATCAGTTGGAATTGATCACATCCTTGAATAAAATCATTGGCAAGAACAAGAAAGTGAAAAGTTTGGAAGGGTGTCTGAAGGAACTAACTGAGAAGTTACAAAGCATTGTAACTACACAAATTGTAGAAGCGGACCCTATGGAGAAAGCAAAGAAGGTAATGAGCACTTTTGACAATGAATTCACAAACCTATCTGATATTGCAAAAGTGAAAGCACAAGCAGCCTATGAGGCTAGAATGCTTTTAAACATCAGCCAGAACATCAGGAATGATATCAACACTCTTGATATCTGTATCAAGGACTTGAGGAAGCATTTGGAAATAGGTAAATCTTTGTACATACAGTGTACAAAATCAGAAACCTTGATAGAAGAAGAAGATTAGAAGATGAAGTTGAAGGAAGCAGAAATTCTGAATGAAACTAACCTTCTTTCTAGCCCCAATGTGAAGGTATGTGATGTTGAGAAGAAATTTCGGAAGCTATATGATGAAATTAGAGTTGTGTAAGATGAGAGAGATAGAAAATTGAAAAGATTCACTCTTTTGAGAGAGCATACTTCTATGAAGTTAGGCATTATTGAAGAGTAGTTGGAAGAATGTCTTTCAGCTAAGACATATTTTTAGAAGTTTAACTTTGAAAACCTCCAAGCATGTGAAATTGCATCTTATGGACTGAGCACACTACTTAATATGGAATATTCCATTAATAAATCATGGGAAAAGGAGATAGAAGCCATGAAGATAGATGTTGTAGATTGTGTTGCAAGCCTACTAGCTTTGCAATAATTGAATTAAGGTATAATCTTTTTGTGATACAATTTTGAAACCCTCCTTACCTTTATTTTGTCATTGTTGTCAAAGAGGGAGAGATATATAGCAGAAAATTGATAGCATATGATAAGGATTGATACTCCTAGGGGGAGTAATATATTAGAGATAATATTTTTTTGAGGAGTTATAAGGATAGTATATATTTTATATACTATGACCACAATTTTGAGATTTTGAGTTGTACACTTAGCCAATTTTCTCATATGTTGCCACCAATGAAAAAGGGGAAGATTGTTGGAAATTTGGCTGAGTTGATTACATAGATGTTATCATTATGGAAACATATGATCCACTTGAAGATCACATAGGTCAGAGAGCAAGTATGACAGAGTGCATTGCAAATTTGTCTAAGTGTGAGACGGTGTTTTTACCAGTGAACCTAGACATAGTTTTTGTTTGAGATGTTGATTAGAGTAATTTCAATGCTTGCACACTTGAACATAGACTCTATGGTGACTATTGAACACCCATCTTAGAGTGAAAGTTAGTATGGCATGTACGGAATAAGTTATGATAGTTTTACCAAAGACAGTGTCAAGCCGACAGGATAGAATATGAAGACAGAACTAGTAAAGAGTTAAGGGATTATTTTGTTTATCAAAATAATGACTTAAAAATATAAAGGGATGACATCCTAGATGTTAACTCTTGGATAAATTTATTGGTATAAATGTAATTGTAATTGTAAGAAAAGAAAGAGTGAACAATTGATGTATAGTGAAGTGATATGATGTGAAATATATGATGCATATGTAATAGCGATAGTGAAACAGGGAGAAATTAATGCTAGTATAAGGTTATGTACCTTAACCAATTTTTATAATCAGTTTATATTGTACATTACTTGTTTGGGTAGTGGGCTCATCTGGTAATCACATTTTGTACTACTAACTCCTAACAAGGTTGAGGCTTCTAACAAGGCCTATAGTCCCTTAATTAGGACTGATACACTATATGCTTGTAATAAACTCCTAACAGGGTCAACATCCTTAACAAGATACTTTTGATTAGTGAATCTTTGTGGGTACCATCCCCACCAGGGTTTTCCCTTGGCCAGGGTTTCCTCAAGAACAAATAATATGTTATGAGTTCTTTAGTTTTATTGGTATGCATGTTGTTTAGCTTCTTATGTTATGCATGTAATTTTTTATATCCATAATTGGGCAAAAGATAAAGTTTGTAGAATACTGATTCACCCCCCCCCCCTCTCATTATTCCCTATTTCTAGCAACCATGTATTGACAATGGTGCAATACGATATATCTTGCCTTTAACACTAAAATCAGTGTTTATTGGAGGAAGTTCCTTGGAGACCCATTGTTTCTATTGATTTTTGTGCCTAGAGGGCACCTCGATGTCACCTTTTCTATCATCATCATAAGAACATGACCCCCCTTGAGCAAGGAAAAATCTCATGTGTTTATTGAGTTTCCTTCTATTCTTTTGACCTCTAATTGATCTTCCTGATTCAGACATACTAAATGACTCAATTTCTTCACTTGAGGAAGACACATCTAACAAATACCTATTTTTTGCTACCTACACTCCATCAAATGAGAGAGATAGCAAGTAATGTGAGATATTTTGCAAATTGTGAAATACATTAATCTCTATAGGGTGTATTGACTTATACCTGTCGATCCATGAGAGTGTGTGGGATGCTCATGAAAGGAGTCTAGGTACCTACATATGTAATTCAATTATCTAATGTTAGCTAAAAAATTCATGATACATATACTCAAAACCACATAGTAAGTACATTAAAAACCATAAGCATCCCATAGTAAGTACATCATGAATTAATTAGATTAAGCATTGATTGCATAACTATGTTAGGAATAAGGTGTCTCAACCTTGGATAATTCCTATTCTTATTATTTGTTTTGTAAATGTATTTTTGGCAAATAACGTAATTAAGTGTGAGTGTACATGTCTAGTTGGCATGTTGATGTGTCACTCCACTTGATGTGTCGGCATCTTGTGCGTAAGGAGCTCATGACTGAAATGGTCATGACGGATTCCTATGACGTGTAAGAACTATTTAAGGAATGTGCTATGACAGGTGTAAGAGCATTTTATGACTTGGGCCTATTTGGGCACCCAAGAAGAAGTGGTTGGTGTGTGTAAGAGAATATGCAAAAATTAGGTTGGTATGATAGATTCTCTTACACTTCTCTTGTGACCGTTATTTTTGGTGGATTCTATGACAAGCTATCATAGTCTATTCTAGGGATGGATGCCTATTCTTGGGATTGCATGTAACAACTATGTACATGTGGCTTTGTGCATGGGTCTTGGTGGTTGTGCCCATTTTTGGGTCCAGAGGAGTCTATATATATGATGTTGCTCCTATGGGAGAGATATAACAGAAATTTAAGTCTTGTTGGCTTTGTCTCTCATCTCCTGAAAGAACTTGCATTGCAAGTGTATTGTAATCTTTGTGTTGAAGATAATACATTGTGTAGGTTTTGGAGTGCTAGGGTTTTTTACCGAAAGGTTTTCCCCAGGGTATATCATTGTGTCATTCTCTATTTTTTTGTATGCATTGTATGTGGTTGCAATATCTTTGTTAAAGTAGTTAACGAATCTGAAATTGTAAAGATTTATAAGAATTTGCACAATACTCTCCTATAGAGATTAGCGTAGGAAGTTGTTTCCGCAGCTAAGTTTCCTTACAAGTGGTATCAGAGCTTGATCAACTTTTGATCCTAGTTGTTGGGTAGGTTTTTTTGAGCTAATCTCAAGTTTGTGTGGGAGTTTTTTGTAGAGCATTCTGAATCTTATTTGCAGATTGAGATGGCAAGTTCATCATATGGAAGAATAGAGGTGCAAAAATTTAATGGTACTAATTTCAAGTTGTGGAAACTCAAGATGGAAGACATGTTGGAAGATCATGACCTATGGGAAGTGACTTCAAGTGCTACAAGACCAGAAACTATAGCTCAAGTAGATTGGGATATCAAAGACCGTAAAGCTAAGGGTCTCATAAGACTCTGTTTAACCGATGCAGTCCTTCTGAATGTTCTAGATGAGAAAACCACAAATAGTTTGTTGGAAAGACTTGTGGCCCTGTATTAGGCCAAATCTCTAGTGAACAAGTTGTTCTTGAGGAAGAAGTTGTACTCTTTGTGAATAGAGGAAGGTGGATCCTTAACCGATCATTTAAATGCATTTAATCTGCTAGCTGCACAATTGACATCAGCTGGTGTCAAGTTAGAGGAGGAGGATCATTGCTACACACTTTTGTGTTGTTTACCAAATTCATGACACCATCTTGTGATGGCTCTCAGAAGAAATTTAGTCACCTTCAAAATGGATGATGTGGTGTCTTCAATGCTATCAAAGGAGATGCGGAGAAAGGCTTCTATTTCAAAAAAAGAAGCCCTTACTGTTTGTGGGAGATCCACTGAAAGAGGGAAGAAAAATGACAATAAGTATAACAATAAGGGTAGATCCAAATCCCGTGGGAAGTCAAAGACTTCCAATAAGTCCAAGGCAAAATGTTGGAACTGTGATAAATCTGGGCACTTCCGTAAAGACTATAAAGAGCCGAAGAAGAAGAAGAAAGGTTTAGATTCAGCTTCAGAAAGATCTCAAGAAGATGGCGATGCATTCATCACAACTTTGGCAGCCCATGCATCTGATGATGTGTGGTTGGTTGACTCGGGTGCATCTTTTCACATGACCTCTCATCGAAACTAGTTCTCAAAATATGAAGAGTTCGATGGTGGAAAGGTGTACTTGGGTGATGATTCTCACCTAAAGATAGTTGGACGTAGAAGGGTCACTATCAAATTTCCTGATGGATGAGTAAAGGGAATCAATGGAGTTATGCACATTCCAAGCTTGGCATGAAACCTATTATTTGTAAGTATGCTGAATGATGTAGGTGTGCAAGTTGTTTTTTTGAAAGAAGGATGCAAGATCATGAGAGGATCGATAGTGCTTGCAAGGGGTACTAGGAGAGGTACCTTATTTCAGCTAGATGCATGTATTCCTCTATGTAATAGTTCTTCATCCTCACCATCTGAACAAGCAGTGAAGAAGTCTATGGCTATTGGTTCCGATGGTAGTGCAAATACTTTGGAAGATAAGCTTCTTGCAGAAAAGACAATGTTGTGGCATATGAGATTTGGCCACATTGGTGAAAAAGGTCTCAGAACCCTGAAAAATAAAAATCTTGTTGAGGGGTTAAATGATTGCAATCTCGAGTTTGACTTCTATGAACACTATGTCTATGTTAAACAAAATCATGTTCAGTTTTACTCTAGTTCTCACAAATCTTTTGATGTTTTGGATCTTATTCATTCTAATGTATTTGGTCCTATAAAAGTTCCTTCAATCTCCAAGTCTGTATTTTTTGTATCTTTCATAGATGATTACAGTAGAAGGACGTGGATTTATTTCCTTAAAAGTAAGACACAAGTCTTTAGTTAGTTCAAAGAATTTCAAGCTCTTGTAGAGAATCAGACTAGTAAGAAGATTAAGTGTGCGAGAACTAACAATGGTGGTGAGTTTTGCTCAGCAGAGTTATAACAGTTCTGTAAACAATAAGGTATCAAGAGGCATAAGACAACTCCTTATACCCCACAACAAAATGGAGTTGCAGAGAGAATGAACAGGACACTGATGGAGAAGGCTAGGAGTATGCTTAGTGGAGCTGGTTTAGAACAAAGTTTTTGGCCCGAAGCTGTGGCCACTACTTGCTATCTGGTTAACAGATCTCCTACATCAGCCCTTGTTGGTAAGACACCCATGGAGGTGTGGTCTGATGAAAAAGAAAAGGAAAAAGATGTTGTTCAGTTGCCTCCTACCCCTGAGAAGACTAAACAGAGAGACCATGTTGGGTTTAATGATGAGGAGAGCTCTAGCAGCTCTGATAGTTCAGAAGAAGAGGAAGAACAACCTCAACTGCAGCCCTTGAGGAGATCCATGAGAGAAAGAAAGCAACCAAAAAGATCTATGAAAGAGGCTTTGGGCATGGAAGATGCAAGTTCCTGGATTGAGGCTATGGATGATGAGATGGCTTCATTGGAGAAAAATAAAACTTGGGACCTTGTACCTTTGCCTAAAGGGAGAAAATCTGTTAGCTGTAAATGAGTGTTCAAGAAGAAATTATGTGTAGATGGCAGTGTTGAAAGGTATAAAGCTGGATTGGTTGCAAAGGGGTATTCACGGGTAGAGGGAATAGATTATGGTGAAATATTCTCTCCTGTTACAAAGTTGACATCCATTAGATTTCTGTTATCTCTTGCTACATCATATGATTTAGAGATAGAACAGATGGATGTGAAGACAACTTTCCTTCATGGTGATTTGGAGGAAGAGATTTATATGTGATAGCTTGAGCACTACATTGTTAAAGGTAAAGACTCCTTAGTTTGTAGATTAAAGAAATCTCTATATGGTTTGAAGCAATCTCCTAGGATGTGGTACCTTAAGTTTGATGCCTTTTTGTTGTCAATTGGATTTGTAAGATCAAAATTAGATCATTGTGTTTATTTCAAAGTTGAAAATGATCGTCTTCTTATTGTTGCATTATATGTTGCTGTTTGGGAAGGGTAAGGGTATGATTTCTGATTTTAAATCTTAGTTATCAGCACAGTTTGAGATGAAAGATCTTGGGATAGCTAGGTACATCTTGGGTATGGAAATCAATAGAGACAAGTCTAACAAAAAACTTTGGTTGAGTCAGAGTAAGTATGTAAAGTCTCTATTGGATAGGTTCAGCATGGCAGTTTGTAGACCACTATGTGTTCCTATTTCTGTGGGAACAAAGTTATCTGTAGATGATTGTCCAAAATCTCCTAGTGAGGTGGAGGACATGAGTAGAGTACCTTATGCTAGTGTAGTTGGTAGTCTTATGTATGCTATGGTCTGTACTAGACCAGACATTGCCCAAGCAGTGGGAGTCCTGAGTCAGTTTATGGCTAATCTTGGACGGGTACATTGGGATGCAGTTAAGTGAGTATTTAGATATTTGAGGGGTACATCAGATTACTCCATATGTTATCATGGTAACTCTTCTGGATCTCTGAATTCAATTTGTATTCGTGGGTTTGTGGATTCAGATTGGGCAGGTGATATTGACAGCAGGAGATCCACCAGTGCTTATGTGTTCACTATGTTTGGTGGTACCATCAGTTGGATGAGTAAGCGACAACCTATGGTTACTTTGTCCACTACAGAAGCTGAGTACATGGCTGCTACTCATGCTTGTAAAGAAGCCATTTGGCTTAGAAGATCATGTTCTGATGTTGGTGTTGATGCAGAATAAATTACTATTTGGTGTGATAGTCAGAGCGCTATTTGCCTTGCAAAGAATCCAACTTTCCATGCCAGAACGAAGCACATTGATGTGTAGTTTCACTTTGTGAGAGATATGGTGGATGACGGATTCCTATGATGCATAAGAACTATTTAAGGAATGTGCTATGATAGGTGTAAGAGCATCTTATGACTTGGGCCTATTTGGGTGCCCAAGAAGAAGTGGTTGGTGTGTGTAAGAGAATATGCCAAAATTAGGTTGGTATGATAGATTCTCTTACACTTCTCTTGTGACCATTATTTTTGGTGGATTCTATGACAAGCTATCATAGTCTATTCTAGGGATGGATGCCTATTCTTGGGATTGCATGTAACAACTATGTACATGTGGCTTTGTGCATGGGTCTTGGTGGTTGTGCCCATTTTTGGGTCCAGAGGAGTCTATATATATGATGCTGCTCCTATGGGAGAGATATAACAGAAATTTAAGTCTTGTTGGCTTTGTCTCTCATCTCCTGAAAGAACTTGCATTGCAAGTGTATTGTAATCTTTGTGTTGAAGATAATACATTGTGCAGGTTTTGGAGTGTTGGGGTTTTTTACCGAAAGGTTTTCCCCAGGGTATATCATTGTGTCATTCTCTATTTTTCTATATGCATTGTATGTGGTTGCAATATCTTTGTTAAAGTAGTTAACAAATTTGAAATTGTAAAGATTTATAAGAATTTGCACAATACTCTCCTATAGAGATTAGCGTAGGAAGTTGTTTCCACACCCAAGTTTCCTTACAAACTACACATTTCTATCAAGAAATCAATATTAAATAGATTAAGCAATGATCACATAACTATACATTTCATTCATATCATTCATCTTCTTCTTCATCTAACTAGTCACCATGATCATCATTGATGTCGACATCATCACCACCACCGTCATTGTCATCATCTTTGTCTTCATCATCATCATCATCAGTATCAACATCATAATCTTCATTAATAGCATCATCAATAGCATCATAATCTTCTTCTTCTTCTTCTTCTTCTTCTTGAAGAAAAGTTGCGTCAGGAACATCATCAACTAACTGTTGTTCATGATCATCATCTTCTAGTTGTTTGCAATCTTCTTCTTCCATCACATTATACCTCATCAGCCTTCCTCCTAGATCATGTCTAACAAAAAATGACCAACCTAATTTATGTGGAACCTCTGAGTAAAATACCTACTCACATTGGCTAGGAAGAACATAGGGTTCATCCCCAACTGGCTCAAACCACCTTGTATTAATCATTAGAAATCCATTGTCATGTTCAATAACAGTTCTATTAGGATCATTTTGATTAAGTCATAGCCTATACCATCTGATGATGAAGAGAACTAATCTAAAGGAATTAAAGTCACACTCAAGTATATCATCCAAAATGCCATAGTATCGATTTTTAGACTCTTGGGGATGTAAGTCATTTCTAGATGAAATATTAGTCACCTGTAACACTACACTTATCCCAGAATCACAAGTTTTCTTTGTGTCATCCAAATTTTTGATGCAAAATTTATGACCATTGCAAAACATAGCCTTGTGGTGTTTGACTTGCAAAAATATGTAAAACATGTATAAATTAATACATTGAGAGTTCATAAACATACGAGTGATTAAAAAATTTATACGTACCTAGAAATCTCTTAAACCATGTGCTAAATCTATTTCCCTTTGTGTAACATTTGGATCTCCATTCTGATGAGCTTCATTAACCAATGAAGACAAAACTTCTCATGTTAATGTGTGACCTAAATGATGACATCGTTCAATCTATTTCATCATCCAATCTTGATTGTTTGCAATATACAAATGTACTGCATCCCACTCTCGAGCAGTTGTACAAAAAATAAATAGACTACTTACAACCAATTAATTTTGAAGATTAAGAATTAATTAACAGCTACAATAACATCTTATAATTTATTACCTCTCACTTTCCTCATTCTACCTTTCCCCACCAAGTACTCCCCTTCTAAATTTCTAATGGTGTCGAGATCCCAAATGTGATCTAGATGAATCTTTGCTGCAAGCTTAGGAAGATATTCAGTAACGTACACCATAGTCTGGTATACCATATATCCCTCCATCATAGAACCCTCAAGATGTGCTCTTTGCCGAACCAAAGCCTTCAAAAATTTTAGGTGCCTCTCAACCATCCACATTGACCGAGTGTGTATGAGTCCACACATTTCAATCTCCTCAACTTGGTGTATGAGGTAGTGTTCTTGTGCATTGAAAAAGGTTGAAGGTAGACACTTTTGCATTTCACACATTAGATGAGGAATTTTTCTCTTCTAGTATTTTATATCTTCTCTATTGATTTCTTTAGATGAAAACCACCTACAAGACATTCAAGACACAAAAATATATAAACATGAGACTTTACAATATATATATACAACAAATTGAACAAATATCATTGCTTACCTCATGTATTTTCCAAGATCATATATCACTTGTTTGATGTTATTGTTGAAGTTCTTTGGGAGAGATAGGAATAGCACGTACTGCAACAATTATAAAAATAATCATGTCATTCTTTTCTCATATAATACAATGAGAAGTATATGCAGTTTACAAATATATTGTAAATACAAAAGAAAATGGCTTACCTTGATGAAGGTATGCCAATCATGCATTTTCAACCCTGGCCCAAATTCACTTTTCTTTGATATGGTACTTCTTATGTTTGCAGCAAATCCTATGGGAAATCAAATTTTTTGTATGACTTCTTTTATGGCATCACTTTGTTGTTCTGTTAATAACCATAGAAGGGCACTTGTATTAATTTGTTCTCCATTTCTATTTGATTCAATGAAATTTTTCATTGCATGATTGGATTCATGAATGTCGCTACAAATTTTGACAATTTTTTCTTTGTCATGCCTTCCATCCAATATCTTCCACAATGTCTCTGGTACATTGTTTCCAATATGCATAGTATCAAACAAATGCACAATTTGTAGCTTCTCGTAGTAGGGAAACCTACTAAATTGTCTAGGATAAATCTTTAGTCCCTTTGGAAGGTGCTCAGTAGTGTTGCCTTGATGACATTCACAATCATCAATAACATAATCAGCAAACAAAACACAATAAAAATATACAAATTCCAAACATAAACCGTTAGGTAGAATGGTAGTACCTTGATGATTAATTCTATTATATTCCAACTTCCATAGATGAGGTGTCATTCTCCATGGCTTAGATGTAGTCTCTTCTTTCCCATTGAAAAGATGTTTTTTGGTAATTCAATAGTTATAATTTTTGTGGAGAAAGTGTCTATGCTCATCAAATACCTACTTTCCTAAACTTTTTGAATGACGATATTTCATCTTTGGATCACAAACTAGACATGCAAATTTTCCCTTTGTTTGAAGACCTACAAGGTAATGATACAATTGGATTAAATATGTTAATTTTTATTTTTAGAATTATCATGTGCCACTTGAATTCACCATAATATACCATAAAAATGTGTTAGCCCTGGGGCATCATGTATTGTCCATACAAGCATTACATGGAATTGAAATTGTCTATCTCCTATTGGTCTAGAGATGTCATACATAGTGACACCTTTCTATAACTCCACCAACTCGTTGATAAGAGGCTCAATATAAACATTCATATATTTAACTTGGTATTTACCTGGTTGAATGAACAACAACATTACATAATTATTGTGACCATTTTACTACAAGATTTATAATTACATGTAGATAACTATTAAATGATCAAATAACTGAAACAATCATTGCCAACATAATGTGCTCCCTCTTTATTGACATCCATGGAAGAATGTTATTATTGATGGCAAACATAGGCCAAACAGTGTAAACAGATCTTAGCTCTCCAAATGGATTGACATCGTCTGCTGCCACTGAAATCTTGAGATTTTGAGGTTCTTCGATAAACTGCGGCCACTTTTCCTCTATGTCCTTAAATACATAACCATCTGCAGGAATTTGAATAATGTCATCTCAACTCCTATTGTGTGCATGGTAATCCATAAATTGTTCCAATCTACTACACCTGAATAATCTATGCAAACATGGTATAATGGGGATGTAATGAAGAACCTTGTGAGGCACCTTTTTTGTTATTTGATCTATTCGATATCTACTTGTATGATATTCAGAGTATTCTGTTGCAAATTCATGTTCTTTATGATAAATAATATGATCATTGGGACAAGCATCTATTACTTGATACTCTATTCCAATATATTTCATAGTGGCACATAATTCTCAGTATGAGTGAGGGAGAATATTCAATGGTGGTAACAAGAACTCACCTATCAACCTATAGAAAAAAATATAAGTTGTTAATATTAACAATATTTATGGTACATGTTTCACCATTTAATTACTATAATGACATATATGACATACCTTATCATGCATGACATTTTTGTATTGGATAAACCATTCATAACCTTCAAGTTCAACAACAACAATACAACAGAGAGAAGAGTTGTTTGGGAGCCTTCGTAAAGGGGTGTGGCTGCCTTCTCAAGTAGAGGTTTATCATGGATGACATCAACATCATCCTGATCATCATCATCAATTGCACCAATACCAAATGTGTCATGGATCAATGTATTATTACCATCATCTGGCGCATCATCGTCATCTTCCATGGGATCATAATCTTTAGCTTCAATATTCACACCTCCATGATCTTCCACTTCCAAATCCATATTCTCAATATTCGCACCTCCATGGTCCATATCACAGACTCCCCTAGGGAGGTCGACCTATATAAAAATGATGAACACAAATAAACCATGATAATGATCTCATCATCAAGTGTATTTCATATATATATATATATATATATATATATATATATATATATATATATATATATATATATATATATATATATATATATATATATATATATATATATATATAAATTGTTAAATAAATATAATGAAAAACTTACCAATTCATGATAATCAAACCCTCCTTCAATGTGACCATTATCCCTACAATGTCTCTTAGCTATTTTGATTAGAAATCTTCTAATGTTTAAGCCCTTACAATTATTACAGGGACAATAACATTTTCTATCACCTTTTCTTTTAAAGTTCAACCACAATCTATTGATTGCATCCCCATTACCTTCCTCACTTGGATTGTCTGACATAATCCTTCTTCACTTAGATTATCTATAACCTAATTATATATAGAAATTGAAAACTTAGTTATGAAATGATGTTGTAGTATAGTATACCAAATTGAAACACTTCTATTATTATAGTCTTCCACCTCAAACTCTTTCCTATTTTGGCAAGAAAGAAAGATATTCAAATAATATAGTAGTTTGTAAATCAAAATAAAATGGAGGCAAGTTCTTGATTGAGGGTGCAGGGAAAAACACTCATCAGTACTTTTATCGAATTGTAAATCTCAATTTTGAACCATTCTGCGAATATAGAACATGGATGTAATCTCAGAAAATAACAAAATGTAGACACGACAAATTACTTATTTTGTTATTCTACATTACTTACTATTTGAGTGCACGTTCCACCTGAAACTTGATCAAGTCTTGTTTGATGCTTCAATTTTGTGTTTACTATCCTCTAGAAGTACATAATTTTGTATTTACCCAATATGTTATTTAAAAAGCAACAATAGAATAAAATACTTGTTGAGAAAGATCATCATAGGAGTATCAAAAACTCAAGATCCAAAGGTAACACAACATTATAAGACTCTTACATTCAACCTTCAACTCATGCACCTAATAAATAGGAGAAAAAATACATGAAATTGAAAAATTTAACTAATGAATTATGTTTTTCTTCTCATATTAATTAGCCAAATTTATATGAGATTCTAAAGAAGGCCTCACTCTTAATCAAGCAAATCTTCCTTGTACCACACAAAAAAACTATGATAACAATGTCTACTCCAACCTTAATTTTTTAAGAATTCATCATATCAAATAAAGTATGTTTAAGAATTGTTGGGACTGGTCCTTTGGCGTGTATTAAATAGAATACAATTTTTAGCATATTATTTGTTAGAAATAGGGAATACTGAGAGGGGGGGGTGAATTAGTATTCTACAAACTTTATCTTTTACCCATTTATGGATATAACAGATTATCTTTATACATGCATAACATAAGAATCTAAACAATATGCATAACAATAAAGAACTCATAACACATGATATGTTCTTGAGGAAACCCTAGCCAAGGGAAAACCCCGATGGGGATGGTACCCACAAAGATCCACTAATCAAAAGTATCCTATTAAGGATGTTGACCCTGTTAGGAGTCTATTACATATGTATAGTGTATCAGTCCTGGTTAAGGGACTATAGGCCTTGTTAGAAGCCGCAACCCTTTTAGGAGATGTAGATACAAAATCTGATTACAAGATGAGCCCACTACCCAAACAAGTAATATACAATGTATACTAATTACAAAAATGGATTAACGTATATAACCTTATACTGCTTGCATCAATGACTTCTTTGCTGCTCTTACATTCGCATCATATCATATCATCACCATATTACAATTTTTACATTCATTCTTACAATTACAATTACATATATACAAGTTATTAAGGCTAATAACTTTACATGGTTGGCTTCCATATATCTTTATCTAAAGGTAAAAATCTAGGATGTCATCCCTTTATATTGTTAAGTCATTATTTTGGTAAACAAAATAATCCCTTAACTCTTTACCAATTTTGTCTTCTTATTCTGACCTATCGGCCTAACACTGTCTTCGGTAAAACTGCCATAACTAATTCCATACATTACATATTGAATTGTGCTTTGAGATGGGTCATTAGCAGCCATCATAGAATCTATATTAAAGTGCACAAGCATTGAAATTTCTCTAGTCAACGTCGCAAACCAAAACTGTATCCTAGTACACTATGAAAACACTATCTCACACTTAGACAAATTTGCATTGCGATTTTCCATACTTGCTCTTTGAATTGTGTGCTCTTAATGTGGATCATATGTTTCCATAATGACAACATCTATGTACTCACTTCAGCCAAATTGCCAACAATCTCCCCCTTTGTCATTGGTGGCAACATATGAGAAAATTGGCTAAGTGTACAAGCCAAAATCTCAAAATGTATAATAAAATTTTGGCCATACTATAGAATATGTATACTATCCTTATAACTTCTCAAAATATACTTTCTGATACTAAACTCCATACAATACTCCCCCTAAGAGTATCAATCCTCATATACATAACAATTTTCTGCTCTACTACAATCACTCCCCCTTTGACAACAATAACAAAATAAAGTAGGGAGGATTACAAAATTGTAACCCCAAAAAATATTATACCTCCATTTACTTATTGAAAAGAGAGTAGGCTTGCAACACAATCTACAAAATTTACTTTCATGGCTTCAAACTCTTTCTCCCATGACTTTCTGATAGAATCTACCACATTCAGAAGTGTGCTTAATCCATAGGCTGCTATCTAACAAGCTTGAAGGTTCTCAAAATTAAATTTATGAAATGATGTCTTAGCAGTAAGACATTCTTCTAAATGTTCCTTAATAATGCTCAACTTCATAGACATATGCTCTCTCAGAAGTTTAAATCTTCTCAATTTCCTATTCTTTTCATCTTTCAATGATCTATTTTCATCATAACACCTCCTAACTTTCTTCCCAACATCACTTACTTTTACATTGGGTCCAGAAAGAAGATTACATTCATTCTGAATCCCAGCTTCCTTCACCATGATTTTTTGCTCCTCTACTACTGTCAAAATCTCAAGTTTTGTACACTGTATGTTCAAAGCTTTTCCAGTCTCCAAATTTTTCCTCAAGTTCTTGATACAAACATCAAGACTAATAATATCATTTCTGATATTCTGACTTATACTTAAAAGCATTTCAGCTTCATAAACTACTTGAGCTGTTACTTTAGCAATGTCTGATAAGTTGGTAAACTTATCATCAAAAGTACTTAGTACCTTTTTGGATCTCTCCAAAGGATCTACTTCTGAAATATGTGTAGTTACAATACTTTGCAACTTCTTTGTCAGTTCCTTCAGACTTCCTTCTAGATTCTTTACTTTCTTTTTCTTTCCAATAATCTTATTCAAAGAACTAATCAGCTCTAGCTAATCATCATCATCAACTTCTTTACCTAAGTCTTCAAACAAAGTTCAATTTTTTTCTTCTTTGCCTCAGGAGTGGGTGCATGAAATTCTATCTCTTTAGGTTCATCACTCACCAATTCAGTCTGCACTACTTCTTCAATCCTATCCGGTTCATCAAGAGCCAAATTATCAACAATGTTATCTAAATTCTTAAATACATTATCTTCAGTGTCCAAGGTCACCATAGTACCTTCAATGTCCATTGTATCATCTTCAATGTTAACAGTTGAAAGAGAGGGAATATCCTCTTGTTTAGCATCAATTGCATGTCCTACTACAACTGAAGTTTCTCCAACAATTTCTGTCATTCCTTTAATTATTGCTTGCTCTGTTTCTATTCTCACTTGCTCATATTGTCCTGCCATGATCTGAATGGTTCTCCTCTTAGTCCTCAAAAGAGTGCCAAGGGGCTTCAAAATCTATTCAAGATGCTCATCATCTCTCACAACACATAGTTTCCTCACCATATTTTCTCTTATAGTTTTATCTTCTTCTTGTGCTCTCATTTTCCTGTTAACAAGCTTCTTGAATAGGTCATTAGGAATCTTGCCCTGAATAGTATCAAACTTCTTGTTAGCTAGAATCATGTACTTAACAATAGAATTTTCAAGATTCAATCTCTCAGAATAGTCATAAAGATCATAGTACTTATTCATCTTAGTAAATTCTCCATCTTGTATGATTTCTTCATTCACTCTCTCAATTCTGGGTTTCCATGCTTTCTTCTTCACAGTGGTGTCATCTTCTTTAATTACTACAATTTTCCTAGGGACTAGTGGCACCAAAATTTTCTCCCTCTTACCAGGTCCTATAGTACTTTCATTCTTTCTCTTGCTCGATGTTACTTGTTCTTTTTCTGGTTCTTCTACTTTCACTTTAACTGGTGTAGGCTCTCTCTTTACTACACTAGATAAAGGTGGTACACTCAAGACTTCTCCCTATCCAACATCTCTCAATGTTGTTTTTGTTTGTTTAGCTACCAAAAATTCTCTTTCTATCATCCCTGTGTCTTTCAATATTCTCTTTATGGTACTATCAACTCTTTTCTTAGACTATTTCTCTTCAATTTTAGCTTTAACAAAATTAAAGTTGTCTTCATAAGTTCCAAATCTCTTGCACTGGGTGTCCAACTTACTCTTAAGTAACCTGCCAACATATCCTTCTATCTCTACCTCAGATATTTCATATCCAAGAGGGTCTATGAACTCAATTCTAGGTTCCACTACTTCAATATAGGTAAAGTCTATGTCAACCATGAAACATATATCATCTTTATATTTCTCCACAACAGATTGTGGAATCCTTGATCTGTTAGATACCAATCTCTGAAATGTCTTCAATACCAATATAGCACTTTCATTCACATTATCAATAACATGTCTCAAATACACTTTATTGATTCTTTCCATAGTGTTTTGTCCATTATTCCAATCATCTGTGACTGTGTAAGAAAATCTCCTTAATAGGTGGAAAAACATATAAGTGATCAAAGAAGAAAATCTAAATTTTGCATACTTGGTCTTCTTAATCTTCTCCATGTTTTCAAACAATTGAATTCTCAGGATTTCACACATATCTACTGGTACCTTGTCAACACACATCAAATATGCTATATGTACCATACCAGCTGCCATATCATCTTCTCTAGAATTTGCACAAAACTTAGTGGTTAGGATTTTGCACAAATATCTTACATCATCTTTCTTGATTTTACTGATTACAATTTCTCTACCATTATAGGATGAACCTATGTTATCAATAATTGTTTTCCTCATATTCTTCTCATTTAAGGGAATAGGACTAGATTTGGATAATCCAGTTACATCATGAATCAAATCAGCAGTAATGTCTATTACTCTATCCTCTAGCCAAAATTTCCCATTATGAATCCTACTGAAAATGATCTTAATGCATTCTTCATCGTCAAACTCATATTTCAATGAATACCTAACAATCTCATTATCTTTCAAATGTTCATATCCTTGCTTCAAAGACATATCTTGATTGTAAATCTTCTGATACTCACTGGTAAAGTCACTATCACTTAGGGTTTCAATCTTACATCCAAGATAACTTCTTACATTTTCCAAATGCAAAACTCCATCTGGTATGGATGATAGTGCTAACTTAGGATCATCTTCCGAGGGTTCTACTGGTTCTTTCTTCAATCTAGGTCTATTCTTATCTCTCAAATTCATGATTTTAATGATTCCGTAGATTCAGCACTTCAATCCTTCACCAAATCACTACAAAATGCTTCCAATCACTGCTTTCTGCTCTTTCAAACACTTCAATTCACTTAGATAGACAAATAACTTCGATCATAACCTTTTATCACTTGAATCTCACTTAGGTCTGACATCACATTCAATTATTTTGCCGCTTCATTCCAAAAAGGTGTTTATGTTAACCTGCAATACTTAAAACTTCTTGTGATATCGCAAAACATAACATTTTCTTTTGTGCTCTTAACCATAGCATTAGTACATCATAAACTACCTTACATTAACTGTGCAAGACTTAATGCATCATAAATCTACTTCTATACTAATTCTAAGTTCCTAAACTACTGTAATTTACATAATTTAAGTCCTTAAAGATAGGTCAGGTAAGGATTCATTCTTACCACTCAGAACTTCACTTGTTTGATTACCCTCCATGTTGATTATGCTTTCTTGATCTATTCCTTTAACATACTTCACTTCATCTATATTGCTACAACAATCTTTCTGTCTCTTACTTCTATCTTCATTCCTTCTTGCATTATTTCTAGGGTTAGGGTTCAGATGATAAGTTCCATTGTTCATTATACAAAACTTTGTTGTATGTCCAATCTTGTTACATATCTGACAAACAATTCCATTGTTCCCATATCTCTTTCCTTGCTGATTAATCTATGACCTGTAATTTCTAGTAATGTGTCCAACTTTGTTGCATCTATAACACACTACTTCATTTCTTCTGTTCATGTCTTCAATAGGTCTCTTATCTACATTGTTAGTATTCCTAAACATTCTATTACCATAATTATTCTGAATAAATTTAGGTCTTCTACATTCAATAGCTCTATGTCTGAAACCATGACAATTATAACAATAACCATTAAGAGGTTTAAACTGTTTACTCATGCAATCTCTTTTCATATGACAATAGTATTACAAGAAAAACATCTACCTTTGAATTCTCTTTGCATACCTTTGGGTGATTCCTCCTGCTTCGGTGATTCTTCTTCTTTAGGTGCATCTTTATATTTGTTGATCTCATCAGGTTTCTTCTCATCTATGCTTTTAGATGTCTTCAGATCTAATTTCTTGCTTTCATCATTTGTTCTGGATATATTAAATCCAAGTCCAATCTTATCATAGGATGGTTTCCCAAAAGAAACTTGTTCATCGATCTTATCACTATTTGAATATAGCCTTTCAAGTTGTTATTTGGATTGAGTCAGTTCACCTTTCACAATCTTATTGTACTTCTCAAGTTCTGCATACTGCACATTTACTTTCTCAAATTCGGATGTCACTTTTTCAAGTTTAGATTTCAGTTCTTCATTTTCAGTCTTTAGACTTTCATTCTCAGATTTCAGATTTACTTCATTTTTTCTATTTCCATCTTTTAAACTAAGCTTCAAATTTACTATCTTCAATTCATGCTTAAGGATCTCATTTTCTTTTTCCAAGTTGTTATCACAATCTTCAATAAGAATTTTGGATTCCTTTTCAGATCTCAGATCTTCTATCTTGTTTTTCAACTTCTCAATAAGGTTCTTTACATCATCATATTTCCTTTTCAGAGTAATTCTTTCATCAGTAAGCATATCAATCTACTCAAGAGCTTCATCAAGATTCTTTTGTAGTTGATCCATATCCATAGAGATCTTACTCAAGCTGCTAGGCTTTCCTTGAATGATTCTTTTCCGAGTGACTAGGCTCTGATACCAATTGTTAGAAATAGGGAATACTCAGAGTGGGGGGTGACTCAGTATTCTACAAACTTTATCTTTTTCCCACTTATGGATATAATAGATTATCTTTATACATGCATAACATAAGAATCTAAACAATATACGTAACAATAAAGAACTCATAACACATGATATGTTCTCGAGGAAACCCTGGCCAAGGGAAAACCCCTGTGGGGATGGTACCCACAAAGATCCACTAATCAAAAGTATCTTGTTAAGGATGTTGATCCTGCTAGGATTCTATTACATATGTATAGTGTATCAGTCTTGGTTAAGGGACTATAGGCCTTGTTAGAAGCCTCAACCCTGTTAGGAGTTGTAGATACAAAATCTGATTACAAGATGAGCCCACTGCCCAAAAAAGTAATATACAATGTATACTAATTACAAAAATGGATTAAGGTACATAGCCTTATACTACTTGCATCAGTCTTCCTTTTCTGCTCTTATCTTCACATCATCACTATTACATTCTCTTTACAATTACATTCATTACATCACCTTTTCATCGCTACTTTTCTTTACAATTACAATTGCATATATACAAGTTATTAAGGCTAATAAATTTATATGGTCAGCTTCCATATATCTTTATCTAAGGGTTAACATCTAGGATGTCATCCCTTTATATTGTTAAGTCATTATTTTGGTAAACAAAATAATCCCTTAACTCTTTACCAATTCAATCTTCTTATTCTGACCTGTCGACTTAACACTGTCTTTGGTAAAACTACCATAACTAATTCCGTACATTGTGTACTAAATTTTACTCTGAGATGGGTCATTAGTAGCAATCATAGCATCTATGTTCAAGTGCCCAAGCATTGAACTTGCTCTAGTCAATGTCGCAAACCAAAACTATATCCTAGTACACTGTGAAAACATTGTCTCACAGTTAGACAAATTTGCATTGCAATCTGCCATACTTGTTCTCTGACCTATGCACTCTTAGTGTGGATCATATGTTTCCATAATGACAACATCTATGTACTCACTTCATCCAAATTTCTAACAATCTCCCCCTTTGTCATTGGTGGCAACATATAAGAAAATTGGCTAAGTGTACAAGTCAAAATCTCAAAATGTATAACAAAATTCTGACCATAGTATAGAATATGTATAATATCCTTATAACTCCTCAAAATATACTTTCTGATATAAAAATTCATACAATACCCCCCCTAAGAGTATCAATCCTCATATACATAACAATTTTCTACTCTACTACAATCACTACCCCTTTGACAACAATGACAAAATAAAGTAGGGAGGATTACAAAAATTGTAACCCCAAAAAAAATATTATACCTCCATTTACTTATTTCAAAGTCAGTAGGCTTGCAACACAATTTGCAAAATTTACTTTCGTGGCTTCAAACTGTTAAAATGATAAAGAACAAAATATGGAATTGTAAGAAATTGTTTAACTCAAGAGCTAGGAGTAAGGAAAAATACCATGAATTAGCACAAGAACTAGGAGCATACACCAAAAAATAAGCAAAGAGGAGACAAGATTTTGAAAGGGAAAAGCATAAAAAAACCCCTGTGAATTTAATGAAAGTGGCAACAAATGCTTAAGAATGACATAGAGAGAGAGAGAGAGAAATGCTCATACAATAATTGAGAAGAGGAAGAAATCTCATGAGAGAATGAGAAAAAGAAGGAGAGCCATCTCTTTTAATAGAGATGTGAGAGAGGAGTTACATTGTAACTCCCATATCTGAGTGTGCCACATTTCACTAGTGTGTGAGACAAGTGTAGGATTCCTCATAAGGAGGAATATCTATTTTCCTTAATAAAGGAAATTACAAATATCACATGTCCTCCCACTTGGACTAGAGGACAAAATACATTAGGATACCTTGGTTTATCCTATTAAATACATAAAATACCATGGAAAGATTAAATTCTAACACCCCCCTTTAATCTTTACTTGGGGTAATTACAAAAATCTGCAACTGGATTATCCTTCTTGTAGTAGAGGAGGAAAGCTTTTTTTTCTTCACTTTGTGTTGATATAAGGTGATGGTGCAATGATAAATGCTGGGATCTTGAAATAGGATTCTTTCAATTTTCATAATGCAAGAGTGTAGGTGTTTGTGGATATAGGCCCAAATCTTTAAGTAAACTTTGAGATTGTTCATTTTTACTTATCCAAGAAGGATCACCTGAATCTACAAGAAAACAAGAACAATGAGGGGATCTCCCATGATTGGGATTTCCTCCTAAAAATGGAGTAAAATCTAAATGTGAATCATTAAATGTAATTTCATCATAAAGAGGTTTTGTAAACCAAATAGATTTATTACTAGATATATAAGCACAATCACCATCAATAATATCATCAAGAAGATTAGAGTTTAGGGAAGGAGGTTGGTCCTCCATAAGAAGCATTTGAGTGTCACAAAAGTCATGATCTACTTTGGAGCATATAGGAACATAATCAATACTTGAGCTTGCGAAAAGGCAAAAAACACTAGTAGAGTGCCCATCATTGGGATCACCTAGTGTTGAATTAGTAACACTTTGGAAAAAATCATATTGTGAATCATGAGGAAAAAAATTAGGAATGCAACCTTCAGTTGCATAAGGCAAATCTGTAGTGTATTCATCATAATATGAAGCATCAATAGGAGAGTTAATATAAGCATCATTGTCATTAACCTCCACAACAGTCATAGGATTAGTACTATCAGCATGAATTTCATCTTGAGTAATAAACATATCTTGCAAAGTAGCATTAAGAAAAGTAGATATAATTTCCTCTTCGTGGTCAAACATATCAAGATGAGAGCAAGGAGGAGTAAACAGATTATTGCCATTATCAGTATCATCACTACTAGGAGGAACAAAATCATTAGGAGTATCATTACTATCGTCATGTTCATCATTATCCTTTTGAAGAGTTTTAGTATTATCCTTAATGTTAGGAGTAGAAACAGAAATATGGTTATCTTGCAAAATAGGAACAACATGGAGTTTACCATTGGGAACAGGTGTTGTGTAAGTTTGAAATGTGTTCTCTAAGACATGCCACATCTGATGTGCTATAGTACAATCTGAGATAAAATGGTATAAATTTGGATGTAATGAGAGTCTGATTAGACCAAATGCTTCCTTATCTTGGAACTGCCAGGAATCCCAGTCAGCCTGAGGAGTGGTGGATGTCAGTTTCAAAAATGGTGAAGACACAACATGAAACAGGTGTTGAGTTTTTAAAAAATCATACATGTGAGTCCTCCAAACATAATAATTGGAATGAGTGAGTTTGAATTTAGGCAATGACATGATTAAAAAAAATTAAACCCCCTTTTTGAGAAAGAGAACAAATTTGGTAAAACACCCTTTTTTTTTAAAATAATCCTTTGATTATGAAATAATCTAAACTATTTAAAAAAATTAGATTGAAATAAATGGAATTCGGAATAATAACTTTTGGATATAAAGATAAGATTTAGTATCTACACGAATATAAATAAAGGGTAAGAATAAACAAATCTAAATTAAATTTTCAAAAAACTTTTTAAAAAAACTTACAGGCTTAATACCAGGAAAATAAAATGACCTGACTTCTTTCAATGGAAAGAAAAATTATATCAACTTAGAATCCAACTAAGAACGCTAATAATGAACTGAGACTAATAAGGTTACTAATGATTCACCAGTTTGCGATACACTATTTTAATGAAAAAATTGAGACAACAAGCAACTGAAATATCTATCAATGCATGCAAAGGAAATTAAACGTTTGCCAAAATTTTGATTCTATTGTTGGCAATAATAAACCTTGAACGAAGAAAGAAATGATCCTTTAAGAAATGTTAGCACCAAACACATTAATTCAATAAAGAAATGATCCAAATAAATCCCTGCAAAGTAATGCTAACACTAGAAGGATCTCTGCTATAGTAATTATCCACGACACAATGTAAAAAAAATGATAGAAATAGAGAGCCTGCAGACCGGCTAAAAGATTCAAACTGTAATCAGAAGTAATACAAAAATGAAGTGGGTGGGAATAGCCCTGCTACTATTGCTTTATTTAACAAGTACAAATGCAGAGAGCGGGGGATGGAATAGGATATCCGGTTTGAGATATATGCATGCACAACACATGAATCAACACAGGAGGCCACAAAAACTAAGACAAACCAAACTAAGAAAAAACTTTGAACTAAAACTAAAACAATTCAAATGAACTAAAAGCATACTTGAAAGATAAAATGAAAGAAAATAGCATGTAAACTTAACAATGATAACAGCATGCAAACTTAGAAGATAAAATGAAAGAAAACACGAAAAAGAAAAAAAGAGACACATTAAAGCGGGAGAACAGAGAAATGAACGGAGAATGGGGCTATAGAAAGTGGGAGAGAAGGAGCCCTAGCCGCTGCTAGGAGACAATGGACTTCAACAAACAACATGAGCTGAAAAACAATGCAAAACAAGAACAAAAAACTAAAAACAAATAACGTTATAAACTAAAAGCAAAGCTAAAGTACAAAAAATGAAAGGAATGAAACTAAAATAAGAATCTAAAGAAAAAACAAAAAAATAGCAGCGAACAAGTGAAAACAAAGAACTAAGATAAAACAAGCCCAATAAATCCTGCAACAAAAATGAAGCAAGAGAAGGTGGTAGAGGCAGAAGATTGTATAGCCTTTGATCACCACCGATGGTGTCAGCCGCTGGGCACTAAAAATAAAAAATGGAATGGAGAAGACAAATACGGGCAAGGGTTTGAGAAGATCCACGAGGCTGAGGGGGAGCGAAAAAAAATGCTAAGAACAAGAGATGGTCAAAGGAAAAAGGGATCAGTATGAGCTAAAGGAAAGGGAGGTGGAGGCAAAGGTACAACAACAACAAACCCACAGGGAAAAAAGAACATGCAAAACTCAGCGGTAGGGAAGAGTAAACTAATGAAGATAAGCCGGATCACGTAAACAACTAGATAAAAAATAAAGATGACTATAGCCTAGTTATATTCTCAGATATTAAAAATCAAAAGCAATTTCCAATTAAACATTCCCATACAAGAAGAGATAGGTGGATCTAAACAACAAGATGGAGCTTGGCGCGGACAAAGAACAGAGGTATGGCTACAAACCACGCCAAACACCAGAGAGCTAAAAACTCTTGAAGAAGCACGCGATAGTAGAAGCATATAATGAGATTGAGATTAAACTAAAGCAAGCAAATAGGAAAAAAAAATGATAACCCCAAAGATTAAAAAAATGCTCTCTAATCGAAGATGAAGAGCCACAACTAAAACTACACCAATATACTGATGCAGGAAAAAAAAAATGCAAATAAGCAAAGATCAAGAAATGATGCAATTAGGGCAGAATATTAAATATGCATGAAGGGAGAACTTGCATGCATGCTAAAATTAGGAACAAATGAGTGCTAATTTGAAAAAGATTCTAAAACCTGCAAGAAACCGAAATTAGATAATATGAAAAGTAACTGAACCAAATAAAGCTAATAACAAGGAGAGTGAGATCCAAAATTAGAAACAGAGGAATAGATTTTAAAACTTTTAATAGTAGAAAAATAGTATTATAATAATATTAGTTTTTTGAAAAATAGTATTATATGTATAATGTTATATTTGATTATAGAAATTTTGATAAATATTATATTTATCAAACTTGCACAAAAATCAATAAGGTTAATAATAACAATATATTGAGATTATGTAATCAAAGAATTGGAAAGCTAAACGTTAGAATAAAGTAACCAACTAAATAAACTGGGTTTGGCGGTAAACCAGCCAAACCCAAAAAAAAAAATTGATTTTTTTTACTTAAATCGGTTAGAACAAGAATACTAGCAAAAGATAACTCTCTCAAGAGTCTCCAATTTGGAGTGCTCCAAAATATGGTAGCTCCTTCACCTGTACACTCAAAATGAGATTAAACCAACCTACTTTGATACCATGTTAAAATGATACAAAACAAAATATGGAATTGTAGGAAATTGTTTAACTCAAGAGCTAGGAGTAAGGAAAAATACCATGAATTAGCACAAGAACTAGGAGCACACACCAAAAAATAAGAAAAGAGAAGACAAGATTTTGAAGGGGAAAAGCATAAAAAAACCCCTGCGAATTTAATGAAAGTGGCAACAAATGCCTAAGAATGTGAGAGAGAGAGAGAGAGAGAGAGAGAGAGAGAGAGAGAGAGAGAGAGAGAGAGAGAGAGAGAGAGTGAGTGAGATAAATGCTCATACAATAATTGAGAAGAGGAAGAAATCTCATGAGAGAATGAGAAAAAGAAGGAGAGCCATCTCTTTTAATAGAGATGTGAGAGAGGAGTTACATTGTAACTCCCATATCTGAGTGTGCCACATTTCACTAGTGTGTGAGACAAGTGTAGGATTCCTCATAAGGAGGAATATTTATTTTCCTTAATAAAGGAAATTACAAATATCACATGTCCTCCCACTTGGACTAGAGGACAAAATACATTAGGATACCTTGGTTTATCCTATTAAATACATAAAATACCAAGGAAATATTAAATTCTAACACAAACTCTTTCTCCCATGACT
Organism: Chamaecyparis obtusa; assembly: GCA_027943335.1. Classification (NCBI taxonomy): domain Eukaryota; kingdom Viridiplantae; phylum Streptophyta; class Pinopsida; order Cupressales; family Cupressaceae; genus Chamaecyparis; species Chamaecyparis obtusa. The sequence goes on from BSBK01001771.1 coordinate 139,595, forward strand.
TTCTGATAGAATCTACCACATTTAGAAGTGTGCTTAATCCATAAGCTGCTATCTAACAAGCTTGAAGGTTCTCAAAATTAAATTTCTAAAATGATGTCTTAGCAGTAAGACATTCTTCTAACTGTTCCTCAATAATGCTCAACTTCATAGACGTATGCTCTCTCAGAAGTTCAAATCTTCTCAATTTCCTATTCTTTTCATCTTGCACTGATCTAATTTCATCATAACACTTCCTAAATTTCTTCTCAACATCACTTACTTTTACATTGGGTCCAGAAAGAAGATTAGATTCATTCTAAATCTCAGCTTCCTTCACCTTGATTTTCTACTCCTCTGCTACTGTCAAAATCTCAAGTTTTGTACACTGCATTTACAAAGCTTTTCCAGTCTCCAAATGTTTCCTCATGTTCTTGATACAAACATGAAGACTAATAATATCATTTCTAATATTTTGACTTATACTTAAAAGCATTTCAACTTCATAAGCTGCTTGAGCTCTTACTTTAGCAATGTCTCATAAGTTGGTAAACTCATCATCAAAAGTACTTAGTACATTTTTGGCTCTCTCCAAAGGATCTACTTCTAAAATATGTGTAGTTACAATACTTTGCAACTTGTCTGTCAGTTCCTTCAGACTTCCTTATAGATTCTTTACCTTCTTATTCTTTCCAATAATCTTATTCAAAGAACTAATTAGCTCTAGTTGATCATCATCATCAACTTCTTTACCTAAGTCTTCAAAGAAAGCTCCAATTTATTTCTTCTTAGCCTCAGGAGTGGGTGCATGAACTTCTGTCTCTTTAGGTTCATCACTCACCAATTTAGTCTGTACTGCTTCTTTAGTCCTATCCGATTCATCAAGAGTCAAATTGTCAACAATGTTATATAAATTCTTAAATACATTATCTTTTGTGTCCAAGGTCACCTTAGTGCCTTCAATGTCCATTGTATCATCTTCAATGTTAACAGCTAAAGGAGAGGGAATATCCTCTTGTTCAGCATCAACTACATGTCTTGCTGCAACTAAAGTTTCTCCAACAATTTATGTCATTACTTTAATTACAACTTGCTCTATTTCTGTTCTAACTTGCTCATATTGTCTTGCCATGATCTGAATGGTTCTCTTCTTAGTCCTCAAAAGAGTGCCAAGGGGCTTCAAAATCTATTCAAGATGCTCATCATCTTTCACAACACATAGTTTCCTCACCATATTTTCTCTTATAGTTTTATCTTCTTCTTGTGCTCTCATTTACCTGTTAACAAGCTTCTTGAATAGGTCATCAGGAATCTTGCCCTAAATAGTATCAAAGTTCTTGTTATCTAGAATCATGTGCTTAACAATAGAATTTTCAAGATTCAATCTCTCAGAATAGTCATAAAGATCACATTACTTATTCATCTTAGTAAATTCTCCATCTTGTATGATTTCTTCATTCACTCTCTCAATTCTAGGTTTCCATGCTTTCTTCTTCACAGTGGTGTCATCTTCTTTAACTACTACAATTTTCCTAGGGACTAGTGGCACCAAAATTTTCTGCCTCTTACCAAGTCCTATAGCACTTTCTTTCTTTCTCTTGGTCATTGTTACTTGTTCCTTTTCTAGTTCTTCTACTTTCACTTTAACTGGTGTAGGCTCTCTTTGTACTGCACTGGATAAAGGTGGTACACTCAAGACTTCTCCCTATCCAATATCTCTGAATGTTGTTGCTGTCTATTTAGCTATCAAAAATTTTCTTTTTGTCATCCCTGTTTCTTTCAATATTCTCTTTATGGTACTGTCAACTCTTTTCTTAGACTATTTTTCTTCAATTTTAGCTTTAACAAAATTAAAGTTGTCTTCATAAGTTCCAAATCTCTTGCACTGGGTGTCCAACTTACTCTTAAGTAACCTGCCAACATATCCTTCTATTTCTGCCTCAGATATCTCATATCCAAGAGGGTCTATGAACTCAATTCTAGGTTCCACTACTTCAATATAGGTAAAGTTAGTGTCAACCATGAAACATATATCATCTTTATATTTCTCCACAATAGATTGTGGAATCCTTGATCTGTTAGATACCAATCTCTGAAATGTCTTCAATACCAATATAGTACTTTCATTCACATTATCCATAACATGTCTCAAATACACTTTATTGATTCTTTCCATAGTGTTTTGTCCATTATTCCAATCATCTATGACTGTGTAAGGAAATCCCCTTAATAGGTGGAAAAACATATAAGTGATCAAAGAAGAAAATCTAAATTGTGCATACTTGGTCTTCTTAATCTTCTCCATATTTTCAAACAATTGAATTCTCAAGATTTCACACACATCTATTGGTACCTTGTCAACACACATCAAATATGCTATATGTACCATACCAGCTACCATATCATCTTCTCTAGAATTTGCACAAAACTTAGTGGTTAGGATTTTGCACAAATATCTTACACCATCTTGCTTGATTTTACTGATTACAATTCCTCTACCATTATAGGATGAACCTATGTTATCAATAACTATGTTCCTCATATTCTTCTCATTTAAGGGAATAGCACCAGATTTGGATAATCCAGTTACATCATGAATTAAATCAGCAGTAATGTCTATTACTCTATCCTCTAGCCAAAATTTCCCATTCTGAATCCTGCTCAAAATGATCTTAGTGCATTCTTCATCGTCAAACTCATATTTCAATGAATACCTAACAATCTCATTATCTTTCAAATGTTCATATCCTTGCTTCAAAGACATATCTTGATTGTAAATCTTCTGATACTCACCGGTAAAGTCACTGTCACTTAGGGTTTCAATCTTGCATCCAAGATAACTTCTTACATTTTCCAAATGCAAAACTCCATCTGGTACAGATGATAGTGCTAACTTAGGATCATCTTCTGAGGGTTCTACTGGTTCTTTCTTCAATCTAGGTCTATTCTTATCTCTGACATTCAGAATTAATGATACATCCATGATTGCTTCTAATCTCTTATACAGATTCAAAGATTTATCAATATAAATACCTCAAATTTACAATTTTAGGGCTTCCGCAGATTCGGCGCTTCAATCCTTCACCAAATCACTACAAAATGCTTCCAATCACTGCTTTCTTCTCTTTCAAACACTTCAATTCACTTAGATAGACAAATAACTTTGATCATAACCTTTTATCACTTGAATTCACTTAGGTCTAACATCGCATTCAATTCTTTTTCCGCTTCATTCCAAAAAGTTGTTTCTGTTAACCTGCAATACTTAAAACTTCTTGTGATCTTGCAAAACATAACATTTTCTTTTGGACTCTTAACCATAGCATTAGTACATCATAAACTACCTTTCATTAACTGCGCAAGACTTAATGCATGATAAATCTACTTCTATACTAATTATAAGTTCCTAAACTACTACAATTTACATAATTTAAGTGCTTAAAGATAGGTCAGGTAAGGATTCATATAACCACTTAATACTTCACCTGTCTGATTACCTTCCATGTTGATTATGCCTTCTTGATCTATTCCTTTAACATACTTCACTTCATCTATATTGCTACAGCAATCTTTCTGTCTGTTACTTGTATCTTCATTCCTTCTTGTATTGTTTCTAGGGTTAGGGTTCGAATGATAAGTTCCATTGTTCATTTTGCAAAACCTTGTTGTATGTCCAATCCTATTGCATATCTGACAAACAATTCTATTGTACCCATATCTCTGTCCTTGCTAATTAATCTATGACTTGCAATTTCTAGCAATGTGTCCAACTTTGTTGCATCTATAACACACTACTTCATTTCTTCTATTCATGTCTTCAGTATGTCTCTTATTTGCATTGTCAATATTCCTAAACGTTCTATTACCATAATTATTCTCAATTACTTTTGGTCTTCTACATTCAATACCTCTATGTCCAAAACCATGCCAATTATAACAATAACCATTAAGAGGTTTAAATTGTTTACCTATGCAATCTCTTTTCATATGACCAATAGTATTACAAGCAAAACATCTACCTTTGAATTCTCTTTGCATACCTTTGGGTGATTCCTCTTGCTTCGGTGATTCTTCTTCTTTAGGTGCATCTTCAGATTCGTTGATCTCATCAAGCTTCTTCTCATCTATGCTTTTAGATGTCTCCAGATCTAGTTTCTTGCTTTCATCATTTGTTCTGAATATATTAAATGCAAGTCCAGTCTTATCATAGGATGGTTTCCCATAAGAAACTTGTTCATCAATCTTCTCACTATTTGAATATAGCCTTTCAAGTTGTTGTTTGGATTGAGTCAGTTCGCCTTTCACAATCTTATTGTACTTCTCAAGTTCTGCATACTGCACATTTACTTTCTCAAATTCGGATGTCACTTTTTCAAGTTTAGATTTCAGTTCTTCATTTTCAGTCTTTAGACTTTCATTCTCAGATTTTAGATTTACTTCATTTTTTCTATTTCCATCTGTTAAACTAAGCTTCAAATTTACTATCTTCAATTCATGCTTAAGGATCTCATTTTCTTTTTCCAAGTTGTTATCACAATCTTCAATAAGAATTTTAGATTCCTTTTTAGATCTCAGATCTTCTATCTTATTTTTCAATTTCTCAATAAGGTTCTTTGCATCATCATATTTCCTTTTTAGAGTGTTTCTTTCATCAGTAAGCATATCAATCTACTCAAGAGCTTCATCAAGATTTTTCTGTAGTTGATCCATATCCATAGAGATATTACTCAAGCTGCTAGGCTTTCCTTGAATGATACTTTTCCGAGTAACTAAGCTCTGATTCCAATTGTTAGAAATAGGGAATACTGAGAGGGGGGGGTGACTTAGTATTCTACAAACTTTATCTTTTTCCCACTTATGGATATAATAGATTATCTTTATACATGAATAACATAAGAAACTAAACAATATGCATAACAATAAAAAACTCATAACACATGATATGTTCTTGAGGAAACCCTGGCCAAGGGAAAACCCCAGTGGGGATGGTACCCACAAAGATCCACTAATAAAAAATATCATATTAAGGATGTTGACCATGTTAGGAGTCTATTACATATGTATAGTGTATCAGTCCTAGTTAAGGGACTATAGGCCTCGTTAGAAGCCTCAACCCTGTTAGGAGTTGTAGATACAAAATCTGATTACAAGATGAGCCCACTGCCCAAACAAGTAATATACAATGTATACTGATTACAAAAATGGATTAAGGTACATAACCTTATACTGCTTGCATCAGTATTCCTTTGCTGCTCTTATCTTTGCATCATCACTATTACATTCACTTTACAATTACATTCATTACATCACCTTTTCATCGCTACTTTTCTTTACAATTACAATTGCATATATACAAGTTATTAAGGCTAATAACTTTACATGGTCAGCTTCCATATATTTTTATCTAAGGGTTAACATCTAGGATGTCATCCCTTTATATTGTTAAGTCATTATTTTGGTAAACAAAATAGTCCCTTAACTCTATACCAATTTTGTCTTCTTATTCTGACCTGTCGGCTTAACACTGTCTTCGGTAAAACTACCATAACTAATTTTGTACATTCTATACTGACATGTGCTCTTATATGGGTCATTAATAGCCATCATAGCATCTATGTTCAACTGTGCAAGCACTAAACTTGCTCCAGTCAATGTCGCAAACCAAAACTATATCCTGGTACAATGTGAAAATACTGTCTCACACTTGGACAAATTTGCATTGCAATCTACCATACTTGCTCTCTGACCTATGCGCTCTTAATGTGGATCATATGTTTCCATAATGACAACCAACATTATTATCACTCTATTTCTTTGTTGTAAACATGCCATTGGTTTAGTTTTGTAAAAAAAAAATTGTGTTAGATGCATTTAAAATTATCTTCATTGTCTTCTGATTGTCTAAATGCTTCTTTATTTGTCAGCCAATTAATACATGCTACCTTATAAAGAAGACAATCGGAAGACAATGAAGATTTGTCTAACAAAAATGAATACACTAAACTGAACCAATGGCATGTTTACAAAAATTATCATAACTCGCAAGCAAATTTGAAACAATGGCATGTTTATAACTCATTAAGAGTGAGGCCTTCTTTAGAATCTCATGAGTTTTGGACTACATATGCAATGTATTGTGATTTTGAAGAGAGTTCATGCCATGTGTGATAGAACCTACTTTATCTAATATGGTGCATTGTTAAAAAAATTAAGGGTAGAGTAGTTATTACTTAGTTTTTTGTGGGGGACAATGAAGATTTGTCTGACAAATAGCAGGTCTTCTTTAGTATTTCATGAATTTTTACCACATATATTGTTTCAAGCCTTTGAGTAGTGGAGAAGAAGAATGGTGTAAGTTGAATAAATCAGAGTGAATGGGGTGTTGAAACATGGTGAATAGACCATGATGAGATGATACTTGATGTCATGACTAAGTTTCCCTCACAAATAGTGGCATAGACTAGTTTTACTAAGTTTCCTTTCTCTATTTTGAGGTTTCCTTTCTCTGTTGCAGGGGTACAGTCAGAGGGTTCATTAACAAAATGATCCTTTGAATGGTTACTATGAATATGAATGATTTGATATAGCATATTTCTCATTTTACTTGAAGTTTGGAATAGCTTGTGCAAGGGTGAAAGTAGTTTTGATCATTTTGGTCATGACTGTTCCTCTACACAGTCAGGAAATGCAACTGTCTAATGATTATATGTAATATTGAATGGATTAAATGCTTTATTCTTGGTAGAATTGAATGGAAGGAATAGTGTTGGTGTTAGGTTTCATTTATTATTGAATTCAATGGTTTCCAAGATGTGTTGAGGAGTTTACTCCTTGTTTAATGTTAACTGTTCCTACACAATCCACTCATACAACAGTGAAATGCTATGTGGAAGGGATGGTTGATAGTGTTCCTTTAGGGAAGGGGGATTTTTAAATACTTGTTATCATTTTATTGTGTATTTCCAATATGTTTGGATGCAGGGCAAACTAGGAGAATGAAGGAACACTCACTGATTACATGATAACTTGATTTTGAAGGGTCACTGGAAGAGGGGAATGAAGGATCACTCACTAATAACCCCACCAATAATTCTTTCCTTTAAGTTTCCACAATATCTCAAAGTATGATCATTATTCTATACTTTCTTCTATATGTTATTCTTTCTATGGTTTTGTTATCTATGAAATATATCAAAAACATTGCAGATGTGCATATAAAAGTAAAATATTATCCTTCAATTATTCCACATTGAAGCATTTCCTCTTTAGATTATTCTCTTCGTTTGTACAATATCTATCAAAAATGGTTCCCATATTTCTTCAAGATCTATTTTAATCTTTATATTGCAATTTTGATTAGATTTGACCAATAGTTGATTTCATTAGTATTTTATGGCGTATACTCCTAATGTGAAATGTGGAGAGAAAGAAAGAGACACACTAGGTATGAATTACACGATATACCCATCATCACTTAGCACTTAAATAATAAATTATGGATAGGGAACAACCCCCTAACCTCTAGATGTTTATTTCATGTTGGCCTCTTATTATATGCAAAGGTAGGCTTGTCTTAATTAGGCTAACAACCACAGTGTAGGGGCCATAAATTATGGATCCCAAAATAGTGCACACTTGTATTAAATTAGGTTCACTATACTACAAGGGAATGGAAACCATGCAACAGTGCCTCATGGGGATGGAAGTAACCCTTCACCAAGAAGATGATTGTGTCTTCAATATTTGCTAGAGGCAAAGAACATAATTTGGTTCCAGCAATTACTCCTAGAAGATAATGGCACCCACAAAACACTTGGAAAAGATAGCACTCACTATATCTTTTATCACTTTTTTAAAGCTGGGACAATAAATCTCAAAGATTGATCAACGAATTCTTGAACACAAAGAACCATTGATAGATATGATTCATGTGTACAATAGCCAACAACCAGTTGTTCCAATCATGGTGCCCAATAATTATGTTAGAAAAAGCATCTACAAATCCCTTACATAACCATAATAGATTCAAACCATGAACTATAAGAACCTAACAATGGGGACTAACAAAGATACAACCTAAACAAATCTTGATTATATTCTACCCTATTGTAAGGCCCAAGAAGTAACTCTATCGTAAAGCTACACATTCCTCTAGATGAAGCTCAAAGGTCAAGTAGCTGAAGCATAGCAATACTTGAATGAATATAGGAATAAGTTGGTGTACAATCATTTGCTAGCTTGGTTTGTGGGTTTTCCACATAATATTTTCCCTTTAACCACATTTATAGTTTGAGAAAATCAGAAAAAATTGTTTCAGATTTATATTATCCTTTTGAACTAGCACACTGCCATCAAAATGCATAATCATTGGTCATCTCAAGAAAATTCCCATTGATTAGTAGGATATCCTTATAAAAATTTGATGCATGGATTTCTTGTGAATTATCAACTGCTATGTATCCTCCAACTATGGAAGGAATAGTGTTGGTGTTAGGTTTCATTTATTATTGAATTCAATGGTTTCCAAGATGTGTTGAGGAGTTTGCTCTTTGTTTAATGTTAACTATTCCTACACAATCCACTCATAAAATAGTGAAATGCTATGTGGAAGGGATGGTTGATAGTGTTCCTTGAGGGAAGGGGGATTGTGAAAAACTTTTTATCATTGTATTTTGTATTTATAATATGTTTGGATGTAGGGCAGACTAGGAGAATGAAGGATCACTCACTGATTGCATGATAACCTAGTTTTGAAGGGTCACCAGTTGAGGGGACAGTCAAGGTCTAGATGATTGCACCATTGGAGGACCATATTTCTTTGTATTAATTGCTATTCAAATTGGATGCATGGATTTCTTGTGAATTATTGGTTGTTATGTATCTTGCAACTGCATCTATAAATTTGCATATACTTCTCTAGGCTTGTAAGCCACTTAGGGATCAAAATAGAGAAACTAAATAAAAATCATTCTTTGTCCTATTTCCTTTTAACAAAGTCTCAACTATCAATGATACAATACATTTGATGCCCTAAGATATCAATACAAATGGCACCTAGCTAGAAGCTCACGAGTTGTCCATTTGATAACCACAGTCAACATTTCAAAAAAATGGATATCCTTGAGCACAAGCACCAATAACATCAAATAATAGAGATAAAGCACTGGCTAGGGCATGACACTAGTAGAATGCGGTCATTTCAAAGAGAATTCATGATTAAATAAAATGCAATGCATTTGAATATGATGCCAAAGGCTCAAAAGATGAAGAAATCACATACCTTCTCCTGCACTCAGCTTTCACTCCTTTTCTCCCGCTCCTCTATCCAATCGAAATAAAAATGATGAGGTCATTTCACTTTTTTTTTTATCTATACCCCAAATATGTCATAATTTCAATGGTCAATTAAACACCCATCGAAATACTGACATCATCGGGACCTATTACAAAAAAAAAACACCTGTCAGAAACTTCTGTCAAAATTTGGCCCCAAATGTAGTAGTGTAACCATTAAAAGGTCTTACCTCTATACAATTCCTTGCTATGTGTCCATGCTTGTTACATGCATTACAAGTGCGGTCTATAGGCTTGCACTCATTCTTAGGTGGTTCAATATGAACCTTGGTCTGACTTCTAGTCTCTTTAGCATTTGAGGTGCCTTTTGGTGCTTTCATTCTTGCTCACATGTTGTCAATCTAATTTTGTGCTTCATTGTATCCAATGCAGCTAGTATCTCCTTTAGCTCTTCTTACATACAACTGAGATTCTATCAAATCAAAACTGGTGTGTAATTTATCAATGTAATTCTTAGCATCTTTTAATTCAGATTCCAAGCTTTATTTGTTGTTTCTTAGCTCTGAGATTTCCATGTTTTCTTTCCTTAATTCTCCATTCAGTTGAAGGTTCTCTTTGACTTGTTCATCATAGACTTCCTGATTGTTAGTCATCTTATCATCAAAATCTTCAAGCTTTTCTTTTAAGGATGTATTTTCTTCATTTAGCTTCTTGACCATTGTCCCTAGATCACTGGTAGAGCATTCTTTCAAATCCTTCCTTAACCTTTTGATGAGGGTGAACCCACAATAGTGGGTTACACTTTTTTGCCTAAACGGACACTGAACTCTACATTTTGAAAAAAACTTTCGGAGTTAGATGCATATTGTCATTAAACCATTTGAAATAGGAAGATGAAGTAAATTAGACTCTTTTAGGATTTTTTGTCTAGATTCTAAATATTTTTTATTTTATTTTTTTGAATTAATTTGAATGATTTTTTCTTTCTCCCACAAAAACTGGTATGTTGCTAAAAACATCATTTTCAAAGAGTTACATTGTTTTCATAGAGCATAACTTTTTTTCTAAAATAGATATCAACGTGCTTCTTTTGAATTTAGTTTTGTAACATCCACATAGAGGGCATGAAATTGGTTTGACAACATTATCATGATTATTTCATATTTTATTAATGTTTAAAGTTGACTAAAGCGTAATTTTGACATACCTTGACTACATAGCTTATAACTTGTTGTGTATTTGTCCAATTTAATTTTTATTTTCTTTGATAGAAAGATAACTTCAATACCTAGAACATAGTTATTTTTTAAAAAAAAATTTCTCCCATTTTCTATTTTTCCATAAGTGTCAAACATAGACATAGACATTCAGTGAAATATCAATGTTTAGTAAAACTAAAAATATAAAGTCATAATAAACTACATATATATTAACATTATAGTCATTGGAAAGATTTTTCTTAGTAGTACCTTACTACATAGATTGGTTTGTCAAATGGATTCATTTGATCTTCCAAAAAATAAAGTCGAAGTGATTTTTTGTCAGCATTTTAATAGGTGGGAAGGAGACTCCATTGTAGGTATGAATGAGAAGTATAGATGTTATATCAAAAAAAAATTTATCTAAGAGGCTTTGAGATAATCATTTGTAATTAATTCCTTTAATTGGAACCTCTCAAGGCTTAAATAATCATATTTTATTAAAAATGTGCTATTTCAACAAAAATTAGCATGTCTAAAAAAGTGTAACCCACTATTGTGGGGTCGCCCATGACTAATTGAGCATCACTAAGTTTTTCTTTTAGTTCTTTAGTTTCCCTTTCAAATTTGTCTAGGTCTTCAAGAGCAGCTTCCAAATTTCTTTTCAAATGTTTCATTTCTACTTTTTCCATGATCTCCTCAAGTGGTTAAACTTCTTTGCTAAGGACTAGAGCTCTAATACCAATTTTTAGGAATGGGAACGCTGAGAGGGGGCGGGGGGGGGTGAATCAGTAGTCACTGTATTTTATCTTTTTAATTAATCTTTAAACTAAACTTAAATGCTTAAGTACTGAATTAAACATCCACATAAACAAGAAACATGAAATCAATACATAACACCAATATGGTTATGGTGAAACCCAAATAGGTAAAAATCCCAGTGGAAATTGACACCCACTAATATTATGTACTAGTGTTTTATGATCCTTGTTAGAAGATCCTTAACCCTGTTAGGAGTTGCTTTACAATGCATTAGGTACAGTAGACCTTGTCAAGGGTCAGACCCTATTAGGAGTCTTTTACAATAGTCCCTGTTAGGGGAGTGGACTCACTGTCCTAGAGCTCACTGCTCAAGTGGTGAAGGCTACAACCTTCCAATCTCAGATACACACTATATTTGCCAGATGAACTATCATTGTGACATTGCTTGTCTGATCAGAGTTCCTTTGATGCATTGATGCTTTGACCTCTTGAAAATCTCTAATACATCTTATAGACTCTTCGCATACTTCTTCTCTACTTATCACAACTCTATATCAACTTCCATACTAATTACAATGGGCACATCTCATATTTATATGCACATACAAAACAAACAACTAGGTCAGCCCTTAAACCTATTACATACAATGCTTCCAAATGAATTGGCTCAAGCGTGTTTACAAAAAAAAATATTTACATGTTAGAAACCTAATTACAATAGGTTCATATCCTTTACATCATTATAATATAACCACAACTCAAAATTCTAATAGTCGGTTGCTTACTCTGTTCTTCTCTGGAACACACTGGCTGTGTACCTTCAACTACTTATATCTTTCTCATACTTGCATATTTGATCATGCGCTCATAGACTAAGAATGAATATAGTCTAACCAACTTATCTTCTAGGGTGCATACCATAACTTGGTCATACGCATGTGCGCTAATGCTCTAAGCTTTAGGAACTCTATACACTGTCCAATCTTCAACACTTAGCTGATTTCTAATCTTCCCATCAAGTCCACTGACTCCAAACTACTATATGACTTTGCTTCCATAATGAAAACACTATACTAAGTCATATACATCACTATAGCCAACTTTCCAACATAAAATCCCTATAGATAAATGCCCAATTCCTAAAAATTAGCAATGTTTCTTCGTGAACTCGATGCCCCCAAACATTGCCTTTCACTTACGAAGGAGTAGGTCGACTAGTTTGGGTGTTAATCTCTATTGAGCATTTAAGGTTGTCATTAGTATCAAAGGATATTAAACAGGTCAATCGATCACTTATATTGAGTTGGTCAGTAACCAGAAGTAAGATAGAGTAGTCAGTAAAGCCTTTACACTGAGCATCACATAGTTCACCAAGCACCAATGACACTGACACCAATGGATAGTAAACATCGAGCATTGCAGTATACACTGAGCAGTTTATACAGTGTTTACCGATGATCACATAAAATGGCATAGTAATCTGAAATGGCACATTCTTCTATGCAAACAGTTACAACAGATTGTAAAATGGTTTACCAAGATTGAGGAGCATTTATTGTAAAAGATACTCATTAAATGTAATGTTTATCTTATTGTAATAGTTGATCTAGGTTAATTTTTCATCGTAGATCTTATGGTTATGATTATTTTTGTAACCTAATTTTTGCTGAAGCAGCAAAAATAGAACACTATATATTTTGTATGTTCACATCATTTATGTGGGTTGTGAACTGATATATATGAATCACTTGAAGCCATTGCCTAACTTCAAGTCAATCGGTTTATAGAGTAGAATAGAGTACAGAGGATATCAGATTGAGCAGAATCAGAGAAGGCTACTGAGCATAACAAAGAAGAGAATCATCACAGTCAAGGTGATATTTTAATGAGCACTTATTGATCTATTTTAGATAATTGAGTTTTCAACTAGCAGATAACTACCTATTACTCTCTGACAATTGTAATGGAGTTTTTGATAAAATCTCTTAACAGAGTAGACTTAACAGTCTTATGTAAATCTCTTAACTGAGTCCACACTTCATTAGTGTTTTCAAAATCCTATAACTAGGTAGATCTAGTTGATCTAATATGTTACTCCTAACAGGGTAAGATCACCAGAAGTGATCAAAACTTGTAGCCTTAACAGGCAAACCTTTTCTATCTGTAGTAGTGAATAATTTGTGGATGTCATCCCCACCATAGTTTTTACCTTCTTACAAGGGTTTTTGCAATACCAAAATACTTGTGTTATGTCATTGTCATATTGATTTCATGTTGTTTACTTTCTCAAGTTAACTAGATGATTGATTTATGCAATTAGACTCAAGTTATTTTGATCAATTATCATAGTACATAGTTATAGATCTGAAAGGTTTTACAAGTAAAATTTTGAAGGCACTGATTCACCCCTCCCCTCTTAGTACCTATCTCTCCTAATTCCAACAATTGGTATCAGAGCTCAGTTCTCTTGTTGAGTAGTCTAACCACTGAAGGGTAAAGATCTAATTCATGGAGAGATACAAGCTTGACAAGGCTATTGAGAATCGAAAGATACAAAGACAGATGTTTATGGAATAGTATAAACAAGCCAAGGAAGAACTAAAGAAATTACTGGTTGAAAGGAAGAATCTTGCAATTCTATAGAATGAAATCAGTTATCATGAAGAACCTATTGATGAAATATTTGATCATATTGGATCAAGCTCTGGAAGCATCTCTAACAGATCTAAAAGCATAATCTCTAACTTATCTAAAAAGAATCAGCATCTATCTGAGCAAGTGAAAGCACTTCAAATCGGTCATGAATCTCAGATGGTGAGAATGGTGGAAATCATGAACAATGCTAGACAAGCTAAACAAGATCTGAATCTAGCTATTGAAGACTAAAGACTGATGAATGAACAACTTCAAGAAAAAGAAAGTGAAATACAAAGACTCATTGATCATCACTTCCAAGTATCAAATCAGATGATGACAGTTAATCAAGAAATGAACCGAGTAAATGGAGAATTATCAAGAAGACTTGAAGATGTTGCAATACTCATAGAAGATAATGAAAAACTAAGAAATGAAATAAAGATACAAAAGCAACACAATGAAATGATGAAGATAGCTGAGGACAACTCTAAAAAGATTGATGATTTCCTGACTAATCAGAGAAGATTCAGAAGCAGAGCTGATATAGGCTACACCAGTGAAGGAGAATCATCACAAAAAGTTGAAAAAGTCAACAATAATCAAAGTCAAAAACCTAAATTATTGACATGTTATCACTATGGAAAACTAGGAAATACATCTAATGTGTGCAGAAGTAAAGCACAAGGTAAACCTCTTATAATTCCTAAATTCAATGGATATTGTTATTACTGTGGTAAGTTTGGACATCCAACTTATGAATGCAGATCTAAGTAGAATGAAATTGCTAATAATACTACTGAGGAGAAAATATGCTATACTTGTAATAAGCATGGACACACTGCAAGGGATTGCAAGGCAAAAATGAAACAAGTCTGGACACCTAAAGAGAAACTACAATGAAAGCCATATCAACTAAAGAGATAAGGTAACTCATATGTTTGGGATTATAATACCTAGACTAACTATGTTGTATGTGGTCAGTATGGACATATTGCAGCAAAATTCTATAGAAAGAATCGGATTGGACAATCAAGAAACTGGACAAATGCAGGAATGGCATGCATGCACTGTCACAAGGTTGGTCATTTAAGCAAGAACTGTAGAGACTGAGAACTAGATGAAAACCATATATTTGAAAGTGGATATAACATTGTAGAAATCATGAAGTTAAGGAACACAATGTGGAAGAAGGCATCTAATGAGAATACTGAGTCAAGTAACACTGTCACTGAAACCTTGTCCCCTGGATTGGGTGACATCGGTACCTCCACTTAAGATAACAAAGGTATGTATGGAACTGACATTTTAAATGATCACATTTTACATACAATTCCTTATATATGATGTACAAATATGAAATCTACATGAATAAAGATGCACTATGGTTTATGTGTTATGAGTTTACAAATATCACATAGTCGGTAAAAGAAGAAACGAGAGTTGATTACCTGTCGATAATCACTATACAAGGTTAACTGACAACAGTACAAACTGATGAAGAAATTTTATGTTAACCAAGCAAAGGAAATTGTAGACATTACCAAGCTGACAGTTGTTTCATATCAAAAGTTAGGTCATGCATTTAATGCACTAAATTTTGAGCGGGAATATCAAAAATTCTATAAATACGCAGAAATAGAGTTCATTGTTACATTGTGATTTCAAAGAATAGAGATTTTATAGAGCAGAGTTCGAGCTAAAGATTTTAAGAAAAGATTCAAAGTCACTATAGATCAAACCGACAATAATTCTTCGATGATATCGAGTAAGTTCATTTGCTACTGAACACTGGTTATCTATTGCTTGCCGAAACCCTAGAATTGATTTATGGCATCAAAACATCTGCAAGAAAATCACAAAACATTGAGGAGGAAGTAGAATTAATTGTTAGGGCTAATTTTTCCGAGGCCAAATTCAGACCACATCTCAAGGTTGCAACACAAACGGATGATATGGGTGCATTTTCGAGTATTCTAGATAGGGTTTTGTTAACAGAAGATGTTAGGGCCTATATTCACTACAAAATTAGAGAAGTAGGTGATTTTGAGACCATTATTACTTATCAACAAGTTTGTGGACTGGATGGAAAGTTAAAATCTGAATATAAGAAGATTGAGGACTCAGGGTTATCCTGTGTCACGCACTACCTTCAATCTTTCAAAACTGACTAGATAAGAATCATGCTAAGCAAATTTCATGATGGAAAATTTTGGTTAGATAAACCTATTGAGGTCACAAAGAAGATGATCAGTATGGTTACTGGGTACCCTACAACTGACAAAGCAAAAGCCTTTCGAAGTTCATCTCATCCCAATGTTGAAAAGAACACTGGAGCTCAATGGGATGGTAGGGCACTAAAAATCTCAACCATCAAAGACCCAGTGGTAAAATTCATAGCACATGTCATTAGATACAAGATATTTCAATCTAGTAGACTAAACAGTGTACCTTGTAGTGCCATGGATATGGCATATAAAATTGTGAAGAAAGATCACCAAGTAGATCTTGTCGAAATGCTACTACACCAACTGCAAGAGAATATGAAGACAATAAGATCAAAGAAGTCCAACACATGTAAGTATAGATCACTACTTGTCTATACATTTTTCTATCTACAAAAATATGTACCTGGTATCGGTAAGGTAAACTGGCAATCAAATAAACTGATAACTGCACAAATTGGTGAAATGATGACCAGTCTAGGAGATAATCTGAATAAGGAATTTGATGCATATTTCAAATAATTTCAGACAAAAATGCATCAAAGGAGTAGAATTCCAAGGGAATTAGTGAGTAAATTTGAAAATGATATATGTTTTGTAGTCATCACAGACCACTCTATGATAAAGGCAGTTGAACCTAGAACAAAATGGTTGGCACCAATGGGATATGAAATGAACCATGATTTCACCTTAAAATCTATTAACGCATTGCTGGCATTACCGATAGACATCACTGCCACTAGGTTTGGCACATATGAGGAAGCTAAGTCATGAATCACTATAGACATAGAGATCAGAAAAATGTCTAGAAGGGAAAAGAAAATGAGAAAAGATCTCACGGAAAGATATGGAAGTGCATCACACTCATCTAAGGAGTCACCAGTTAAAGGAACAACCATAGGTCAGTTACTATTGGCTGACAAGCCCTATGATAGCAAGGAGACCGAGTCAGACAAAGAAAAGGATCCCACACTAGTTCCTCCCACCAATGTTGAACAAGAAATGTAGTTACCAGAACAAAAAGGTATGAAAACAAGGTCATCAACTGTAGCCTCATCCCCTCTGATGAAAGAGGAAATAAAAGTTAATAAAATGAGGGTAGCTACACCGACAAGGAAATATGTTAAGAGAAAGACAAAGGTTGTAGCTGAGGCAACAAATAAAAGCATAAAATTGGTTAGAAGTAAAGAAGATATAGAGGAGACTGAAACTAAAAATGATCCTAATCAATTCAAGATAGTTCGTAACAAGGAAACTACAATAGAAGAAATAATTGAAGATATAATTGAAAATGGAAATCTTGCAGATCCAGGCATAGGCAAATTTGACAAAATGTCAATCAAGGACAAGACAAAGCTAGAACATGCTATCATCCAGATGATGACTAAATTCAAGAGAGTACCAATGGAATTCACATGTCAATTACCAAAGGAACTAGATGAAAAAATAAATTTGAAATGGGCTATTGCACTAGATATAGAGAAAAGGAAGAGAGAACAATCATTAGTTTGTGCAGCCTCACACTTCAGCTATGATGTTGTAAGTGAATACTTGACAAAGTACCAAGCAAGATTTCTAGTCAAGAATAGAGCTATGTAGATAATGGATGATAATGTGGTTGATATGGATGTCACATGTGATTATCTATGGACATCAATTTTGAAAGCAGAAGAGAAAGCTAAACAGGAAGCATTCCTAAAACTGTCTAAGAAGAGACACAATTCAAAAGGTAAAGGTATTTACATTGATGATGAAAAAGGAAAGAAGCTAAAGGACACCAGTATATCAGTTACCGAGGTAATTGATATCACCAAACAAAAGGAGGAAATAAGAATTTCATAGGATGCACCAGATCAAGTAAAGATCCACTTGCAGAAGAAAACCGATGACGATGTACTCATTGAGGACATCACTAACAGTGATCCTGATAATAAAGATGATGAAGATGTGAATATTGCACCAAAAAAATATGAAGCACTAGACACTGATAGTGTATTCACATCTCTATCGGGTGAACTCCTTGTACTTGCAGAGGTAGCTAAAATATTTTCACAAGTACAACCTAACGACTCACATCCCGAGCTACAAAAGGATACAACAGGGATACAAGCACCCGAGAAACCTGCAGATACAAATGAGCCTAACAAAATAGAGGCATAGTCTACAAAAACAAAGGAACTAGAAGGAACAAAGTTGACTAAGGTGAACCCACCTGACACTACAATCGAGACTCCCACACCATCTACCGAGGAGTAGAAGAAGGAAGATATGGTGTCAATTGGGAAAGATACTCCAAAGAGTGGAGAAAAAGCTATTGTTATTAATGAGAAGAAGTCACCTCTTGCACTCAAGAAGAAGAAGAAGTAAGGAAAAAGGGTCAGTCACCATTGATGAAGTTATACTTATACCAGAATGTGACCCAAGGACCCTAAGCCCCGAAAGCTTAAGTAGATATGGGGAGCTATGTTCAAGGAAAGTGGCACAATAAAATTTAAGGAAAGAACACAAACGAAAAGAAGTGTTAACTGATGTGAGGGATATTCTGCAACAGATAGTGCCGGAGAGAAATATTGATGATAATACTCCCATCATAGATCAACTTGCTACACTCGCCGACAAAATCAATGCCCCTGATATAGATGCAGACAAAAGAATAGAAGAAAGGGTAGAATCAAAGATTTGGGACAAATTGGTAGAAAGGATTAGCACAGAAGTGGCACTTAAAAAGGTAAAATTATCTGAGGTAAAATCTATCACCCAGATAATCTGTCAATTTTTTATCAAGCTTTGTACTTTAGACATCTTCACTATAGAAGTCAGTGAAAAGATAAGAGGTTTAGAAGCAGAAATAAAGTTGAGTACACGAGCAGCTATAATCGAGCTGAATGCTTTCTTAAAGAATATTCATCAAGTTTAGGAACTCCGGCGGTTGATAGAAAATCTAAGAAAACAAGAAGAGAAAATCATTGATTAGGTCAGAAAGTTACAAATAGAACTCACTCCATACCTGAAAAAATTTTAAGCACATATTGTCAAAGCTGAACAACTTGTAGCAACACCAGAGATTTCGATGTTAGATAATATCTTTGACATGCATGCACAAGTCGGTCTTGAGCATATTGCTCTTACCAACTTGAAAGAGGAGTGGGAGAACCTCTTGGAGTCTATAAAGAAAACTCATCAAAACATTTTTTATAAGATGTAAGTATACATTATATTTTTTTTGTGTTTGGCATTATTATCAAAAAGGGGGAAAACATGTATATGCCAAATAAGTATACTTTGATATGTACATATTACCAGGAGCATGCACCGAGGGGGAGTACTTTGTACTTAGAAAGTTTATTTTGTGGATATGTATATGGTGGAGATATAAGGAATATATAAGAATATTTTTTCTATATACATTCAAAGTTTTGATACTAATGCCAAAGGGGGAGATTGTTAATCTCTATTGAGCATTTAAGGTTGTCATTAGTATCAAAAGGGTATTAAAAAGGTCGGTTGGTCACTTATATTGAGTTGGTCAGTAACCAAAAGTAAGACAGAGCAATTGGTAAAGCCTTTACACTGAGCATCACATAGTTTACCAAGCACCAGCGACACTGACATAGATGGACAGTAAACACCGAGCATCGCAGTATACACCGAGTAGTTTATACAGTGTTTACCAATGATCACAAAAAATGGCATAGTAATTTGAAGTGGCACATTCTTCTATGAAAATGCTTACAATAGATTGTAAATTGTTTTACCAAGATCGAGGAGCATTTATTGTAAAAGATACTCATTAAATGTAATGTTTATCTTATTGTAATAGTTAATCTAGGTTAATTTTGCACCGTAGATCTTAGGGTTATGATTATTTTTGTAACCTAATTTTTGCTAAAGTGGAAAAAATAGAACACTATATATTTTGTATGTTCGCATCATTTATGTGGTTGGTGAACTGATATATATGAATCACGGAGCACTTGAAGCCATTGCCTAACTTCAAGGCAATCAGTTTATAGAGCAGAACAGAGTACAGAGGATATCAGATTGAGAAGAATCAGAGAAGGCTACCGAGCAAAACAGAGCAGAGAATCATCACAGTCAAGGTGATATTTTAATGAGCACTTATTGATCTATTTCAAACAATTGAGTTGTCAACTAGAAGATAACTACCTATTACTCTCTGGCAATTGTAATAGAGTTTTTGATAAAATCTCTTAATAGAGTAGACTTAACAGTCTTATGTAAATCTCTTAACCGAGTGCACACTTCATTAGTGTTGACAAAATCCTATAACTAGGTAGATCTAGCTGATCTAATATGTTACTCCTAATAGGGTAAGATCACCAGAAGTGATCAAAACTTGTAGCCTTAACAGGAAAACCTTTTCTATCTGTAGTAGTGAAGAATTTGTGGGTGTCATCCCCACCATAGTTTTTACCTTCTTACAAGGGTTTCTGCATTACCAAAATACTTGTGTTATGTGATTGTCATATTTATTTCATATTTTTTACTTTCTCAAGTTAACTAGATGATTGATTTATGCAATTAGACTCAAGTTATTTTGATCGGTTATCATAGTACACAGTTATAGATCTGAAAGGTTTTACAAGTAAAATTTTGAAGGCACTAATTCACCCCTCCCCTCTCAGTACCTATCTCTCCTAATTCCAACATTGGGTGTAACTCAAACCTTAACCATAGAGTTAGAATATGACCTAATTAAAACAAGAAAATGGTGGAAAGATGTACAAGCCTCATCTACTCAAGCATCTACTTCATCCACAGATCTAGTTGTATAGAGATTAGTTAATGATATGATTTCTTTGAAG
Organism: Chamaecyparis obtusa; assembly: GCA_027943335.1. Classification (NCBI taxonomy): domain Eukaryota; kingdom Viridiplantae; phylum Streptophyta; class Pinopsida; order Cupressales; family Cupressaceae; genus Chamaecyparis; species Chamaecyparis obtusa. Next base: position 160,511 of record BSBK01001771.1, read on the forward strand.
TGACAACTCCCTAAACCTAGCGGTTCATATCCATAGCCTTACCAAGACATTAGTAGGAAGCTACCTAATCAACATAATTATGGGAGAAGACCATAGCTTTTTGTTGTTCCACAAAGATTGAAAATTGAAGGTCCCCCAAGGAAGGGTGTCATGTGTTCATTCCATCTCACTACTGATCATGACAATGATTCTTGTCCAAACATGATAAGACATGTCCAAATGGAGAATACTAAAGATGTGGTTGGGGAGTTCATTGAGGAAGAGAGGATTCAAGAGATACCTGGAAACTCTGACTCTTTTTATCTTGAGTATGAATCAGATTTGGAAACAGGTGGTAATGTTTTGGTGACTATTCAAGATCTTGCAAGTGTTATTCTCATGAGGAATCAGCGGACTCCTACACCTACACCAAGTGTGACTTCAGTAGGTTCTCATCATAAAGGCAATGTAAGTAATGATTCTTCATCTCATGTCAAAGCTCTAGAGGTTAAAATTATACAAAGAAATGTTGAAAGTAATTCTTATTTTTCCCCTTTGTCTTCTTTTGATATAATTGATTTTTGTAAATCCTCAATTGTTCAAATATCTACTGCTGAGTATTTAAAGTTAAATCCTAGAGAATTAGATAAGTTGGTTAGTTATGTTAAGGGAGAATCAACTCAAAAGTCCTTCGTTGATGAATGTATAGTAAATAACACATCATCTACATTTGAAACACCTATGTTTGCATCTCAATCTGTTTCTGAACAACAAAATTCCTCTGCTTGTCATGCTGCTCAAAGTAACCAAGAGATTGAAGCTTTAAAACTTGAACCCTTTTCCATTTCACTCCTCCTGAATGATAAAAAACTGAGCAACTACATTATAGATTTAGGGGCCTCTGACAACATAATGTCCTCATTAGTTGCCAAGGCTCTAGGTTTAACACTCACCAAAACATTTAGAAGGTGTTATTCAATGGATGGGAAGTAGGTTCCTCTCATTGGAAAAGTAAAGGATTCCCAAGAAGTACTTCTAATTTGCCTTGATAAAAGACTCAAGCTGAGTATTTTAGTCACAGATATTCCTGGTAGTTATGGGATGCTACTAAGTAGAACTTTCTGAAGAGATATGGGGGGTGAGATCAAGATGGACTAGTCAGAGGCTATCATCCCTATTGGAAATAAGAAGATCAAATTAGATCCTGAACCAAAGAACAAATATATTGTATTTCCCTCAAACAACCCCAAATCTCAAATTTTGTTCCATGAATGTGAGTTTGGAAATTATCCCATCTTACCTGAGGAGAAGCATGATGAAATGAGAGATACATCAAGAAGAGGAGATCAGCTATGGATTATGGAGTTTGATGGTAGTTTTTCAAACTCAAGTTTAGGGGAAGGTGTTTTTCTAAAATTGCAAGAGGGTGATTTTTCTCCTTTTTCATACAAATTGGATTTTAAGAATACAAATGATACTGCAGAATATGAAGCTCTACTCCTTGGATTGCAGGAGGCTAAATCCCTAGGCATAAAGATGCTTATTGTAAGAGGAGACGTTGAACTCATTTTTAAATAGGTTAGAGGATTATATGTTGTAAAGAATGAACGTCTAAACATTACCAAAATTTAGTATAGGATGAAATTGAATCCTTTGAAGCATTCTCTATACAGGAAATTCCCAGAAGTAAGAATTCAAGGGTGGATTCGCTAGCACTGTCAACCTCTTTTTTATTACCGTATCCAAACTTTAAAAATAATGCTTATAAAATAGAGATGAGATATAGGCCATCAGTCCTAGACAATGATGAGCACTAGAAAGGTTTTTCTAGCGATGCACAACTTAAAGAATTTTTGACATGTGCTGAACCATTTGCATCTGTATACTTTGAAGGCTCTGTCAATGAATGAAAGGAATAATTCTCAAGTTCAGAAGCTGATGATGGTGTTCTGTAGCTGAAAGGAAATAAAATTCTTAAAGGAATGGTATCCTTAGAACACCTATTTTCTAGGAGAGATGATAGTTTTATAAAAGAGAAAAATCCATAATTGGAGATGCCAAAGGAGTATGATAAGTTGAACATTGGAAGTGAGTCAAATCCAAAGTGGATCTTTGTGGGAAAAACTCTTTCCCATCATGAAAGGGAGAATCTATAGAAAATACTCATGAACTACCTGGATGTTTTTGCATGGAACTATGATGAGTTAAAGGACCTTAGAAATGGAAAATTTTTCCATCAAATCCCTCTAAAATAACACGTTAGTCCTTTCTGGAAAAAACTTAGAAATTATAACCTGAAAGTATCTGGATCTATCTTCAAAGAAGTTGAAAACCTGCTAAAGGGTAGAATTATATACCCCATTCATCAGTCCACATGGATTTCTAACATAGTACATGTCCGAAAGAAAAATGGAGAAATAAGGATTTGTGTTGACTTTCGTAATTTGAATTAGGGGAGTGTTAGGAATAAAATTCCATGACCAACACAACTGAGAGGGGGGGTGAATCAGTTGTGGGATAGATTATTTAAACTTTTCACTTTGAATAGCAGTTATATTAAATCAAATGAACATAGTAAGTGCCAACACAATAACACAATATTTGTTGTCGAGGAAACCCTGTTAAAGGTAAAACCCCAATGGGAATTAGCACCCACAAATGATGTACTAAGAGTATTGTATCCCTATTAAAAGATCTAGCCCTATTATTATTTAAAGTTAAATCCTGGAGAATTAGATAAGTTGGTTAATTATGTTAAGGGAGACTCAACTCAAAAGTCCTTCGTTGATGAATGTAAAGTAAATAACACATCATCCCCTTTTGAAACACATCTTTTTGCATCTTGATATGTTTATGAACAACAAAATTCCTCTACTTCTCATGCTGGTCAAAGTAACCAAGATATTAAAGCTTTGAAACTTGAACCCTTTTACATTTCACTCCTCCTGAATGATCAAAAACTGAGCAACTACATTATAGATTTAGGGGCCTTTGACAACATAATGTCCTCGTTAGTTGCCAAGGCTCTAGGTTTAACACTCACCAAAACATTCAAAAGGTGTTATTCAATGGATGGGAAGTAGGTTCCTCTCATTGGAAAAGTAAAGGATTCCCAAGAAGTACTTCTAATTTTCCCTGATAAAAGACTCAAGTTGAGTATTTTAGTCACGGATATTCCTGCTAGTTATGGGATACTACTAAGCAGAACTTTCTGCAGAGATATGGGGGTGATTAAAGATGGACTAGTCAGAGGCTATCATCCCTGTCAGAAATAAGAAGATCAAATTAGATCCTAAACCAAAGAACAAATATATTGTATTTCCCTCAAACAACCCCAAATCTCAAATTTTGTTCCATGAATGTGAGTTTGGAAATTATCCCATCTTACCTAAGGAGAAGCATGATGAAATGAGAGATACATCAGGAAGAGGAGATCAGCTATGGATTATGGAGTTTGATGGTAATTTTTCAAACTCAGGTATAGGGGAAGGTGTTTTTCTAAAATTGCAAGAGGGTGATTTTTCTCCTTTTTCATACAAATTGGATTTTAAGAATACAAATGATACTACAGAATTTGAAGCTCTCCTCCTTGGATTGCAGGAGGCTAAATCCCTATGCATAAAGATGCTTATTGTAAAAGGAGATGTTGAACTCATTGTTAAATAGGTTAGAGGATTATATGTTGTAAAGAATGAACGTCTAAACATTACCAAAATTTAGTATAGGAGGAAATTGAATCCTTTGAAGCATTCTCTATACAGGAAATTCCTAGAAGTAAGAATTCAAGGGTGGACTCGCTAGCACTATCAACCTCTTTTTTATTACCATATCCAGACTTTAAAAATTATGCTTATAAAATAGAGATGATATATAGGCCATCGGTCTCAAACAATGATGAGCACTGGAAAGGTTTTGATAGCGATGCACAACTTAAAGAATTATCGACATGTGCTGAAGTGTTTGCATCTATATACTTCGAAGGATATGTCAATGAATGAAAGGAAGAATGCTCAAGTTCAGAAGCTGATAATGGTGTTCTATAGTTGAAAGGAAATAAAATTCTTAAAGGAATGGTATCCTTAGAACACCTATTTTCTAAGAGAGATGACAGTTTTATAAAAGAGAAAAATCCACAATTGGAGATGTCAAAGGAGTATGATAAGTTGAACATTGGAAGTGAGTCAAATCCAAAGTGGATCTTTGTGGGAAAAACTCTTTCCCATCATGAAAGGGAGAATCTATAGAAAATACTCATGAACTACCTGGATGTGTTTGCATGGAACTATGATGAGTTAAAGGACTTTAGAAAAGGAAAAATTTTCCATCACATCCCTCTAAAACAATAGGTTAGTCCTTTCTGGAAAAAACTTAGAAATTATAACCTGAAAGTATCTGAAGCTATCTTCAAAGAATTTGAAAACTTGCTAAAGGGAAAAATTATACACCCCATTCATCAGTCCACATGGATTGCTAACATAGTACATGTCCAAAAGAAAAATCGAGAAATAAGGATTTGTGTGGACTTTCATAATCTGAATTAGGGGAGTGTTAGGAATAACATTCCATGAACAACACAATTGAGAGGGGGGTGACTCAGTTGTGGGATAGATTATTTAAACTTTTCACTTTGAATGGCAGTTATATTAAATCAAATGAACATAGTAAATGCCAACACAATAACACAATATTTGTTGTCGAGGAAACATTGTTAAAGGTAAAACCCCGATGGGAATTAGCACCCATAAATGATGTACTGAGAGTATTGTATCCCTATTAAAAGATCTAGCCCTATTAGTATTTAAAGTTAAATCTTGGAGAATTAGATAAGTTGGTCAATTATGTTAAGGGAGACTCAACTCAAAAGTCCTTGGTTGATGAATGTACAGTAAATAACACATCATCCCCTTTTGAAACACCTGTGTTTGCATCTCAATCTATTTATGAACAAAAAAATTCCTCTAGGTGTCATGCTGCTTGTAACGCCCCGCCAGGCAACCCAAGAGGACAAGACATAAAACCTCTATAAAATTCAAGTAGTGAATTTTTATTTTATTTAATTTATTTATTTTAACTAGAATAATATTCATCATTCCACTTCATATTTCTAAAAGAAGAAATAATTTTCTACTACTTGAATGTAATATTTATACAACTTAAGTCCTCCCGGGTTCCCTAACATTGCTACTAAAGCAACATCATATAAACCATTTACATGCATAAGATATTCACGGAATCATGAGCTTAAAAGATCTACATTCATTTTAATGCACCAAGTTAAATGTCCCTAACTTATTTCTTTTATTAAACATAGGTTAATCATCCAACATCATTATTCCTTTTATCAACTCATTCCATAAATTCATATTGATTTCATCTACATCTACTATCATTTATATCACTTTTCTCTAATAATTTAGGTAAGAGATTAATATTCATTAAGGTAGGCATTATCCTAGGTATTTCATTAACATGAACCAAGTATTAACATTATAATCAAGTTACTATTTTATTGCATTGTTTCATAACCATTCATTGTTAATAATTCCAATCACTAACCTATCATTTCTCAATAATTTCCTTGGATCCTTTCATCAAGAGAGAATACATTATTTTTGTGATACATCATTATATATAACTATATTTAAGATTATTTCCTTTACATATGGACAACATAAGAGGATAGGAGAAATAACATAAATACTTTATTTTAATGCTAGTAACATGTCCAATATTCCACATTCTTTTCCCTTTCTTTTACCTAGAACTACCCATTCCCTTAGCATTTCCTTGAATTGAGATTACATCAATACTACAAGACTCCTTTTAGGAGATTAAAAATTACATGAATACAAATACATAAGTACATCTCAACATATTAAAATATTCAATAAGAAATCTTCAACTGCAGATCTGGAAAGGAATATGTGCTAGGATCATCCAAAGAATCACGATCAATACCTCGATATAAATATTAACCACCCAACCATGTGGAACCAATAGGCCCACTCCCCCGAGCTAGGAGATAGAACCAAAGGCCCATACAAGAGGTAACAACTAGGAAATTCCTAAGGTGGTGATAAAAGTTCCCCAAAGTCACAACAAAAAAAGAAAAGACAAGAAGACCACAAGGAATACCAGAGGCATGATCAAATTTGATAGATAATCTAAGCTACAAGCTAGGTGAGTGTCATCGCATAGCCCTCACCCCTTGGGTTGTCCTGGTACTAGCCACTCTTGGCCCCGGCCCCCAAGTAGGCACATGCGGAACCGAATGCCTCTCGTACAGACAAGGTCATCCAGTCGTACCTATGCATAGGTACCTTCTCCCACTCCCATCCTTAATCTTTACTAGCACTAAATGCATGGGCGAGGCACAATTAATCTTGATTAGTGTGTAATTTCCCATTCCCAATTCATTTATTTAGGTTATCACTTGATTAAATAACTCATAGTAGGTTATCCTGGTACTAGCCACTTAGGGCCCCGGCCCCTCACTATGAGCCACTCACCTAGTGTACTTAGGTTCCCTAACATACATATAAAAATCATAAGAACATAATAGATTCATCATCAAGAATTCATATCAATTCCATAACAACATTTGATTGAGTTTAGAAAAACATATGTTGTCCCTAGTCCACTTGACAACCCTAAACCCAATATGACATTAAGAATGTTCCAAACACATAAGAAGACATCCAAGTGATATTATAAACATATTCAGAGTATAAATAAATCCAATTAACCAAAAACAAATTCTAATAGCCTCTGGTAACCATACGAAACCTTAAAACTTAATGATGTTCTTAAACTGAATTATTTCAAGCAAGGATTAAATGCAAAGAATAGTCATCATAGAACAGTCATCCATATCTTCCACAAAACATAAAATAAAATAAATCACTTCAGTGGAGATTTAGATAACATAATTATGGACTTTCAATTTTATTTTTAGGAAGATCCAATGGTGGGAAAGAAAGTTATGACTTCTGGTTTAAAACAGAAAATTCTAGTTAGGGTTCAGACCTGCCTTCACTAAAACGGTTGTAATTTTCAAAAAACATAATAAAAATTATTCAAACAAATTGGAAATGAAAGATAAGACTTAGGAGAATCTTTTATATCAAATTTAGACTTTTATATAATCATATCAGCCTGTAGCATATGAATACATTTGACAGAAAATTCAGAATCGAGAATGGACAGGCATAGTCTTCCAAAATATCAAAAATAAGGCATTAATTCGACCCTAAAAATAAAATCAGAGAGATACCCATTTGAGATCTGTAAATTGTACTTCCATAAAATTAATTTAGTAAAACCTTAGATGCAATTTAAATTATTATAATAATAGATCTCCAAAAATGGGTTGCTAAAAACCCTAGGAAAACACATGCCAATTCTTACAAACAAAAACTCAAAACTTTAAAATAACCATAGAAATGAAAAGTACAGATATAATAAATAATGATAATATGTAAATAGATCCATAATCTATCAGAGATATAAAGTAACTAAAATATTCAATCCATACCTCATGTCCTACGAAAGTTGAATCGAAGAAGGAAGGAAACAAAAGAGAAGACAAATCCAAACTTGAGATGCATCCTTCAAACCCTATCCACTTTCAGAAATCTCCATGAAAGAAAGAAATAATTCCACAGAAAAGAATCCCTCTCTCAACTACTGAAATTCTCACCAAAATGTCTCTCTCCCAAAAGCAAAGATAACCAAAAATTCTTAAAGACATATGCTTACAAACTCTCCCTCACATCTCCAAGTTTTCTCTCCAAAATCTCCATGAAAAGTAAGGCCATCCTCTCCTCAATGCTTCAGCCCCAAAATCTCCTCTCTTCAAATGAGAAAGTAGTGCATATAAATAGATTTCCAAAGGTTGAGAGGAAAAGTAACCAACTCCCAACTAACTCTTAACTAAAGGGTATTATAAAATAACTTAATATCATACAACTATATTACTCAAATATATAATAAAAGATTATTTGTATTCATTCATACACACATGTAATATTATCCTAACATATATGCATATGCCATCATTAATTACATCAATATCTATATATATAACCTATCCTCATTATTAATAATTAACAATTGAGAATAATATACCTCGCATTATTTAATATTTAATTATTAATAATATTATACTTTACATTAATCCCAAAATATACACCATCAACAATATCTACAATAATTAACATATAATCACATATAAATTATATATATATAAATACATATATGTGTGCACCCATATATATATTTCCATATATATATATATATATATATATATATATATATATATATATATATATATATATATATATATATATATATATATATATATATATAGATACATGCCAAATACCAAACACTATAATCTATAAGATTATGAAGTAATAGATCACAATATTATTACCTATTTATAATTGCTATAGGATATAACACTGAGGTAGAATAAAATCACATGCCTCAAAATAAATCTAATCATCCAAAGAGGCCATACAAATCATCTATGAAACATATCGATAAAACCATAAGATCAAACAAGGTCAACCAAAGTCAACAAGGAAAGTCAAGCCAAACTCCTGAAACACAACATAGAAAGATTAACTAAGAATCATACCAAAAAGGAGAAATAAATAAAATGAGTAAACAAATCATACAACCAAATGAATTCAAGTGGTCACAAGGCACTAACTACAACCATGCCCAACCGGGTGCGTTGGATCTGGGTTTTTGACCCAAAGGTTGACTGACAAAGAAGGAACCCTAATATTCCCAAATTGGAATAATGACAAAGGAAGACTCATGTAGGGGCCTTAGTACTATCTCCATAACAACAACCATCGAAGATTTGAGCGCATGCTCAGACCTGTGAAGCCAGGTGAAGTCGATGCCCGGTACTTGCAAGCCTGCATCACAAAGAAGAAATACATATGCACGGATATACATATAAAAGAAAACATTGCAGACAGATGACCAGGATTGATACATCGTGTGGACCTCAGCTATGTGAGTAACTACGACCTCATCCTGAATCATGAAAACACATCATGTATATATATACACTCAAAGCATGTAGCATCATCATAATGAAGGTTAGAATCTCAAGCATTGTGTTAGTCTCTTATCAATACTAATAATAAATTAACATAATCAAATCATCAAGTGAGATACAAGATTCATCCAAGGTAACCTTAATAGAAGAAAATATAAATAACCACTTATATATATCTATCAAGTACATATCATATAACATCCTAACTATGTTCATAAAGGTCTTGTAGGTACTCAATACATACATGGAGATAAATACATACAAGAATGATACCTTTAGATAGTATGTCTGATATTAGAATCATTGAGTACTAGCTTATAAAATTATTATAAACAACTATAGGAATAGATCAAACAAGTATCATGTACAACTTAAGCTGTAAGAAAACATCGAAGGATCTTAATTCTTTCAAAAACACAAAACTTATATTAGGGTTAGAGGGGTATTACACTGCTCAAAGTAACCAAGAGATTGAAGCTTTGAAACTTGAACACTTTTACATTTCACTCCTCCTAAATGATCAAAAATTGAGCAACTGCATTATAGATTTAGGGGCCTCTGACAACATAATGTCCTCATTAATTGCCAAGAATCTAGGTTTAACACTCACCAAAACATTTAGAAGGTGTTATTCAATGGATAGGAAGCAGGTTCCTCCCATTTGACAGTGAGCATTTCCATAAACTTTGCAAATTTCACAATCACTTTTTCAGATACCCATTTTCATCCTTAGTCAGATCCTCGAAAAACATTCAAGCTACACAGATCTCTAATCATTAGTTTGACCATTTTCATCACTCTCCATCAATTTTCATCAAGCTTTCTTCACCAAAAATCATCAAATCATTTCTTCTAATCTTCTAAAATTCTAGATTTAGTGTTGAAAACATTACCTTATCTATAATATTTTGATCTTTGTGAGTTCATCCTATCAGGATCTATCATCCTCAATCAAACTTGCCTAGGTTACTATCTCTTGATTTTCTTTGTCATATCATAGTGAAATCTATACTTCCTATTGACTTAGATTTTATCAAGTTGGCTCATCACTTTTCAACATTTTTTCACTATCTTTTCTATCAACCACTCTTTCCATATCTTTTCAGCAAACATCTTTCATCCCACAAATCAATTTTCCCATTTTTATGGTTCAAACTTGATCTCAAAAACTAAAACAACCCATTGATTCAGAATCCCTAGACAAAATGGAAGGAAACAAAAGTAATGATGAGAATCCTTGGTCTGAAGCTCCTAAGAAAACTTCACTTTTTACATCCGAAGAGGAACCCATAGATCAAGAACTTAGGGATGCTACACAAGATCCTAGATTTTATCATGTCAAGGAAAGACTCCTAGACCTAGATAGAGAGATGTGTTTCCTCATGATTGCTCAACAAGGAGCCAAACTACCAAGTGATTTTGATATTTATCATCTTAGAGAACTGACTATTGTAACCAATCAAGAAATTCCTAGTAGTTCTCAAGATACTCATGGAGCAAAAGAAACCAAGCAACCATCTAATGCTTCTCAAAATGATCAATAGAACCATGCTTCCCAAAAAAATGCTTCCCACAACAATGTTTCCCAAAACACTAAAGGAAACACACTATCTTTGGATCCCATTCTACAACAAATCCTTATGCTTCAACAACAAATCTGTGACATCCAAACTGGATCATCAACTAAGAAGTATTCCTTGGATGATATATGTCCTTATCCTTTTCATAAGAATTTAGCAATGATTCCATTCCCTCCTCATTTTGAGGTACCAAAATTTGACAAATACAAAGGGAATTTGGATCCACAAGACCACATTCATGAGTTTTGTGTTGCTTGTATTGAAGTCGCTCACAATGACACTTATCTTATGCGACTATTTCCATGAAGTTTAGGAGGACAAGCCATGGAATGGTTAACCAAACTACCCCCAAGCATCAAATATTTCAATGAGCTTCTTAAAAAATTTGTGATGCATTATTCCTATGACATCAAAAATGAAGTCACTATGCTCTATCTTTGCAATGCACATCAAAAGAATGGAGAACCCTTCCTTACTTTTTTGCAAACATGGCCTCAATTGTTTGCCAAATATCCATGAATGATTCCTGAACAAGAAAAGATGGATATCTTTGTGCATAGCCTTACACCAGAAATGAGTTATAGGTTACAATTACAATGTCCACCAAACTTCAATAAGCTCATATAAAATATTATCAAGATTGAGGAAGCCATTGTCTGAAAAGGTGAGATAAAACTTTATTCCAAAGACAATGCTGGGTCCTCAAATTCCACTCCCAATAACTACAAAAATGACAAATCAAAATTCTGGAATAAAAACAAAAACATTGTCAATGATGGGATTGTTGATAATCGTAATGTCAAACCAACACAACCCCTTCTCAATCTCACAAGTCAGGCCAATGCTACTCAAGGTACCTACAGCAATCAATCAGAAAATCAAAACACCAACAAAGATTCATCTAAACCAAGATTGCCTTTTATGTCACCTTGAAGAAATTTTACTCCTTTAGGGGAATCCCTTGAATCAGCATTACGGAAGTTAGTCACAAAGAAACTCATTACGCTTCCTAAAATGAAAGAATTTGAACCTAGAGTAAAACCTTCTTGGTGGAATGTGAATGATTATTGCGAGTTTCACAAAGGAAAAGGACATAAAACCAATGACTGCCTAAGACTCAAAAATGTAGTTCAAGACTTAATTGAAAGTGGTGAAATTGGTGTTGACAGACATACCTCAAATGAATCACATACAGCTTTCAAAGATCCACTTCCTGAGCATGAAAAAGGAGGTTCTTCCAACACTAAGACTGACAATCATGCCAATTATAATTCTACTCCCTATCGATATGTTGGTAACATTTTTGAATGTCATCCTTCTAAGTATTATGCCAATTTCATCACCATAAAAGGAAAATTAGAGAGTCAACCAGTCCATCTTACTACTCATGCTCAATCCAAGGTTACTCTCCAAGGAGTCCAGTCTAAACCAAATGCACCTCAAAAGAAGTCGGTTTATGTCCCAAAGTCTACACCAAATATTTCAAATGAGTACAATCTTTTGGAAAACTCAAGAAAACACCTGCCCAAATATCCATCTTAGAGATTTTTTATCTCTCCCCATCTCACAAAGATATCCTTGAAAAAGATCTCTTAGAGACCGAAGTCCCCACAAATCTAGATCATGATTAATTTCAAGCTATGGTGGGCCATTTAACAACCCTACATTACCTATCCTTCACTGAAAATGATGACTTAGCTATTATACAACCTCATAATTCTCCCCTACATATCGAATTCCATGTCCAGAGTCACAAAATCAAATGAGTGCTAATAGATGGAGGAGCTGGCTTAAATATCTATACATTGAAACTAGTTGTTGCATTGGGATTTTTTGAAAATGTTGTTGATCCCAAGAAGAAAATCATGATAAAAGATTATGATGAGGAAGAGTGGTCATCCAAAGGATCTTTTGTTCTACCAATCAGACTAGTTCCTATGATCAAAGATATACCTTGCCAAGTTCTAGACATGGATCTTGCTTATAACATTCTCTTGGGAAGACCATGGATTCATTCCATGCAACCTCTACCATCAACTTATCATCAATGCTTGAAATTCCCTCATTATGGTCAGGAAGTCACTATCAAAGGAGATACTAATCCATTACAACATTGTAACATAGAAAAGACATCTAATTCTTTGATACCTTATAACCGTACTGGATCTTCTACAACTACACCCAGTGATCCTAGTAATATAGCATCAACTTCTAAATCAAATGGGATCAAGATAGACATAAAAGAAAGAAGTATGGGAGAATATACTTTAGGTCAATCTCTTTGCATCACAAAGTTACCTTTATCTCCTAGATCATATGGTAGATCTTTGATCACTAAACAACAATTAGAACCCCCTTCAACACTTGTTTATGACACATTTATAAGTGGGGGCACAATATCCAAAGAGGTAGCTGAGCGTAATGCTAATCATTTTCTTAAGTCATAGAAGAATGAAGAGGATATCAAACATGAATATATATCACCTGATGTCTATGGTAAAGTGTATACTTTGCTACAAAAGATGGGATGCCAAGGTATTGGACCTATAGGGTTACAAAGAGAAGGGGTTATCAAACCAATTTTGCAAAATCCAAACTATCAAAGAGACACTACAGGATTAGGATATAAAAGAGAAGGACCAAAAGAACCAAAATGAAAAGCCAAGATCACACCTTTTCATGAGATATCTAAAGCTCTTGCCTTACAATTCAGAAAGAATGGTATGTATGTAGATCCAGAGAAACAAAGGATAGCATAGCGAATCATTGATAGACTTGGGGATAATGATGATTTTGACTCAAATGATTATGAATGGGATTCATTATCTAATTGTACTGAAGAGATAGGAGTTGATGTTTTCCATCACCATAGTAATGATTTCCATGAGGGAGAGGGTTCGAAGATTGACTCACTAGGGTTGGTCCCACGTGATACTACTTTTGTCGATTGTGAGGAAAGTGAGCTTTATCTTGCGATAGACAAATCAGATGAGAGTATGGAAATAGACCTCACTGATACCATCATAAACCTTGACAACTTTTCCATCAATACCATCTCTACTTTTGAAACTGACCTGAATGATCCAATGCCCCTTGTACATCCTAAACTTATTGATTGGGATTCTCCCGATCATCCAAAACTTGATGTATTCCATAATGATGATGCAATCATTAACTATCTTGGTATCAGGGATCATTTACCACCAGGGGATCACAAGTCAGGATTTTTGATAGAACTCAATGACATGGCCTACTTTGGAGAGAGTGCAAATCCTTTTAGTCACAAAAATATAGAAATCATCAATAGATCTAATGGTGAAAACTACTAAGTGGTAGTATTAGATCCAAAAAGAGTAAAAAGAAATGACGCATCTAATGGTGAAAACCTCTCTAAGGTGCTTGATGATGGAAGGATTGACACTCTTCCCAATTATCTGTATCAAGAGCAATCTACCATTCTTATAGAACTAATAGTACCTCTTAACATTGGAATAGAAGAATCTCTGTGCATCCTCAAAGTAGCAGCATCCTTGACAGAATCAGAGAAAGAAGCTTTTGCAAAAAATTTCAAAGAAAGACAAATCAACTTTTCTTGGTCTTATGCTGATATGCCTAGCCTAGACCCCAATCTCATTATGCATCATTTATCTATCAGACCAAGTGTAAAACTAGTTAAGCAGAAGCTCCACAAAATGCACCTACACATTGCACTAATGGTTAAAGTAGAATTAAAGAAGCTCTTAGATGTTGGATTCGTTCATGCTATTGATTATGCTAAGTGGATTTCAAATATTGTCCCTGTCTCAAAACCAGACAAGTCTATCAGGATTTGTATTGATTTTTGAGATCTTAATAAAGCTTGTCTAAAAGATGACTTTCCTCTGCCCAATATTGACATTATTGTTGATCTGACAGCTGGACATGAGATGTTATCATTAATGGATGGTTTTTCTAGCTATAACCAAATCAAGATTTCATCAAAAGACTAGGAAAAGACTGCTTTTACTTGTCTTTGGGGTACATACTACTGGAATGTGATGCCATTTGGCCTCAAAAATGCTGGAGCAACTTACCAAAGAGCAGTGACCATAATTTTTCATGACATAATGCATACTATTATGGAAGATTATGTTGACGATATCTTAGCAAAATCTAAAGACAGAGCTGGTCATTTGAGAGTGTTAGATAGAATATTCACCTAGATGGAAAAGTGTCAGATTCGACTCAATCCAAAGAAATGTGCATTTGAAGTCACATCCAGTAAACTATTAGGGTACATTGTCTCAGCCAAAGGAATCAAAGTAGATCCAGAAAAAGTTAAAGCAATAATGGAGATGGCTTCCCCCACTAACATCAGTCAGTTAAGATCTTTACAGGGACATCTCCAATCCATCCGAAGATTTTTTTCTCAACTAGTAGATCGAAGTCATCCCTTTCAACATTTGTTGCATAAAAATATCTTATTCCAGTGGGATGATAAGTGTGAAGAAGCTTTCAATAAAATCAAGCAATATCTGGTGAATCCTCCAACTCTGATGTCACCAATTCTAGGCAAGCCACTCTTACTCTACATTTCAGCTACGGTAGTCTCACTAGGTGCTCTCTTGGCTCAGCAAGATTATGAAGGAAAAGAAAAATCCATCTATTATATCAGTCACACCCTAGTGGGATATGAGCTAAACTATTCTCCTATAGAAAGAGCATGTCTGGCCATTATTTTTGCTTCACAAAAATGGTGACATTACATGTTGCCACATTCTATCCAGCTCATCGCAAAGATTGATCCTTTAAAGTATCTATTAAGAAAAATAGCATTGACAGGCAAATTGGCTAAGTGGATCATGCTACTTAGTGAATTTGATATTGAATATGTAGATAGGAAGGCTATCAAAGGTCAAGTGATAGGAGATCAGCTAGTAGATGCTCCATTAATGGATGACCAACCTATACACACCTGATGCACACATCTTGGCTTTATCTACACAAACATGGCAACTATACTTTGATGCATTGTATACTCAACAGGGTTCAGGAGCTGGTATTCTTTTTGTCACAACGCAAGGATACATAATTCTAAAATCTTACAACTTGCTCTTTCCTTGGACCAATAATGTGGCAAAATATGAAACTTTATTGATTGGGTTAAAGATGGCTTTACAATGGAAAGTAACTGAAATAAATGTCTATGGGGATTCTCAATTGATTATAAACTAGGCTAAGGATGATTATCAGACTAAAGATGATAAGTTATTACCATATAAATGTATGGTTGATGACTTCAAACAATATCTCTCAGTCATCACTTTTGAGTAGATTCCTCAGCATGATAACAAGGCTGCCGATGCAATGGCAATGATTGCTTGTTTGTTTGATACAGAAGATACCAAGGTCCATTTTGAGTTCTTGGTGGAATCCCTGACTCGTCCTGCATATGATGATCCTGATATGAGTATTATATGTCATCTAATTGGACACGACTCCCCAATCTAAGGAAAAATTTATTCCTATCTGAAAAATGACATCCTACCCCCTGACCTATCTCGAAGTCAAAAACAAACTTTTCTCCACCAAGCCTCCCACTATGTCCTAATATCTGATACCCTTTATCGGTGAGGTCTTGACAGTACTCTCCTATGATGGCTCGAGCACGATGAAGCTCAAACTACCTTGTGAGATGTACATGAGGGTATTTGTGGGACACATTTGAGTGGTTCCTCTTTGGCTAAGAAACTCATGCGTATGGGCTATTATTGGCCTACCATGGAAACACATTCCTTTCATTTTGCTAGGGCATGCAAGAAATGTCAAATATATGGAAACCTTATTCATGCTCCAGCACAAGAGTTACATCCTTTTACAACTACCTTACCATTTAGTCAATGGGCACTCAACCTCATGGGAACTATCAACCCTCCATCTTCCAATGGTCACAAATGGATTATCACTGCAATAGAGTATTTTACTAAATGGATTGAGGCCATTCCATTGATTACCGCCATAGGGAAAGAAGTGTCTATGTTTATCCTAAATTATATCATTTGTAGATATGGTATACCTATGTATCTCATTAGTGATCATGTGAAACAATTTCAAAATCAAGACATGGCTGAATTGTGCGCAAAATTCCATATCACCCATAACTATTCTACCATATACTATCCCCAAGGAAACGGCCAAGCTGAGGTGTCAAATAAAACTATTGTTAAAATCCTACAAAATATTGTCAATGACGTTGGCCGTGACTGGCATATCCAACTGAATCTAGCCTTATGGGCTTACCGTACTTCCATCTTTACTCCTCCTGGAGCCACCCCATATTCCCTTGTCTATGGATCCGAAGCAGTCCTGCCCCTCGAGGTCGAGTTTCCTTCACTTCATATCACTCTCAAAGATTTGATTCCTGATGAAGAATATAGAGTTGCACGGTTGACTGAACTAGAGTTGTTGGATGAATGTCATCAAAGAGCTTATGATCATTTGAAAGTCTATCAGTAGCGTATGTCTCATCAGTATAATAGCAAGGTAAAGATTAGAGACTTTCAATTGGGTGACCTAGTTCTTCAAGAAAATCCAAAGAATCAACTACATCGTGAGAAGAAGGGAAAGTTCAAACCCAATTGGTTAGGTCCTTTTGTAGTTATGACAGTTTATGGTTCTGGGGCTTATCAATTGTCCACACCTGAGGGAGATCCTTTGGATGAACCTCTTAACAGCATACACCTCAAGAAGTTATATCCTTGACATCCCAATGCAAGGGCTATGTATATATTTTGTAAATACAAAAAATCATAAAAGTACAAAAAAATAAGAAAAATCATAAAAATACAAAAAAAATAAAAAAATAAAAATAAAAATGCAATAAAAGCATGTGGTGAAAACTTGGAAACGAGCACCATGTGTATCAAGTTAGCTCCTTTATCTATTAGGATTCTTCTAGTGTGTCTGTTCATTGTATATATCCACAATAAAATGGCTAGTTAGTCCCCATTCTCGCCATGTATATATCATAATAAAATGGCCAGTTCATACACCATCCATTGTATCTACCCATAATAAAATCCCATCATAGCTTGATCATTTGTCATGGTCTTTATCCTAGTCTTGTTGCGCCCTTCTTCATCCATAATAAGTCAGTCCATCACCTAGCTGGGGGCATGTCCTCGACCTAGTTTGGGAAGTGGATCTATGATAGTCATGACTCTTAGAGGACACAATGGAGTACTTTCACCAGACAAGCAAACATAATCAAATGTTCTTTCACAATGATATCTTCATGGTGCATTGTAATATGTAATTTCTCCTTTGAAACATGGTTGTTTATCTATCAAATTTTGACTATACATCATCAATTGACCTAATCACTATACCTTACACTATCTTTTCACAAAAGAAATGTATATTCATGATAGGCATGTTAGAATGATTTGTTGTAGATTATGCATTCATATCTGGATTTCATTGTTATCATGTTTCCTATGCTATTCCATGATATCTTTGACATGAGTTTGAAACTCCCATATGTCATTGATTAGGATAGCCAGGATGGGGCATGGTATTTTTCTTTGATTATTGTTTGTGGGATATTTTCTGATGAAATTGAAGGAACAAATAATTGGGGTGTATGTGCATAAGTGCCTTCATCCATTTAATAGTATTGACAACATCGAAATCATGTTGCTCTACAAATGCTATTTATGGTGATACGCCAGCACATACCTCGACTCCAAATATTTGTTCCCCGATGGAGGGGGGGATATTCCTTGTCTATTATGCAAATGAAACTCACGTCATCTCAGTTCAATTATACCTAGATGCTTGTCAAGTTTGCTACATTAAACTCCATGCAAGAAGTGCTCAGGTCATCCTGGTTTAATTATACCATGATGCTTGCATTTTCTTGCAACATAATGAGTTCAATGATGAAAATCAAATTCCATTTATTATGAAGTTCTAAGATGTTACATGAAGTTGTGGAGATATACTCATTTCATATTTCATTTCATTTAAACAATTCATGACTTGCATATCAGTGCTCCTTTTATAGGGATTTGTAGGTTATCTTTCTTATTAGGTTGTCTATTCTCCTAGTCCATTCTTCTTGTGTCAAATACATTGTTATTTAAGTTGAGGACATTTGGACAACAAAAACATTGATTTTTTATCTCACATCTTACAAACATTTAATCAATTCATTTAGGCCATGCATTATCTTCATTAGGTGTGTTCATTTGTATATTGTCCATCTATATTACATGCATATTTCACATGTGTAAATCCCATAACATTTCATTATCTCTTTATTAGGGTAAACATTGTATATTTTAGTCATCTTATGAACATTTTCATTTATTACATATTATATGCATTTAAGACCATCATTTATTATCCATTATATGCATTTTACATCATTCATTTATCATCCATTACATGTATTTCAAATCATCATTCATTTACATCATCATTTAATGTCCATTCATTATCCATTATCCACAATGTTCTTTACATCATTTCATTAGTAATCACATAGCATTGTATAAGAGAAAATTCATTTAAGACGTGTATTTATATTAACATCATATGATTAACCATTAAGCATCACTTATCTCAAATAGAATATAAAGCATTTTGCATTCCAAGACATGCATTCTATGCATATTAAAGTAAAACATCACATCCTACATATGTTAGTACACACATGTATATATATCATCAAAGAAAATCATGATAGAACTGCATCACTGTATATATATATATATATATATATATATATATATATATATATATATATATATATATATATATAGTCCATCATATAGAGTCCAATCATATAAAGTCCATCAAATGCAACAAAAATGTCCAAATGTCCAATGATATAAAAAAAACATAACAAAACTATCCAAATGTCCAATGATATAAAGAAACATAACAATGTGTCCAAAGTCAGTGTCCATCAAGTCAAAAATATAATGATACAATGCTAACATGATACAAAAGTGTATACAATGATCTCTCAAAATCTATGATCCACTACCTCCAGACTTTGTTTGTCTCTGTTTGTGAGATGTAATAAGGCCTCATGCTACTAAACCACCTGATCCTGAGGATCCATCCTGATCTCCTGAACCTGTCAGTGCTCTCGAAGGGCATGATGAAACACCTCCACTACCAGCTGGTGCCTCTCTATCATGAACTGTAGTCCTAATAGCCACTGAGCTCTCTCTGTAGCTCCCAATCCATTGATCCCTTGGGACCACCTATCTATAAGCCTCTCACTAGTACAATATCTCCTTCCCGGCATGTACCATGGCTCTCAAGCTATCTCCATGGGGACCCAAATCCTTTGTGCACTATATCTCATCTAAAAACATCTCCGACTCCCTGAGTCTCTCAATAGCTGCATCCCACTAATGTCTAAGTCCCATCTGGCTCTCTAGCCTCTCAATCCACCTCTCTGGACTAGGAACATAGTCTACCTACACCTGTGTCATTACTAGTCAGACTATCAATGAGTCAATATTAGGATCCTCCTCCTCCGCAGCATCTCTCTGTAAATAGGGATCTTGTCCCCTGATGTCCATCTTTGCTAGCTCCTCCTGAGCATCCACATTTTCCATCAATACATCCTACTCATCTAGTCCATCATCAGGGATCTATCCACCGTGTACTACTCCACCCTGAGCTAATAGAACATCTACATCATCTTGTGCCTATACAGCTGGTCCCTGTACTGGGATAGTTGGTATCTGTACTGGTGCTACTAGTACCTGTAGTGGAACCCCTGCTACTAGCTATGCCAAAGGCTATCTCCATCCCTGTCTAGCTAGAGATGGCATAAAACCTCTCTGCCTCACACCACCTCCTCTCATTTGTGGACCAACCCTATCCCCTCTCCCTCCATTTCCTCCATCTCCTCCAACACCTCCTCCACCATCACCATCATCTCCTCTCCCTTGTCCCAGCCTATCTCACCCTCAACATCTCCCATGACGTCTATCTATTAGATCCCTCTCTGGTATCCTAGTTGTCAGATCAGTCAATCATGGAACTAGAAAGTCTCTAAGGAACTACTCCAGATCAACAGTGATCCCTGGGTCCACAACACTCTATCTCATAGTCCATGCCTGGAATGGCATGTCCAAAAAATCTTGTCTCACAACATCAAAAGATGCCATATGTCCCTAGTCCCATCTCTCCTGATGAGTCCTAGAAAACTCTGTAACTCCCTAAGGCATGCCCTAGATCCTGCCAAACTAGCGTAGAACCCGGCTGACCAACTGTCTCTCTAGAATGAAGGGCGTCTGCCCTATAAGCCATTGTGACTCAAAGAAAAATCCTAGTTTCCACTCATCATCCTAGGGCTCACATCCTAGGTACGGCCTCCATGTCACTATATCAAGTGTATCAAAGGTATATCACCAGAACTCTAAATGTCCCAGTTTTGCCTGAGACAAAACTGATGAATATAAATGGATATACGGTTGTCCTACGCCATGAAATTTAATAGCCACTGGTCGTGTCACAGCAATATGCTCCCATGCCCAAACATGGAGTAGTGTGACACCTACTGATAATGATGCACCCCTATGGTACACCACCTAATGAAGATCATGATATAAATGCGCTAATAAGTAGATACCCCAAGCAAAATGGGTCCCATCCGACATCCGTTGTAATGTACAGCCCCATCCAACTACAAATTTGTGTGATCTCCGACCAAGGCATACAAAACCCCCAATCGCTCCTGCTAGTACTACTGGTAGAGGCTCATACAAGTCCACCATGTCTTCCTAGCTGATCTCCTCATCATCAATGTCATCATCTCTGAAGATGGTTCTGCACTCCATCGTGCCAATCATAATGTACTAACTCCCCTGTGATATGTAGCCAGAGGATGCGATATACATCCTCCAATGTGACTATCATCTCCCCAATCAGAAGATGGAAGGTACTCATCTTTGAGTGCCACCGCTCTGCCAATGCCATCATCATACTCTGGTTCACCCTAATCTTGGGTGTGTAAATCACGTGATATAAGCCTGACGTACCAATCAAAAGTCTGTCAGTCTCTGACCGCTCCAGTCTCAGATTCTATGTGACAGGATATCTCTCTCATGACATCAAAATATCAATAATATCCTCCTATCCAAATCAACAACATCAAGCTATCAAATTTTGATAAACTGATCTACAACATCTATCTATCCTATTATATCAATTACAAACATGTTTTATCATGTGTTTTAATAGATGCTTTTATCAATCATCTAGCATCAAGACTGGTTAACTAGCAACCATGCTATAATGTTGCCTATCTTGACCAAATCAATCAAATTTAATCCCCAACAGATCAAATCAGCTTATCGACATCTAGTTTGACCTAATTAACTTGCTAATTTGACCAAATTCTATTAATTCAAACAAATGCATAGCACATAAAAATGCATGCACCGTATCTTTAAACATTTGTGCTGAAACTAATGTATAAACAGATTTATTTGACATATGCGCAACAATTCACAACAAATGCGCAGCAAGAACCTATGCACACTTTAAATTAACATTTGTGCAAAAAAAATTTTCTTCCACCATGCATGTGCAGCTGCCCTAAATGAATGCGCAAAAGTTTGGATTTTCTATGCAAATGTTGCAAGTTGTTGCACATTCATGCACCGCAATGGTGCATTTGTTTGCCAACCAAGAATAAAAATTTTTCTAAAAATCTAACCTATGATTTAACCTATCCTACACATGCTAAATCCTACTCTATCATGCTAGAGATCACAAATTGACAAAGAGGATCAAACCACCTACCGGCTCACTCAAATCAGGTGGTTGCTGGAAGTGTTTGGCCCTCTCAAAGCAGTGATGTGACAATGGGAATGGCATCCTGGCAGCTCTACTCTTCTCTCTCTCACGCTCTAATCTCCAAATGACAAGTGTGCACAATGAGCCTATTGTAGACCCCTTTGCCTTATTTATAGCCTGTGCACCCAATGTACTTCGTGTGTGGACCCTATCTCTCATTTTTCTTCCGTTTCACCCCATTTTCACCCATCTTTTCTCCTATTTCTTTTGTGAGATTGATTATCCAACTTGAAAAAAAAAATACAAAAAAAAAATAATATTTTTTGTTAATCAATCTCTCAAGGGAGCATGCTTAGGTCATCTCAGACATTGCCTGGGGTAGGGGCAAAATACTTGAAATTTTTTTTGAAATAATGTGACACGCACATTATTTCAAAGAGGGGCAAACTGTATACACTTAAAAATGGCTTCATTAATTAATTAAATATTTATTATTTAATTGATATTGACTTGATAAATTAATTAAATATTTATTATTTAATTAATAATTATTTCCTCTATTTATTAAATAGATTATTCAATTTATTTAGTAAATTCACAATAGTCTATTCCTCTATCCTAAGTCTTCTAATTAGTCTTATTAAAGTGATTTAATTAAATACACAATCACCTAAATATGACTAAGTCCCTTAGTCCACCTCACCTACTTCGTCACCTGACACATCACTTTGGCTAAAATAAATAATTAATAATAATTATTTATTGATAATTATCCTCACCCACACATGTCCTATTCTTAAGGGCTATGTGGCCTCATAGGACTTGGTCTCATGACCACATGTCCTCTCTTAAACCAAGTCAAGAGACATGCCCTATTCCTAAGGGCCTTCTCAAGCCACCTCTAAGGGTCAAAGGTGACTCATGGGACACTTGTACAAAGAGTCCTCATGAGGAAAAGGTCTCTCCCTCTTTCTCTCTTGGGTCTTTGTGAGACACTTGACATGTATCTTTCCCTTCCACCTTCTTCTCCTCCAGGAACATCATCCCTATTCTTCCTCTCACATTCCAACTATATCCCCCTTTCTCTCAACTCCTTCAACCAAGTCAATCCTAGCCCTAGGATCTTCCACCTTTCATTCTCAACCATAGGATTATGCCACCTAGGCCTAGATCCTCCAAAAATCTATAAAAGGAGCCTAATTTCCCTTTTGTGAGCTAATAGGTATTTTTGTAATCAAGCATTCAAGAAATAGGGAATCAAGCATTCTAAGCATCCAAGCACTCATTATCAAGCATTATCAAGCATATTCATATCATTTTGTGAAGCATCCACACTATCATCATCTCATTTGCATAATTAGGATTTAGTTTTGCATTCAATCATTCAATCTCCACACTTTGGTATCATCTTCAGCAAAGGAGCTTCAAATTGGAAATTTGAGAGCTCAACACATCCAAGAAATCAAGGCTAGGAGGGAAATGGAGAGAAGATACATGGTAAGTGAAGGTAAAACCTTGTTTTAGCTTCATTTTTAATTGTATTCATCATTCTTGTTTGCTAATTAGTTAGATTTATTAATCTTAGAATAGTTAATTTATCATTTATAGTAGTTAGACATCTAATTTGCATACATTTTTGGCACCCACCGTGGGCCAACCCACATTTTTCACTTTGAATTTTTTGTTTTCTGTGTGCAAGTTTTTCTACAGGTTATTTCTGCGCATTCATCCCCAATTTCTGCGCATCTGTTAATTTATGTTGCACATACATTTTCTGTTACCACAATCACAACTTTCCATTTTCTGTCAAGTTGTTGTGCATTTATTCAATTATTTTGCGCATACATACTTTTCTTCTACGCATTTGTAATTTCTATGCATATACACCATTGCACTATGCATTCGTATCTCTCTGCTACGCATCCATCTTTTCTGCACATCCATTCATAATTCTTGCGCACTCATTAACTGTTGTTGTACATTTGTTTTATATAGTAGTTACATTTAGTTTTATAGTTGTTTGGGTTTTTAGCTAATCTTTTTAACAAGTTTCTGTTCGTTCTGGTAGTATTTTAGGCTATTTTTGAAGGATTTTATTTTGAAGACCCCATTGCTAAGAAAATTTCTAACAATTTGTTTGCAGATTTCCAAGGGGTTTGCAAAACAAACTAAAATCTTATTTGGGCTTAAAATATGACATGCTTTTTCTTTATGTGTTTTCTTTAGCATAGATTTGAGGGTCTATTATGTTTTTCTTATTAAGCTATCTATAATCCCAAAATTATAACAATGTATCCTCTCCCTCACCATTTGTGGACCTTGGGTGTAAGAGAAATTGTTATAATTTTTAGAGGGCGGTCTTTGGTGGGAAAAAAGATACTCACCCCAAGGAACAACCCAACTAGTAACAGGCTAAAGCCAAGCCCTTCCAAACTGGTATATAAAAAATGCTAGTGTGATTAATCTCACATTAGACAGGTGTGAATCCGTTGTGGCAAC
Organism: Chamaecyparis obtusa; assembly: GCA_027943335.1. Lineage (NCBI taxonomy): Eukaryota > Viridiplantae > Streptophyta > Pinopsida > Cupressales > Cupressaceae > Chamaecyparis > Chamaecyparis obtusa. The sequence goes on from BSBK01001771.1 coordinate 185,450, forward strand.
CAAAATCTCCTCCAGTACCCCAGTGGTGCGTTAAAGTCCTACTTAGTAGAGGTGAAAGCCTTGCTTTGAAATGATTGGGAGAGCCCCCTTAATTGGGAAAATGACTTGATCACAACCACCTGAATGAATTTCCTTACTAAAAACTTTTGTTTAGTGGCCAAAAACCTTCTATTTGCTGGCTCAAGGGGTCACCCAAGCCCGTGAAGACACCCCACATTACTCATGATTCATAGTAGAGATAGCAGTTCTCTGGGAAGTAATGACCCATTGAATTTGAAACTTGGTGTGCCTAAGAAGTGAGTGCACTGTAAGGAGGAGCCCGTGCCTCCAAGTTCCTAGGCTATTTGTTGTGGATTTGTGTGGCTGACTTTTATTATCCTAGTGGGGATTCAATAGATATTGTCCTTGCCAACCTTAGGATTGTAAGCGTGTTTGTGCATTCATACTAGAATAATTAGATTAAATCATTTATGTCTTGCGTGTGTGTGTTTATGCATTTTCATTTCCCAAAAACTAGAAAACGTCAAAAAATTAGACAAATTTCCAAATCTTGCAGTTCAAATTTTTCAAAAATACAAACCTACGCATTCATCACAATTTGCTGCACATACATTAAACTGTTCTACGCATTTGATCATTTTCCCATGCATATGTTAAAACTTGTTGCGCATTTGTTTCATTTTGCTATGCATTTATCAATCAATCCTGCACATTTACAAAAGTGAGCATTTCCACAAACTTTGCAAATTTCACAATCACTTCTTCAGATACACATTTTCATCCTTAGTCAAATCCTACAAAAACATTCAAGCTACACAGATCTCTAATCATTAGTTTGACCATTTTCATCACTCTCCATCAATTTTCATCAACCTTTCTTCACCAAAAATCATCAAATCATTTCTTCTAATCTTCTGAAATTCCAGATTTAGTGTTGAAAACATTACCTTATCTATCAGATTTTGATCTTTGTGAGTTTATCCTATTAGGATCTATCATCCTCAATCAAACTTGCCTAGGTTACTATCTCTTGATTTTCTTTGTCATATCATAGTGAAATCTATACTTCCTATTGACTTAGATTTTATCAAGTTGGCTCATCACTTTTCAACACTTTTTTAGTATATTTTCTATCAACCACTCTTTCCATATCTTTTCATCAAACATCTTTCATACCACAAATCAATTTTCCCATTTTTATGGTTCAAACTCGATCTCAAAAACTAACACAACCCATTGATTCAGAATCCCTAGACAAAATGGAAGGAAACAAAAGTAATGATGAGAATACTTGGTCTGAAGATCCTAAGAAAACTTCACTTTTTACATCCGAAGATGAACCCATAGATCAAGAACTTAGGGATGCTACACAAGATCCTAGATTTTATCATGTCATGGAAAGACTCCTAGACCTAGATAGAGAGATGTATTTCCTAATGCTTGCTCAACAAGGAGCCAAAATACCAAGTGATTTTGATATTTCTCATCTTAGAGAACTAACTGTTGTAACCAATCAAGAAATTCCTAGTAGTTCTCAAGATACTCATAGAGCAAAAGAAACCAAGCAACCATCCAATGCTTCTCAAAATGATCAACAGAACCATGCTTCCCAAAACAATGCTTCCCACAACAATTTTTCCCAAAACACTCAAGGAAACACGTTAACTTTGGATCCCGTTCTACAACAAATCTAGATGCTTCAACAACAAATCCATGACATCCAAACTGGATCAACAACAAAGAAGTATTCCTTGGATGATATATGTACTTATCTTTTTGATAAGAATTTAGCAATGATTCCATTCCCTCCTCATTTTGAGGTACCAAAATTTGACAAATACAAAGGGAATATAGATCCACAAGACCACATTCATGAGTTTTGTGTTGCTTGTATTGAAGTCGCTCACAATGACACTTATCTTATGTGACTATTTCCATGAAGTTTAGGAGGACAAGCCATGCAATGGTTCTCCAAACTACCCCCAATCATCAAATCTTTCAATGAGTTTCTTGACAAATTTGTGACTCATTATTCCTATAACATCAAACATGAAGTCACTATGCTCTATCTTTGCAATGCACATCAAAAGAATGGAGAACCCTTCCTTACTTTTTTGCAAAGATGGCATCAATTGTTTGCCAAATATCCACGAATGATTCCTAAACAAGAAAAGATGGATATCTTTGTGCACAACCTTACACCAAAAATGAGTTATAGGTTACAATTGTAATGTCCACCAAACTTCAATAAGATCATAGAAAATGGTATCAAGATTGAGGAAACCATGGTCTAAAAAGGTGAGATAAAACTTTATTCCAAAGACAATGTTGGGTCCTCAAATTCCACTCCCAACAATTACAACAATGACAAATTGAAATTCTGGAATAAAAACAAAAACATTGTCAATGATGGGATTGTTGATAATCATAATGTCAAACCAACACAACCCCTTCTCAATCTCGCAAGTCAGGCCAATGCTACTCAAGGTAACTACAGCAATCAATCAGAAAATCAAAACACCAACAAAGATTCATCTAATCCAAGATTTCCTTTTATGTCACCTCGAAGAAATTTTACTCCTTTAGGGGAATCCCTCAAATCAGCATTACAGAAGTTAATCACAAAGAAACTCATTACACTTCCTGAAACAAAAGACTTTGAACCTAGAGTAAAACCTTCTTGGTGGAATGTGAATGATTATTGCGAGTTTCACAAAGGAAAAGGACATAAAACCAATGACTACCTAAGACTCAAAAATGTAGTTCAAGACTTAATTGAAAGTGGTGAAATTGGTGTTGACGGACATACCTCAAATGAATCACATACGGCTTTCAAAGATCCACTTCCTGAGCATGAAAACGGAGGTCCTTCCAACACTAAGAGTGACAATCACTCCAATTATAATTCTACTCCCTATCAATATGTTGGTAACATTTCTGAATGTCATCCTTCTAAGTATTATACCAATGTCATCACCATAAAAGGAAAATCAGAGAGTCAACTAGTCCATGTTACTACTCGTGCTCAATCCAAGGTTACTCTCCAAGGAGTCCAATTGATGAAGGGTGCTCCCCTTAATACCACAAACACATAACAGAAATAGAGAAACAACAACAATATGCAAGAACAGAAAATTGGCTTCTTATTATCTCCACAAATGTGAAATTACAAACTTTCAGAATTACAATATGCAAAGCCACATGGGCATTCCCTTACAATATTCTATAAGACAAAGCCTCGAACTATTACCTAGATCTACTACCCAGAACTATTCTGAACTGCCTAAGACAATAATGCAACCTTCCTTATATAGGCAATTTTCCACCGCCTGGAAGGTTCCAGAATTTTAGCCAATAAGGCTGACCAAACTTAGAATTATTTTATTTTACATTTTATTACATCATAGTCGGCTCATGATAACCTTTGAAACCCGAACAAAAATTTTGAAGAAAATTATTTTTCGCCATTTCAGGTGGCCCAACTTTCGAAGACCATAAGTCATCACCAGTTGACCCGATCGGCTATTATAACCCCATTTCAAAAATGCCACAAAGCGCTCTACAGGCTTGACTAGTGCAAGTGCCCGTCACCCAAATTTTTGACCTCATCCGGGGCCTCTAAAGCCTTCAAAACTGAGTTCAAAGTTTCTGTACCCTGCTGCCAATACCAAAAATCTTCAATATCTTCCAACATGCACTTGATCTGGAAATGAAACTTTACTGGCAGACTTATATGACCAAAATGAACCTCCAAGAAAGAAATTAGATCATTCTGAGCACAGACAAAAATTACCAAACATAGTAACTTTCCATAAATAGCAGCTCTGCATAGGATAGCCCTTATTGAATTCAAAAATAGAAATATTTTTGGGTGATGCAAGATTGCTCTTACACCCAGGATGCTCCTGCATCAGACACCTAGGGTAATTTGAGAAGTGACCCTGTCACGACTCAGGTGTGCAGAGGAAAACCAAGACGGCTAACCTCCTCCTTTGTCAGCCATGATGAATCTTCAACAGGTTGTCCTTTCCACTTGACTAGATATTCTTCATATGTCCTGTTCCTCGTGCTTCTGCCAACACGACTGTCCAGTATATCTTCGATCTCCTTAGTGTCTGAACTAGTTGCTGGAATACTCCACTGTGCTGCTGCAACCTCATCTTCAACACCTCCTTCGTGATACTTTGTCAAATCTGAAATGTTAAACACTGGTAAAATATTCAGCTCACTAGGCAATTCTACCTCATATGCATTTCTTGAATCATGCTTCTTCAGTATCTTACATAGCCCAAACTTCTTCATTTTCAGCTTGTTATATGTACCAACTGGAAACCGCTCCTTCCGCAAATGAACCATGACTTCATCTCCAACCTGAAATTCCTTATACCTCCTTTTCTCATCTGCCTTAGCCTTATATTGTGCGTTCATCTTGGTAATATGCTTCCTCACCTCCCCATGGATGTTCTTCAAGTGTTCTACAAAATCCTCAGCTTCAGCACTACTTATTTCTCCTTTATCTATCTTCCTCAATTCAGATGCATTTCTTGGACTACTTCCATATACAATTTGGAATGGTGATTTACCAGTGCTCCTATTGACAGAATTATTGTATGCAAATTCTGCCTGTGGTAAAATCAAATCCCATCCTATTGGCTTATCTCCAACCAAGCATCTCAGCAGATTTCTCAAACTTCTATTCACAACCTCTGTCTATCCATCAGTCTGTGGATGATTTGATGAGCTGAACTTCAAATCTATCTTCAACTTCTTCCACAATGTCCGCCAAAAATATCCAACAAACTTAGTATCTCGATCTGAAACTATGGTCTTTGGCAAGCCATGTAGTCTCACCACTTCTCTGAAAAATAATTCTGCTACATGAACAGCATCATTAGTCTTCTTGCAGGGAATGAAATGTGCCATCTTTGAAAATCTGTCAACCACCAAAAAAATTGAATCATGTCCCCATTGAGTCCTCGGTAAACCAAGAACAAAGTCCATACTGATATCCTCCCAAGGATTCTCTGGTATAAGTAGTGGCTGATACAACCTTGTATTCTGCTTCACTCCTTTCGCCATCTGACATACTCTGCAACTCTGTACAAACTTCTTCACATCTTGCTGTAACTGTGGCCAATAATAATTCTCACTAACCAAACCAAGGGTTTTATCACGACCAAAATGTCCAGCCAATCCTCCGCTATGCTTCTCCTTGATGAGATTCTCCCTCATAGAACTTCATGGAATGCACAACTGACTCCCTCTGAATAGCATATCATCTTGGATGATAAAATCCAACCATTTCGTCATGTCTAGAGTAACGGGTTCTGTACAAGCTTTCCAAGCTTCACCAAAATCAGGATCCTCTGGATACAAATTCTTGAGTTCCTTGAACCCAACCACTTCAATCTGTATTTCTATCAGCAATAGTTGCCTTCTGCTAAGAGCATCTACAACTCTATTAGACTTTCCACTCCTATGTTTCAAAACAAATGTATAACTCTCAGTAGCACTCCTTGGAGTAGGCCATTCAAGGATAGCCTGTACCTTCTCTGGGTCCATTTTTAGACCTTCTCCTGAAACCAGAAACTCTTTCAGAACCTCATTCATGAGCTGCATGAAAGTGCTCGGTGCATTGGTTAGCCCAAAAGGCATGACTAACCACTCATATAGTCCTTCCTTTGTCTTGAAGGCAGTCTTCCATTCATCTCCTTCTCTGATCCAAATCTGATGATATCCACTCTTTAGATCTATCTTTGAGAAATACACAGCTCCACTCAAACAGTCCATAATATCATCCATTCATGGCAATGGAAACCTGTACTTGATTGTGATCTTGTTTATTGCTTTGGAATCTGTACACATCCTCCACTCTCCATTCTTTTTTGGTGCTAATACCGCAGGTACAGCACAGGGACTCAGACTCTCTCGAATCAATCCTTTCTGTAACAACTCATGTACTTGTCTGTTCAACTCCTCACTTTCTGCAGGTGTCATTCTGTGCACTGCCTTATTCGGTAAACTCGCTCTTGGGATCAAGTCCATCTGATGACTGATCTTCCTGACTGGTGGTAATCCATCAGGCATGTTATCGGATACAATATCCTGAAACTCATTCAATAAATCTACAACTTCTACAGGAACATCTTCTACTTCCTCTTTACCAGCTTTTGGAATTAAAGAAAAACATACATGCTCATGCCTCATACCATCTAGGAAATTTCTTCCATCAACAAAAGTTATCCTTACATTACCACATACCTTTTCTTCAGTCTCCTTCAATGGTTTTAGCTTATGTCGCACTCCATCCTTTGTCAGGGAATAGGTATTCGCACGACCATCATGTACAGCACATCTGTCAAACTGTCACAGTCTACCTAACAACATATGACATGCATCCATAGAGATGATATCACATAGTACCTCATCTTGGTACCTGCTGATCTTGAACTTTACCAGGCACTATTCACTGACCATGACCTTGTGGTCATCCTGCACCCAGGCAATCTGATATGGATGTGGGTGTTTCTGTCTCTTGAGCTTCAACTTTGTCACCATCTCTTCTGACACCAAATTGTCAGTGCTTCCACTATCGATAATCACATCACAGCATTTACCCTCACACTTGCATCTAGTGCGAAACAGGCTCCTCCTTTGCTCAGGTTCATTCTCACCACTCAACAGGACTCTTCTGTTAATCAACGTTTCTCCTCTCTCAGCATCTTCAGAATTTGATGATCTGGCATCTTCATCTATATGTGCAACTCTGGCCTGGCCTTCATTTCTCCTGTCTGTTCTACCTTGGCACTGAGGACATTCAAATTCCCTATGACCTTCTTCTCCACAGTGAAAACATGTTCCACGGAAGCCACGTCTTCCAGATCCTTGTCGTCTTCCTCTTCCTCTCTTATCTCTATTATTCTGATCCTAGAAGTGATTGGAATTATTTCTGTGCTGATTCTGACTGCTACTGGCCTCATCCTTCTTTTTCGGATCTTCATTTCGGCCACCATATGACCTTCCACCAGATCGTCCACCGCGACCTCTTCTGTTTTGTCTGCTCTCAAACTTCTTGTTCAGCTTTTCCTCTACTTTTAGGGCAAACTGGTATGCCTCTTCAATACTATTCATTCGAACCAAATTCAGCTCCTCCTGAATGCTTGGCCTTAACCCATTAAGGTATCGGGCAACTTTCTCTTTATCATCTTCTGCATGGCCTGTTCTGATGAGAAGTCGATAGAACTCCTCTGTATACTCCTGAACAGATCTTCCTGCTTGCTTCAAACTTTGCATTTTCTTCAGTAGGTCAAGCTCGTAATCAATAGGAATGAACTGTCGCTTTAATTTATCCACCATCCGATCCCATCTCGTGATTTTCTCCTTTCCCCTTCTATTTCACTCCAACTAAATCTCTTGCCACCATATCTTCGCATGACCTTTCAGTCTGGCCTTCACAAATTTGACCCTATCAGGATCCTCAACATCTTCATACTCAAAATATTCTTCACATTCATTGATCCAATCAATCAATTCCTCTGGATTAAGATTTCCAAAAAATGTAAGAACCTCAATCTTAGGTATTTTCCCAATCTTGGAAATCACCCGAAAAAGTCTTTCTTCCTCCTAGTTCACAATTTCAACTTCTCCTTCTTGATATTCTTCTTCGGCTTCATCCTCGCTTTCGTCTCTGACATTAAGATTCATTCCTCTGTGAATCTCTTCTTGCAATGCTTGCACTTGTCTCTACAGCTCTCTAACCTCAGGTGTCATAGCACCAGCTCTTCTGCCACGTTCTCTTTGTGGAGGCATTTTCGTGATGCGCACTGAAACCCTAACCATGGTCCTGGTGCAAACTACCTCACAGTCGGTGATCTATTTACACACTCAAGAAAACCTACTCTGATACCACTTGATGAAGGGTGCTCCCCTTAATACCACAAACACATAACAGAAATAGAGAAACAACAACAATATGCAAGAACAGAAAATTGGCTTCTTATTATCTCCACAAATGTGGAATTACAAACTTTCAGAATTACAATATGCAAAGCCACATGGGCATTCCCTTACAATATTCTGTAAGACAAAGCCTCGAACTATTACCCAGATCTACTACCCAGAACTATTCTGAACTGCCTAAGACAATAATGCAGCCTTCCTTATATAGGCAATTTTCCACCACCTGGAAGGTTCCAGAATTTTAGCCAATAAGGCCGACCAAACTTAGAATTATTTTATTTTACATTTTATTACATCATAGTCGGCTCAAGATAACCTTTGAAACCCAAACAAAAATTTTGAAGAAAATTATTTTTCGCCATTTCAGGTGGCCCAACTTCCGAAGACCATAAGTCATCACCAGTTGACCTGATCGGCTATTATAACCCCATTTCAAAAACGCCACAAAGCGCTCTACAAGCTTGACCTGCGCAAGCACCTGTCACCCAAATTTTTGACCTCATTCGGGGCCTCTAAAGCCTTCAAAACTGAGTTCAAAGTTTCTGTACCCTGCTGCCAATACCAAATATCTTCAATATCTTCCAACATGCACTTGATCTGGAAATGAAACTTTACTGGCAGACTTATATGACCAAAATGAACCTCCAAGAAAGAAATTAGATCATTCTGAGCACAGACAAAAATTACCAAAAATAGTAACTTTCCATAAATAGCAGCTCTGCATAGGATAGCCCTTATTGAATTCAAAAATAGAAATATTTTTGGGTGATGCAAGATTGCTCTTACACCCAGGATGCTCCTGCATCACCAATCTAAACCAAATGCACCTCAAAACAAGTCAGTTTATGTCCCAAAGTCTACACCTAATATTTCAAATGAGTACAATCTTTTGGAACAACTCAAGAAAACACCTGCCCAGATATCCAACTTAGAACTTTTGTGTCTATCCCAATCTCACAAAGATATCTTTGAAAAGGCTCTCTTAGAGACCCAGGTCCCCACAAATCTAGATCATGATCAATTTCAATCTATGGTGGGCCATTTAACAATCCCACATTACCTATCCTTCACTAAAAATGATGACTTAGCTATTACCCAACTTCATAATGATCCCCTACATATCGAAGTCCTTGTCCAAAGTCACAAAATCAAATGAGTGCTAATAGATGGAGGAGCTGGCTTAAATATCTGTACATTCAAACTAGTCCTTGCATTGGGATTTTCTGAAAATGTTGTTGATCCCAAGAAGAAAATCATGATAAAATCTTATGATGAGGAAGAGCGATCATCCAAAGGATCTATTGTTCCACCAATCAGAGTGGGTCCTATGATCAAAGATGTACCTTGCCAAGTTCTAGACATGGATCTTGCTTATAACATTCTCTTGGGAAGACCATGGATTCATTCCATGCAACCTCTTCCATCAACTTATCATCAGTGCTTGAAATTCCCTCATAATGGTTAGGAGGTCACTATCAAAGGAGACACTAAATCATTCTATTATTGTAACACAGTAAAGACATCTGATTCTTTTATACCTTATAACCGTACTAGATCTTCTACAAGTACACCCAGTGATCCTAGTAATATAGCATCAACTTCTAAATCAAATGGGATCAAGATAGACATAAAAGAAAGAAGTATGGTAGAATACACTTTAGGTCAAGCTCTTTGCATCATAGAGTTACCTTTATCTCCTTGATCATATGGTAGATCTTTGATCACTAAACAACAATCAAAACCCCCTTCAACACTTGTTTATGACACATTTATAAGTGGGGGCACAATATCCAAAGAGGCAGCTGAGTGTAATGCTAATCATTTGCCTAAGTCACAAAAGAATGAAGAGGATATCAAACATGAATATATATCACCTGATGTCTATGTTAAAGGGTATAATTTGCTACAAAAGATGGGATACCAAGGTGTTGGACTTATAGGGTTACAAAGAGAAGGGGTTATCAAACCAATTTTGCAAAATCCAAACTATCAAAGAGACACTATAGAATTAGGATATAAAGGAGAAGGACCAAAAGAACCAAAAGGAAAAGCCAAGATCACACCTTTTCATGAGATATCTAAAGCTCTTTCCTTACAATTCAGAAAGAATGGTATGTATGTAGATCCAGAGAAACAAAGGATAGCATAGTGAATCATTGATAGACTTGGGGATAATGATGATTTTGACTCAAATGATTATGAATGGGATTCATTATCTGATTGTACTAAAGAGATAGGATTTGATGTTGTCCATCACCATAGTAACGATTACCATGAGGGAGAGATTTCAAAGACTGACTCACTAGGATTGGTCCCACATGATACTACTTTTGTCAATTGTGAGGAAAGTGAGCTTCATCTTGGGATAAATGAATCAAATCAGAGTATGGAAATAGACCTCACTGATACCATCATAAACCTTGAAAACTTTTCCATCAATACCATCTCTTCTTTTCAAATTGACCCGAATGATCCAATGCCCCTTGTACATCCCGAACTTATCGATTGGGATTCTCCCGATCATCCATAACTTGATGTATTCCATAATGATGATGTAATCATTGACTATCTTGGAATCAAGGATCATTTACCACCAGGGGATCACAAGTCAAGATTTCTGATAGAACTCAATGACATGGCCTACTTTGGAGAGAGTGCCAATCCTTTCAGTCATAAAAATATAAAAATAATCAACAGATCTAATGGTGAAAACCACTCAGTGGCAGTATTAGAACCAAAAATAGTAAAAAGAAATGATGCATCTGATGGTGAAAATTGTTAGGAATGAATGTAAAGTGTTTTGGCAATCATTCTATAGCATTTGTTGTTGCATTCATGACTTGGATTGTCATTGATGTCAACACAGTGATATTCTAGATATTAGCAGGAAAGTAGGTACAATTTTATTTTTCACACATGTTGTATTGTAGATTGGCTTTTGCATAGTTGATGGTATTTTCTTTGGTGTGTTACTAATCTATGGTTAACAGTGCAAAAATAAATTCATTCATTTGTAAGAGTTATGAGCATTTTGGTGAAAGCAGTGTTTAGACAGTGTTTCTATGTAGTGATGTTCAGAAATCAGAGGATATCTCTTAGCTGCGATGGAATCTAATTTTGTGCAGTTAAAGGGATGTTGGAGACTCATTAATGATGATGTGGTTCATAGTGCAAACTTTGAGGATATGTTTGGAGAAAGTTACAGTAACTAGAAGCCAACAATTTTATGTGAATTTTGTGTGTAGCGTGTAGAATTTATTATTTTGTAATTGAGGACCGACTCATTTGTAATTATTTGAGTTTGGTATATAAGAAAAAAAATTTCCTTATTGTAATGTGTACTATAAAGAGTGAGATGCGAATATATGCATGAAGTGAAGAAAAGAGCTAATTCAGTGATGAAGGAAGACTTGTGAGTACAGAGATCTGGAATTGTGATCTTGTGTAGTAGAGAGTGCAGTTTTGGCATTGTGTGAAGGAGGTAATATATTTCATATTATTTTGTTGAATAATTCTAAGATCTTTTGGACAGTGGGTTCAGAGATCTTGCCTTGAAGCTGTTTGGGCGGTGGGTCCTTCTGTCTTCCATAAACTCTTAACCGGATTAGAATCTTTTAACAGGGATTCAAAATCTCCTAACAGGGATTTATATGTACTGAATGTATTTCATAAGACTCCTAACAAGTTCCATCCTCTAACAAGGAACTTTCATATTAGTGCATCATTTTGTGGGCAGCATTCCCACCGAGGTTTACTCTTTTCAAGAGGTTCCCTAGTCAACATATCTTGTGTTATTGTGCAATTATGTATGATTATCTTTCTATGGTTGATCAGTACATTGATTATATTGTTTAAAGCTATTGAATGGATAAATTATCTAATAACTAATTCACCCCCCCCCCCTCTCAGTTATCTTGGGGATCTTTACTTTCTAACAATTGGTATCAGAGCGGCAGGTCCTTGAAAGAAAACTTTAACAACTTAAGGAGATCCATGGCGAATTTCAGAAAAGAAAGCCCTAAGTTTGATGGAGTAAATTTTGATAGTTGGAAAGAAAAGATGAAGACACATCTATTGTGTTTAGGACCAATTTATTGGTTGATTACAAAGAATGAGAAGACTATCATTGAGGAAGACAATCTAGAGGCAGGAACTAAAGATGAACTAGATCTATTCATGTGTAACATACTTGCAAGAGAAGCACTTTTGTCAGCACTACCGAAGAATGAATATAGTCAAGTAAGAAGTTTGAAAACATCTCATGCAATTTGGAAAGCTTTACATTCTACTTTTGAAGGTGATGAACATGCAAAGAAGGCTAGATTACATAATTGGATTTGTGCATTTGAAGATATCAGAATGATGGAACATGAATCTATTAGAAGCCATATTGGTAGGATGTCTGAGATTATGATAGGAATAAAGTCTTGTGGAGGTGATAAGATAGAGAATGAAGTGATATGGAAAATTTTGAGAACTTTGACACTAGTATTCAAGCAGACAACGCAGATGATTGAACAAGTGATACCTTGTACATCAAAATTTTCAAGAGAGACTCTTCTTGGAAGATTATAAATAGCAGAGATGAACTTGAGATTATCAGGAGAGCTACCTAGAATGGAAATAGCATTTAGTGCTCTTAACATTAGACCTACAAGAAGTACTAGTGTGAATGGAGATTATGCCAGCAGTAGCAGATCTGAGGAAGATAAGAAGATTGAAGAAGGTATTGCATTACTTGTAAAAAGACAACCAGATGGTAAGAAAATCTTTAAATGTTGGACTTGTCAAGAATATGGTCATTTTTCATCTAAATGTCCTAAAAGAGTTAAGAAGTATAGAAGCAACTTTAAACCTAGGAGATCTAAAGAATGTTATTATGCAAATGATGAAGATTTTGAAGCAGGAATTGAAAAACATTTAAGTGACAATGATAATGATAACTTTGAGGAAATAGGATTTGTAGCAATTAAAGAAGAAAGTTCTAAATCTGATAAAAGGGAAGAAAAAGCATTAGTTTCACAAGTTGAAAAGAAATCTGATTAGATTATAGACAGTGGTTGTTCACATCATATGACTGGAGATAAAAGAAAGTTTGTTAAGTTAGATAATTATGATGGAGGAATTGTTAGGGTTGGTAACAATGCACCTTGTTTGATTAAGGGTATAGGATCTATTACTCTTGATGGAAAGACTAACACTGATGATGTTTACTTTGTTGATGGACTAAGACATAATCTACTAAGCATTGGACAATTGGCTGATAAGGGTTATCAAGTTTGGTTTTCTGAGAAAACTTGTGTGATAAAAGATAAAGATGGAAATCTGATTGGAAAAGGATCTTGAACCAGAGGTAATGTATTTCAGTTGAAACCTACTAAGATGACATGTTTGATAACTAGGATTGATGATAGTTGGTTATGGCATAAAAGGTTTTGTAATATAAACTTTGATAATATTATCAAGGTGAGCACTACACTTGCAGTAAGAGATTTACCTGGAATTATGAAACCTACTAACATGATTTGCAAAGAATGTATGATGGCAAAGCAGAAAAGGAGTTCATTTCCCAATAAGAAGTTCACATCGACAAAGAAGTTGGAGATTGTTCATACAGACTTGAGTGGTCCTACTAGGACTAGAGGATTCTATGGTGAAAGGTATTTTATGATTCTTGTTGATGATTTTACAAGAATGATGTGGATTGCATTTTTGAAAGAAAAATCTGAAGCATTTGATAAATTTAAGATCATGAAAAGCAAAATTGAGAATGAATCTGGAATGAAGATTAAGTGTCTAAGATCTGATAGAGGTGGTGAATTTACATCTAGAGAGTTTAACACCTTTTGTGAAATGAATGGTATTAAGAGACAACTTTCAGCCCCTAGAACACCAGAACAAAATGGTATTGTAGAAAGAAGGAACAGGTCAATAACTAAAGCAGTGAGAGCTATGTTGTTTGAAAATGATTTGGCTAAAACTTTTTGGAGAGAAGCAGTGAACACAGCAGTATACACTATGAATAGAGTACAAATTAGAGCAGATACAAACAAGACACCTTATGAATTATGGTTTGGACACACACCCTCAGTTAAGTATTTTAGAATTTTTGGAAGTAAATGTTATATAAAGAGAGATGATGATATAGGAAAGTTTGATCCTAGAAGTGATGAAGGAATATTTCTTGGATATTCTTTAAAAAGCAAAGCATATAGATGTTATAACAAAAGAACTAAGACTATTGTTGAAAGTGCAAATGTAAAATTTGATGAGAAGTTTAAAATTCAGGAAAGAATGCTTGATTATGAATCTAATGGAGAAGCACAACCTCAGCCTAACATTGAAAATGCAAAATTATTTTTTGAAACTAACAGTGATTTGCTGAATGAAAGTAATACTGAAGAAGACAGAAGAAAATAGAGAAGAAAATAGAGAAGAAAGTAGAGAAGAATCTACAGTCAGAACAAGATCAGTAACTATGACACCTAACAGGTATACTTCAAGACATCACCCTATTGAGCAAGTTATTGGAAGTTTAGATAGAGGAGTTTTGACTCGAAATAAGCTACATTTATGTTTGATTTCTCAAATTGAACCTAAGACTACTAATGAAGCTTGTGAAGATGAACATTGGATCAATGCTAAGAAAGAAGAACTAGAGCAGATTGAAAAAAACAAGACATGGGAATTGGTCCCTAGACTTGAAGACAAGAATGTAATTGGAATAAAGTGGGTATTCAAAAACAAGATGAATGAACAAGGAGAAGTGATAAGAAACAAAGCAAGATTGGTATGTAAAGGATATTCACAACAAGAAGGAATTGACTATGAAGAAACTTTTGCACCTATGGCCAGACTTGAAGCAGTAAGAATGTTTCTAGCATATGCAACTTACAAGAAATTTAGAGTGTATTAGATGGATGTGAAGTCAGCATTTTTGAATGGTGAATTGGAAGAAGAAGTCTACATTGAGCAGCCTAAAGGTTTTCCTTTGACACAAGAAGGAGATATGGTATGTAAGTTAAAGAAATCTTTATATGGATTAAAACAAGCACCTAGAACCTAGTATGCAAGATTGGATAAGTATTTATTGAAATTGGGATTTATAAAAAGAACAGAAGATAGTAACTTATACACAAAAGAAATTGAGAATGGTTTGTTGGTTATAGTTATATTTGTTGATGATATTATCTTTGGAGGAGAAGATGAAGCTAGTGACAAATTTGCAGATGAAATGAAGACTGAATTTGAGATGAGCATGATTGGAGAAATGAAATATTTTTTAGGATTACAGATAACACAAAGTAAGGAAGGTATATTTATAAGTTAGACTAAGTATTTAAATGAATTATTGAAAATATTTGGAATGGAAAATTCTAAACCTATTGGAACACCTATGGTAACTGGACATAAGTTATCTAGCAAAGATGAGACACCAGCAGTTGAGTAGAAAAAGTACAGATCTATGATTGGAGGATTACAGTACTTGACACATACAAGACCTGATATAGCACATTCAATGGGGATTGTAGCAAGATTTCAAGTAGAACCTTGAGAATGACATTATGCAGCAGTAAAGAGGATACTGAGATATCTGAAAGGAACAATGGATTATGGATTATGGTATGAGAATTCTAATGATTTTACCTTATGTGCCTATACTGATGTAGATTGGGGAGGTAGCATTGAAGACAAGAAAAGCACCAGTGGTGGAGCCTTTTTTCTTGGAGGTAAATTGGTCTCTTGGCTAAGTAAGAAGTAGAATTGCACTTCACAAAGCACAGCAGAAGCAGAATGTTGCAGCAGCAAATAATTGTAATCAGATTATTTGGATGAAGTAGATGTTGAAAGCTATAAGAATAAAGTTTGATGAGCCTATTGTTATACATTGTGATAACACCAGTAGATTGAGTATGTCAAAAAATCCTATTTTACATTCTAAGACTAAACATATTGAGATCAAGTATCATGTTGTAAGAGAGAAAGGTGCAGAAAAAGAAGTAAGATTGGAGTACATAAGTACAAAGGAGCAGATAGCAGATATATCTACAAAGCCTTTACCTAAGGATACATTTGTGTATCTGAGAGGTATGCTTGGGGTTATGCACCAACCTATTTTTGAGAATTGATGCAGATGATTGCATCCATCCAGTGGTATATGAGCCCTATCTTTCTTCTGGATTGGATGTTGGAACTTCCTCTATGGGGGAGTTTATCAGCTGAGTCATGAGGACTCTTGTTATTGTATTCTTCTAAAAAGTGTCTTTTGATATTAAGTTGTTGTTCACTTAGTGATGGAATTTATATCATTGATGTCAATGGGGGAGAGATATAGATGAAAAACATTGTGGATTGTATCAGAGAGTTGAATAGGAAAATGAAGCAAGATTTGATTTGATATTTTGTAGTGATGGTGCAGTATTGGATTTTTGGAACATTGGATGTTTTTCATCTATGTTTCCATTAATGCCAATGGGGGAGATTATTAGGAATGAATGAAAAGTGTTTTGGTAGTCATTCTGTAGCAGTTGTTGTTGCATTCATGACTTGGATTGTCATTGATGTCAACACAGTGATATTATAGATATTAGCAGGAAAGTAGGTACAGTTTTGTTTTGCACACATGTTTTATTATAGATTGGCTTTTGCATAGTTGATGGTATGTTCTTTGGTGTGTTATTAACCTATGGTTAATAGCACAAAAAAAAATTCATTCATTTGTAAGAGTTATGAGCATTTTGGTGAAAGCAGTGTTTAGACAGTGTTTCTGTGTAGCGATGTTCAAAAATCGGAGGATATCTCTTAGCTGGGATGGAATATGATTTTGTGTAGTTAAAGGGATGTTTGAGACTCATTAATGATGATGTGGTTCATAGAGAAAACTTTGAGGATATGTTTGGAGAAAGTTACAGTAACTGGAAGCCGACAGTTTTATGTGAATTCTGTGTGTAGCGTGTAGAATTTATTATTTTGTAATTGAGGACCAACTCATTTGTAATTATTTGAGTTTGGCATATAAGAAGGAATTTTTTCCTATTGTAATGTGTACTATGAAGAGTGAGATGAAAATATATGCATGAAGTGAAGAAAAGAGCTAATTCAGTGATGAAGGAAGACTTGTGAGTACAGATATCTAGAATTGTGATCTTGTGTAGTAGAGAGTGCAATTTTGGCATAGTGTGAAGGAGGTAATATATTTCATATTATTCTATTGAATAATTCTAAGATCTTTTGGACAGTGGGTTTAGAGATCTTGCCTTGAAGCTGTTTGGGCGATGGGTCCTTCTGTCTTCCATAAACTCTTAACCAGGTTAGAATCTTTTAACAGGGATTCAAAATCTCGTAACAGGGATTTATATGTACTGAATGTATTTCATAAGACTCCTAATAGGGTCCATCCTCTAACAAGGAACTTTCATATTAGTGCATCATTTTTTGGGCATCATTCCCACTAGGGTTTACTCTTTTCAAGAGGTTCCCTAGTCAACATATCTTGTGTTATTGTGCAATTGTGTATGATTATCTTTCTATGGTTGATCAGTACATTGATTATATTGTTTAAAGCTGTTGAAAGGATAAATTATCTAATAACTAATTCACCTCCCCCCCCCCCCCTCTCATTTATCTTGGGGATCTTTACTTTCTAACAATAACCTCTCTGAGGCACCTAACGATGGAAGGATTGACACTCTTCCCAATTATCTATATCAAGAGCAATCTACCATTCTTATAGAACCAATAGTACCTCTTAACATTTCAACAGAAGAATCTCCACACATCCTCAAAGTAGCAGCATCCTTGACAAAATTAGAGAAAGAAGCTTTTGCAAAAAATTTCAAAGAAAGACAAATCAACTTTGCTTGGTCTTATGTTGATATGCCTGGCCTAGACCACAATCTCATTATGCATCATTTATCTATCAGACCAGGTGTAAAACCAGTTAAGCAAAAGCTTCGTAAGATGCACCCACACATTGCACTAATAGTTAAAGTAGAATTGAAGAAGCTCATAGATGTTAGATTCATTCGTGCTATTGATTATGCTGAGTGGATTTCAAATATTGTCCCCCTCTCAACACTAGACAAGTCTATCAGGATTTGTATTGATTTTTGAGATCTTAATAAAGCTTGTCCAAAAGATGACTTTCCTCTACCCAATATTGACATTATTGTTGATCTGACAGCTGGACATGAGATGTTATCATTAATGGATGGTTTTTTTAGCTATAACCAAATCAAGATTGCACTGAAAGACCAGGAAAAGACTGCTTTTACTTGTTCGTGGGGTACATACTACTGGAATGTGATGCCATTTGGCCTCAAAAATGCTGGAGCAACTTACCAAAGAGCAATGACCACAAATTTTCATGACATGATGCATACTAGTATAGAAGATTATGTTGACGATATCTTAGCAAAATCTAAAGACAAAGCTAGTCATTTGAGAGTGTTAGATAGAATATTCACCTGGATGGAAACTTATCAGATTCAACTCAATCCAAAGAAATGTGCATTTGGAGTCACATCCAGTAAACTGTTAGGGTACATTGTCTTAGCCAAAGGAATCAAATTAGATCTAGAAAGAGTTAAGGCAATAATGGAGATGGATTCCCCCACTAACATCAGTCAGTTAAGATCTTTACAGGGATGTCTCCAATCCATCCGAAGATTTGTTTCTCAACTAGCAGATCGAAGTCATCCCTTTCAACATTTGTTGCATAAAAATATCTTATTCCATTGGGATGATAAGTGTGAAGAAGCTCTCAATAAAAGAAAGCAATATTTGGTGAATCCTCCAACTCTGATGTCACTAATTCCAGGAAAGCCACTCTTGCTCTACATTTCATCTATGGTAGTCTCACTAGGTGCTCTTCTGGCTTAGCAAGATCATGAAGGAAAAGAAAAATCCATCTACTATATCAGTTGCACCCTAGTGGGATATGAGCTAAACTATTCTCCTATAGAAAGAGCATGTCTAGCCATTGGTTTTGCTTCACAAAAATGGTGACATTACATGTTGTCACATTCTATCCAGCTCATTGCAAAGATTGATCCTTTAAAGTATCTATTAAGCAAAATAGCATTGACAGGCAGATTGGCTAAGTGGGTCATGCTACTTAGTGAATTTGATATTGAATATGTAGACAGGAAGGCTATCAAAGGTCAAGTGATAGTAGATCAGCTAGTAGATGCTCCATTAACGGATGACCAACCTATACACATAGAGTTTCTTAATGCACACATCTTGGCTTTATCTACACAAACATGGCAACTATACTTCGATGGATCGTATACTCAATAGGGTTTAGGAGATGGTATTCTTTTTGTCACACCACAAGGATACACAATTCTGAAATCTTACAACTTGCTCTTTCCTTACACCAATAATGTAGCAGAAAATGAAGCTTTATTGATTGGGTTAAAGATGGATTTACCATCGAAAGTAACTGAAATAAATGTCTATGGGGATTCTCAGTTGATTATAAACTAGGTTAATGATGATTATTAGACTAAAGATGATAAGTTATTACCATATAAACGTATGGTTGATGACTTCAAATGAATATTTCTCAGTCATCACTTTTGAGTAGATTCCTTGGCATGATAACAAGGCTGCCAATGCAATGGCAACGATTGCTTCTTTGTTTGATACAGAAGATACCAAGGCCCATTTTGAGTTCTTGGTGGAATCCCTAACTTTTCCTGCGTATGATGATCCTTATATGAGTATTATATGTTATCTAATTAGACATGACTCCCCAATCTATAGAAAAATTTATTCCTATATGAAAAATGACATCCTACCCCCTGACCTATCCTGAAATCAAAAATGAACTTTTCTCCGCCAAGCCTCCCGCTATGTCCTAATATTTGATACCCTTTATTGGCGAGGTCTTGAAGGTACTCTCCTATGATTTCTTGAGCACGATGAAGCTCAAACTACCTTGCGAGACGTACATGAGGGTATTTGTGGGACACATTTGAGTGGTCCATCTTTGGCTAAGAAACTCATGTGTATGGGTTATTATTGGCCTACCATGGAAACAAATTCCTTTCATTTTGCTAGGGCATGCAAGAAATGTCAGATACATGGAAACCTTATTCATGCTCCAGCACAAGAGTTACATCCTTTTACAACTACCTTACCATTTAGTCAGTGGGGACTCAACCTCATAGGTGTTATCAACCCTCCATCTTCCAACAGGCAGAAATCGATTATCACTGCAACAAAGTATTTTACAAAATGGATTGAGGTCGTTCCATTGATTACCGCCATAGGGAAAGAAGTGTCTATGTTTATCCTAAATTATATCATTTGTAGATATGGTATACCTATGTATCTCATTACTAATCATGAAAAACAATTTCAAAATCAAGACATGGATGAATTGTGCACAAAATTCCATATCACCCATAACTATTCTACCATATACTATCCCCAAAGAAATGGCCAAGCTGAGGCGTCAAATAAAACTATTGTTAAAATCCTACAAAAGACTATCAATGACGCTGGCCATGACTAGCATATCCAACTAAATCTAGCCTTATGGGTTTACCATACTTCCATTTGTACTCCTACTGGAGCCACCCCATATTCCCTTGTTTATGGATCTGAAGCAATCTTGCCCCTCGACGTCGAGTTTCCTTCACTTCGTATCACTCTCAAAGATTTGATTCCTGATGAAGAATATAGAGTTGCACGGTTGGCTGAACTAGACCTTTTGGATGAATGTCGTTAGAGAGCTTATTATCATTTGAAAGCCTATCAGTATTGTATGTCTCGTCAGTATAAAAGCAAGGTAAAGATCAGAGATTTTCAGTTGGGTGACCTAGTTCTTCAAGAAAATCCAAAGAATCAACTACATCATGAGAAGAAGGGCAAGTTCGAACCCAATTGGTCAGGTCCTTTTGTAGTTACAATAGTTTATGGTTCTGGGGCTTATCAATTGTCCACACCTAAGGGAGATCCCTTGGATGAACCTCTTAACAGCATACACCTCAAGAAGTTATATCCTTGACATCCCAATGCAAGGGCTATGTATATATTTTGTAAATACAAAAAATCATAAAAGTACAAAAAAATACAAAAAACCATAAAAATACAAAAAAATCAAAAGAAAAATGCAATAAAAGCATGTGGTGAAAACTTGGAAATAGGCACAATGTGTATCAAGTTAGCTCCTTTATCTATTAGGATTCTTCTAGTGTGTCTGTTCATTGTGTATATCCATAATAAAATGGCTAGTTAGTCCCCATTCCCACCATGTATATATCATAATAAAATGTCCAGTTCATACACCATCCATTGTATCTACCCATAATAAAATCCCATCATAGCTTGATCATTTGTCATGGTCTTCATTCTAGTCTTGTTGCATCCTTCTTTATCCATAATAAGTCAGTCCATAACCTAGCTGGGGGCATGTCCTCGACCTAGTTTGGGAAGTGGATCTATGATAGTCATGACTCTTAGAGGACACAATTGAGTACTTTCACCAGACAAGCAAACATAATCAAATGTTCTTTCACAATGATATCTTCATGATGCATTGTAATATGTAATTGATCCTTCGAAACATGGCTGTTTAGCTATCAAATTTTGACTATACATCATCAATTGACCTAATCACTATACCTTACACTATCTTTTGGCAAAAGAAATGTACATTCATGATAGGCATGTTAGAATGAAATGTATATCCATCTCTCCTAGATCCTACTGAGCATCCACATCCACCATCGGTATATCCTGCTCATCCAATCCATCATCAGGGATCTTTCCACCCTGTACTACTCCCCCTTGAGCTAATAGAACATCTACATCATCCTATGCTTGTACGGCTGGTTCCTATACTAGGATAGCTAGTATTTGTACCAGTGCTACTAGTACCTATAGTGGAACCCCTACTACTAGTTGTGCTAGAGGCTATCTTCATCCCTATCTAGCTAGAGGTGGCATCAAACCTCTCTGCCTCACACCACCTCCTCTCATCCATGGACCAGCCCTATCCCCTCTCCCTCCATCTCCTCCATCTCCTCCATCACCTCCTCCACCATCACCATCATTTACTCTCCCTCATCCCTGCATATCTCACCCTCAATGTCTCCCACAGTGTCTATCTATTGGATCCCTCTCTGGTGGTCTAGCTATCAGATCAATCAATCATGGAACTAGAAAGTCTCTAAGGAACTACTCCAGATCAGCAGTCATCAATAGGTCCATAACACCCTGTCTCATAGTCCATGCCTGGAGTGGCATGTCTAAAAACTCCTATCTTGCAACATCAAAAGATTCCATAGGTCCCCAGTCCCATTTCTCCCGATGAGTCCTAGCAAACTTTGTAACTCCTTGAGGCATGCCTTGGATCCTGCTAAACTAGCACAGAACCCGGCTGACCAACTATCTCTCCAAAATGAAGGGTGTCTGCCCTATAAGCCATCATGACTCAAAGAAAAATCCCAACTATTGCTCATCATCCCAGGGCTCACATCCTAGGTAAGGCCTCCATGTCATTGTATCAAGTGTATCCAAGGCATATTGCCAGAACTCTAAATGTTCCAGTTTTGCCTGAGACAAAACTGATGAATATAAATGGATATACGGTTGTCCTGCATTGTGAAATCTTATATCCATTGGTTGTGTCATAGCAATATGCTCCCATGCCCAAAAATGGAGTAGTGTGACACCTACTGATAATGATGCACTCCTATGGTACACCACCTGATGAAGATCATGATATAAATGCACTAATAAGTAGACACCCCAAGCAAAATAGGTCCCATCCAACATCCACTGTAATGTGTGGCCCCATCCAACTGCAAATCCATGTGATCTCTGATCAGGGCATAGGACACCCCCAATCACTCCTTCTAGTACTACTGGTAGAGGCTCGTACAAGTCCACCATGTCCTCCCAACTGATCTCCTCATCATCAATGTCATCATCTCCAAAGATGGCTCTTCACTTCATCACTCCACCATGCTGATCATAAGGTACTAACTCCCCTATGATAGGTAGCCAAAGGATGTGATATACATCCTCCAATGTGACTATCATCACCCCTATCGAAAGATGGAAGGTACTCATCTCTGAGTGCCACGGCTCTGCCAATGCCATCATCATACTCTAGTTCACCCTAATCTTCAGCATGTAAATCACATGATATAAGTCTGATGCACCAATCAGGAATCTATCAGTCTCTGACAGCACCCATCTCAGATTCTGTGTGACGGAATATCTCTCCCATGACATCAGAATATCAGTAATATCCTCCTATCCAAATCAACAACATCAAGCTATCAGATTTTGATAAACTGATCTACAACATCTATCTATCCTATTATATCAATTACAAACATGTTTTATCAGATGTTTTAACAGATGATTTTATCAATCATCTAGCATCAAGACTAGTTAACTAGCAACCATGCTACAATGTTGCCTATCTTGACCAAATCGATCAAATTTAATCGTTGACAGATCAAATCATCTTATCGACATCTAGTTTGACCTAATTGACTTGCTAATTTGACCAAATTCTATCAATTCAAACAAATGCGTAGCACAGAAAAATGCATGTACCGTATCTTTAAACATTTGCGCCGAAACTAATGTATGCACAAATTTATTTGACATATGTGCAACAATTCACAACAAATGCGCAGCAAGAACCTATGTGCACTTTTAATTAACATTTGCGCAACAAAATTTTTCTTCTACCATGCATGTGCAACTACCCTAGACAAATGTGCAGAAGTTTGGATTTTCTGCACAAACATTGCAAGTTGCTGTGCATTCATGCGCCGCAATGGCGCACTTGTTTGCCAACCAAGAACAATTTTTTTCTAAAAATCTAACCTATGATTTAACCTATCCTACACATGCTAAATCCTACTCTATCATGCTAGAAATCACAAATTGACAAAGAGGATCGAACCACCTACCGGCTCACCTGAATTGGGTGGTCACTGGAAGTGTCTAGCCCTCTCAAAGCGGTGATCTGACAATGGGAATGGCATCCTAGTGGCTCTTCTCTTCTCTCTCTCATGCTCTGATCTCCAAATGACAAGTGTGCACAATGAGCCTATTGTGGACCCCTTTGCCTTATTTATAGCCTGTGGACCCAATGTGCTTGGTGTGTGGACCCTATCTCTCATTTTTCTTCTGTTTCACCCCATTTTCACCCATCTTTTCTCCTATTTCTTTCATGAGATTGATTATCCAACTTGAAAAAAAAAAACCAAAAAAAAAAAAACACAAAAATGAAATAATCTTTTTTGTTAATCAATCTCTCGAGGGGGCATGCTTAGGTCATCTCAGACATTGCCTGAGGCAGGGGCAAAATACTTGAAATTTTCTTTGAAACAATGTGACACGCACATTATTTCAAAGAGGGGCAAAATGTATACACTTAAAAATGGCTTCATTAATTAATTAAATATTTATTATTTAATTGATATTGACTTGATAAATTAATTAAATATTTATTATTTAATTAATAATTATTTCCTCTATTTATTAAATAGATTATTCAATTTATTTAGTAAATTCACAATAGTCTATTCCTCTATCCTAAGTCTTCTAATTAGTCTTATTAAAGTGATTTAATTAAATACACAATCACCTAAATATGACTAAGTCCCCTAGTCCACCTCACCTACCTAGTCACCTGACACGTTACTTTGGCTAAAATAAATAATTAATAATAATTATTTATTGATAATTATCCTCACCCACACATGTCCTATTCTTAAGGGCTATGTGGCCTCATAGGACTTGGTCTCATCACCACATGTCATCTCTTAAACCAAGTCAAGAGACATGCCCTATTCCTAAGGGCCTTCTCAAGCCACCTCTAAGGGTTAAAGGTGACTCATGGGACACTTGTACAAAGAGTCCTTATGAGGAAAAGGTCTCTCCCTCTTTCTCTCTTGGGTCTTTGTGAGACACTTGACATGTGTCTTTCCCTTCCACCTTCTTCTCCTCTAGGAACATCATCCCTATTCTTCCTCTCACATTCCAACTACATCCCCCTTTCTCTCAACTCCTTCAACCAAGTCAATCCTAGCCCTAGGATCCTCCACCTTTCATTCTCAACCGTAGGATTATGCCACCTAGGCCTAGATCCTCCAAAAATCTATAAAAGGAGCCTAATTTCCCCTTTGTGAGCTAATAGGTATTTTTGTAATCAAGCATTCAAGAAATAGGCAATCAAGCATTCTAAGCATCCAAGCACTCATTATCAAGCATTATCAAGCATATCCATATCATTTTGTGAAGCATCCACACTATCATCATCTCCTTTGCATAATTAGGAGTTAGTTTTTTATTCAATCATTCAATCTCCACACTTTGGTATCATCTTGGGCAAAGGAGCTTCAAATTGGAAATGTGAGAGCTAAACACATGCATGAAATCAAGGCTAGGAGGGCAATGGAGACAAGCTAGATGGTAAGTGAAGGTAAAACCTTGTTTTAGCTTCATTTTTAATTGTATTCTTCATTGTTGTTTTCTAATTAGTTAGATTTATTAATCTTAGAATAGTTAATTTATCATTTATAGTAGTTAGACATCTAATTTGCATACAAGGAGCTTATTAAAACATTACAGTACACAGTCCCTATTTAAGGACATACCTATTAGGAGTCAAAGAAAAGAGTAGGCTCACTACCCAAAGAAGGTTATTTCCACCTCCAGAACTCATTGTTTGCAACACAAGTGTATATAAAGGAAATACACAATCCTTGTGAACTATCTTATAAAAAATGTCTTTTCTTGATCACTTCCAATGAAGTATGTAAACTATCTTCTACCCTACATCCAACAAATACAAGCTCATAGTTTCCACAGTCCTCTTTTACATCCCATACATACTACACATCTTTTCAAAAGAAAAGATCTTACATGTATACATTATTACAAATAAATGATTAGGTCAGCCAATTAGGCTTTCTAAATATACAAATAATTACATAACCCCTGGCTAAGATACACATGGTATCTATAACAAATATACAACAATTACATTTCAACAATTAAGGTCCGACATATGCAATTCATGCTTGCTATTCATAATACATGCTTCAATTTTGAAGTTGACCCCAAATAAGTCTCCTCCATAACACATGCCACAACTAACATCATCACACTTTCTAGGATTTCTAAGATCACTGAACATTCCTTGGTATGCTATATGTCATCTCTTAAGCTTGCATACACTGAATCCACATTGCTTGTAAGATATACTCAAAACACAGAGACTTACTATGTCAAATTCCACTATCACAGTCCAGTAACCAGTCTTCACTAAATCTTCTATAACTCAGCCAATATGAATTATTACAGCATGTGATCTTGGATATAAGATCACAACACTTCCCTGTATGCAAATCTGTGTTCTCTCATTCTGAATCAACCATACAGTATTTGTACACTATAATAACTAGTCTTCTTTCTTCATAGAAACATATGTTGACATCAGTGACAAAACATGACTTGAAAATAGTATGATTCCAACAACACTCAACAAGATAATGTAGTGATTAAACATATTAAATGTATCAGCAATATCCAACAATCTCCCCCTTTAGCATTGATGGCAACATATGGGAAAATCTGTCAACCCAAATCTATCAGATAAAAAATACTCTCTCAAAATAGTGAACTCTTTTCCATACAATTTCTCTCCATATAGTAGGGATTTTCTCATTTTATCTCTCCCCCTTTGACAAAAATGAAAAAGGGTGCCATAATTTATCAACTATATTTCTATTTAGTCTTGATCAACCAGGTGTTGAATCACCCAAATGTATTTTGTAAGCTTCCAATGATCACTCCCCCTGAGGAGTAGATCCATACATCAAGTCTAGAAAATGATAGAGCTCTGAATACCTCTGCACTGATGCATCCATGCATCATTTAATTCTCATTAGGAGGGGCTTGCACCCCAAGCATACCTCTAAGATACTGAAAGCCATCTTTTGGAAAAGGCTTTGTAAAGATGTCTGCTATCTATTATTTTGTGCTAAGGTATTCCAACTTATTTCTTTATCTACCAGCCTATCTCTCAAAAAGTGATACTTAATAGAAGTATGCTTAGTTTTAGAATGCATCACTATATCCTTTAACATATTCACTATACTGGTGTTATCACAATGGATAACCATCGGCTCAACAAAATTTATTCCAATATCTTTTAGCATTTATTTCATCTAGTCGATTTGAGTGCAATTAATAATAGTAGCAACATACTCAGATTCAACAGTAGATTGAGCTATACAATCTTTCTTTTTACTTAACCATGAAACCAACCTTTTCCCAAGGAAAAATGCACCTCCACTAGTACTCTTCATGTCATCAATGTTCCTTTCCCAATTAGCATCAGTATAAGCATGTAGTTCAAAGTCATCATTTTTATCATACCATAAGCCATATTCTATTGTTCCTTTCAGATATCTAAGTATCTTTTTTATAGTGTCCATGTGTGTCTCTTTAGGATCTGCCTGATATCTAGCCACAAATCCAACAACATTAGAAATATCTGGTCTGGAATGGGTTAGATATTGTAATCCTCCAATCATTGATCTATACTTACTCTGAAAAACACTCTTGGTATCATCATTATTTTTTAGTTTATGGCCAATCACCATGGGTGTACCAATAGGTTTACAATCTTCCATTCCAAACTTTTTAAACATTTCTTTAAGATATTTAGTCCAGGAAATAAAAATGTCGTTCTTGCTCTAATTTATTTGTAGTCCAAGAAATAATTTCATCTCGCCTATCATGGACATCTCAAATTCATTTTCCATTTCTTTAGAAAACTTCTTACACATCTCATCATTGCCTCAAAAAATAATATCATCAACAAAAACTTCTATTATCAAAATTCCATCTTGACTAGTTCTTAAATACAAGTTACTGTCAACATTACCTTTTCTGAATCCAAGGCAAAGTAAGTACTTGTCTAACCTTGCATACCAAGACCTTAGTGCTTGCTTCAGTCCATATAGTGCCTTCTTGAATTTTTGAACCATGAGGATCTTGAATTTTCAAACCATGAGGATCTTGAATTTCCAAACCATGTCATCATCTTTTGTTAGAGTAAATCCATCAGGTTGTTGTATGTATACCTCCTCTTCAAGATCCTCATTCAGAAATGCAGATTTTACATCCATACGATATACCTTGAAGTTTTTATGTGCAGCATAGGCCAGAAATAGTCTCACAACTTCTAATCTAGCAACAAGAGAAAATGTCTCTTCAAAATCTGTCTTCTTGTTGTGTGTATCCTTTTCATACCAATCTTGCTTGTTTCTTACAAAAATTCCTTCTTCATTCATTTTGTTTCTGAAAACCTACTTACTTCCTATTACATTTTTATCTTTAAGTATAGGAACCAATTCCCAAGTGTTATTTTTCTTTATCTGATCTAATTCTTCCTACATAGCTTTGATCCAAGATTCATCTCTACAAGCTTCATCAGTAGTCTTTGGTTCAACTTGAGAAATCAAACAAATTTATTCCCTTTTCTTTGATCTAGTTATTATTCCTTTACTTGCATTACCAATAATTTGATTTTCAAGATGATTTTTCTTAACATACCTCAGAGTATTAGGAATCTCAGTAACTTCATTTATGTCATCATCATAAATTTCATTTTCACAATTAGACTCAACATGTTCTTCTTCTCTAGTAGTGGACTTCTTGATCTCTGTATTCTAAATACAATCATACATTCTCTCTTGTATCTGAAAATTTTCATCTATCTTTGCAACAAAACAAGAAGTTTTAGATGTATTTAACTCAAATACATTACCTCTAGATTTAGTACCAGTTGTAATCAATTTTCCCATCTTACTTCTGATAAAACATTTTCCATCAATGAATTTTAATTCATACCCTTTGCCCATTAGTTGTCCAACACTCAACAAGTTATGCTTAAGTCCAACAAGCATTACATTGTTAGTATTAGTCTTTCCATCCAAAGAAATAGATCCTACTCCTATGATAGTCTTAGGAACATTGTCTTGGAATCTTACAACACCACCATCATACTTATTTAGTTTAACAAACTTGTTTTTATCTTGTCATGTGATGTGAGCAACCGATGTCTATAACCCATTCAAATTTCTTATCAACATGTGATACTAAAGCTTTTTCTTTATGTAATTGTTTTTCATCTTTGATAGCAATAAATCCAATCTCCTCATCATCAAAAGCATCATCAAAAATACCTTCACTAGCATAATAATATTCCTTTTCTTTTGAATACTTAGGTTTGAGAAACTTAGGTTTGTGTTTAGGAACTCTTGTAGGACATCTAGATGCAAAGTGACCTATCTTATTGCATGAAAAACATTTCAAATGTAACTTTCCTTCAAATTTACCCTTACCTCTCTTTTCTCTTCTAGCAATTAGGGAAACAAGTTCATCTAGCTTTTTTTCTTCTTCTTGTATCTGTTCCCATTCATCAACATATTCACCAAGTTCTTCTTTTATATTATCACTACTAGTGCTCACAATTCCAAATAATGTTTTTTTGTGTGTAGATGTCTTAAATGTTGTTTCAACTTTAGGTGAAGAATCTCCCATCTCTGCAACTTCAAAGGTAGTTATCTTTGTAATCAATATTTCTCTACTAAAGTTTGTAGTCAAAGGTATAATATCTTCTATAGCTTGAACTTTGGTCTTGTACATGGATGTCAATGATCTGAGGATCTTTGCAATGACTTCTTCCTCTTTATAAGTGCCTCTGGAATTTTTGATTCCAATCACAACCTCTGTAACTCTTTGTACATAAGCCCTAATGTTTTTATCATCATTCATTTTCAACTTCTCCATCCTTGTTTTCTAGTTTTGAAACTTTGATTTCTTGGTAAACTTGTCTCCTTCATACAATGCTTCTAATCTTGCCCAAATTTTGAGTGTTGAATCTAGGTCTTTCACCTCAGTAAATTCCCCTTCAAAAATTGCATTGATCAATGCTTCCCTTGTGACCATGTTATTTGAAAATGTCTTCTTTTATTTGTCAGTACCTTTATCTAATTCCTCCTTAGTCTTCATGGTTACCTCATTCTTTGTGATCATCCAGTAGTTGATACCCAAACATAGAAAATGGGTTCACATCTTTTTCTTCCAAATGTCAAAGTTTTTAAGGTCAAATTTTGGACTATCCTTCCTATAAAATGCCATCTCCAAGATCACCTCAAGTTGTTAAGCTTTCTCTCTAAGGACTAGTAGCTCTGATACCAATTGTTAGTAATAACAGTCCACCAATACAACTAGGGGGGGGGGTGACTCAGTTGTGGGACATATTATTTAAACTTTGAACTTTGAATAGAAGTTATACCAAATCAAATGAACATGGTAAATGCTAACACAATAACACAATATTTGTTTTCGAGGAAACCCTGTTAAAGGTAAAACCCCGGTGGTAATTAACACCCACAAATGATATACTGAGAGTATTATATCACTGTTAAAAGATCTAGCCCTATTAGGAGCTTATTAAAAAATTATAGTACACAGTCCCTGTTAAAAGGAAAACCCTATTAGGAGTCAAAGAAAAGAGTAGGCTCACTTCCCAAAGAAGGTTATGTCCACCTCCATAACTCATTGTTCGCAACACAAGTGTATATAACAAAAATACACAATCCTTTTGAACTATCTAATAGAAACTATCTTTGTTTGATCAGTTCCAATGAAGTACATAAACTATCATCTACTCTACATCTAGCAGATACAAGCTCGTAGCTTCCACAATCCTCTTTTACATTGCATACATACTACATATCTTTTCAAAATAAAAGATCTTACATATATACCTTATTACAAATAAATGATCAAGTCGGTCAATTAGGCTTTCCTAACATAAAAATAATTACATAACCCCTTGCTAAGATACACATAGTATCTATAGCAAGTATGCAATAATTACATTTCAACAATTAAGGTCTAACATCTATAAATCATGCTTGCTATTCATAATACATGCTTCAATTCTAAAGTCGGCCCCAAATAGGTCTCCTCTAGAACAAATGCCACAACTAACATCATCATGCTTTCCATGACTTTATAAGATCATCAAACATTCCTCAGTATGCTATCATTCATTCCTTAAGGTCGCATACATTGAATCCTCATTGCTTGTAAGATATACTCAAAACATAAAGACTTACTCTGTCAACTTCCACTATCACAGTCCAGTAACCAGTCTTCGGTAAATCTTTTGTAACTCATCCAATATGAATTATTAAAATATGTGATCTTGGATATAAGATCAAAACACTTCCCTGTACACAAATCAGTGTTCGCTCATTCTGAATCAACCATATAGTATTCATACACTGTAATGACTAGTCTTCTTTCTTCATAGAAACATATGTTGACATCAGTGACAAAACATGACTTGACAATAGTATGATTCAAACAACACTCAAAAAGATAATGTAGTGATTAAACATATTAAATGTATCAGCAATATCCAATAGGGAGTCAAAAGGAAAATTATGCTTTGCATGTGATGGAGCATGTTTTGTAAATGGTGGCTGGTTCTAAAATGATGTCTATGTTAGATGGGTGCTTTGGATATAATCAGATCAGTGTGGAAGAAGAGGGTAGACATAAAACCATGTTCATCACTCCTTGGAGTATGTTTGCATACAATCACATGCCATTTGGGTTAATCAATGCTAGGGAGAATTTCCAGTGAGCCATGAACATGTCTTTTGGTGACCTGTGTAATAAAATCATTGTAATCTATCTGGATGATCTCGTAGTTTTTAGCAAGAGAAGGAAGAACCATCTTCGGGACTTGAAAATAGTTTTGCAACATTACAGAGATCAAGGAATTTCACTTAACCTGAAGAAATCCACTTTTTGTGTCACTAAAGGTAAACTCCTTGGACCTATAGTTTCTAAAGAAGGAATTAAAATAGATCATAATAGGGTAAAGGCCATACAACAACTTAGTTTACCATCCACTAGGAGTGGAGTGAAGTATTTTTTTGGGAAATTTAATTTCTTACGGGCCTTTATACCATATTTCTCTGAGATAACAAGGCATATAATAAAAATGATGAGTGAAAAATAGGTCTTTCATTGGATAGAAGATGAGAACATATCTTTTGAAGACATCAAAGAAGCAATAGCGAAGCCCCCATCTCTAGTGTATCCTGATTACAAGAAAGATTACATTATCTATTATTATACATCAGAAAACACATTGTCTAGGATATTAACTTAGAAGTCTAAAGAATGGGAGGTACCAATTTCATTTATGAGTATTTCTCTAAAGAAGCATGAATTAAAGTATTCTTTAGCAGAAAAATAGGCCTATGCAATAGTGAGAGTAGTTAAACGGTTTAATTATTATATCTTACACTCACATTCAGAGGTATACATATGACATACAACAACAAAGGAAATTTTGACTCGGCAAGATATTGGAATGAATAAGAGGACTACCTTGGTTGCAAAAATACAAGAATATAATCTATCTATTAAGCCCACTAAGTAGGTGAAAGGCCTTGGATTGTGTAAGCTCATGGTAGAAGATGTTAGTAATCAAGAAGAGAAAATAGATAGTTTGTCACAGGTCCTATTTGTGAGCCTAAAAGACCAGTGGTTTTTAGATGTGGCATTTTACCTCACTTATGGAGATTGTTCGGAACACCTAAATCCAAAAGAAAGACATAATCTAAGGTTGAAGGTAGGAAAGTATGTGTTATCGCAAGGAGTTTTATACAAGAGGGGGATTGAAGATATTTTCCTTAGATGTGTTGATAAGGATCAACAGCAGGAATTGTTAAAGGTGTTTCATGAAGAGGCATGCAGAGGTCACTTCTCATCAATAGTTTCAAAATTTTGAGGAATTGTTTCTATTGGCCGAGAATTTTTTGAGATGCCTATACATATGTAAGGGAATGTGAGAAATGTCAATTTTTATAGGAAAACCACAATTGGCTGCATTACCTTTGAGGCATGTGGTTGTGGATGAACCATTCAAAAAATGGGGTATTGATTTCATTGGTCCAATAAATCCTCCCTCTAGTGCCAAACATATGTACATTGTGACAACAACTGACTATTTTACTAAGTGGGTGAAGGTCGTTCCCACTAAGAAAGCTAATTCACACATTGTGTTTTATTTCTTAGAGATTATATATTAGTCTATTTTGGAGTTCCTCAAAAGATCATTGCTGACAATGCCACATATTTTTCCTCAGAAGAATTGCCCCCATTTTTCTATGAGCTTAGTATTTCCCTTTCACACTCTTTAGATTACTTCCCATAGGGAAATGGGTTAGTAGAATCGAGTAATAAGAATCTAGTGGTGATTATGAGGAAACTGGTTGATGAAAATAGTCAAAACTAGCATCAAAAATTTTATGAAGCCTTGTGGGAAGACATGATCACCCCAAAGTGGGCTATTGGAATGGCTTCGTATGAATTGGTATATGGATTTGGTGCACAAATATCTTTACCTCTGGAATTAGCTACAACTAAGATTCAAACTGTTATTGAAGACTCACTTTTTCAAAATGCTCTAGAGAAAAGAGTCATGTACTTGACTAAATTGGAAGAAGAGAGGGAGAAGCTAGCCGACAAGATCACTTAACATCAAAACAAGGTGAAGAAAATATTTGATATGAAAGCTTAAAAATGGGATGAATTATTACTTTGGGACAAGAGAAAAGAACCAAAGGCCACACATGGGAAGTTTGATTCACTTTGGAAGGGTCCTTTTAAGATCTTTGAAGTGGTAGGTTCTGATACTTTCAGATTGAGCTATCCTGATGAAAGATTTTTTCTTATACCGATAATGGGAAAGACCTTAAATTTTATAAGTTGTGATACCTATGTTGAAGGTATCTTGTACATAATAGGTTAGTGGTTTGGTCTTTCCCTTCCCTTCCCTTTGTTCTAGTTTGTGAAACCAGAGATTTAGAGTTCTTTGCATTTTTGACAAAATACAATCCTTAGCTAGAACCAATGTTATCCCATCATTCATTCTTCATGATGAGCTTATGTCACCTTGTTGTAAATTATTGTTAAGTTTTTCATCATTTTTTCCTCTTTTTTTCCTAAGGGTTTCTAGTGCAACTCCCTGTCCTTCATAGAAATTGCTTTGAATTCATTTCCTTTTTTTGCCTCTTTTGTTTATACCTTCATACCCCTTGATTCATCTTGAAAAGAGTTCAATAGTTTTCATCTAGGTTCCACAGGTTCAAAGTCATGTGCAGGAAATTTTCAACTAACATTTTTGTAAAGTATTTTGCAACGGCATCGACTCATAATCACAGGTAGTTTGAAGTATGATTTTATATCTAGGCCTCAAACCGCTTTGAACAAAGTTCAAAGTAGTTCATTAAGGTTCAAGTGGTAAATGCAGATTCAAAGAGGATCTTTTCCTGATAGAATATTCTTTGAACCATTCGAACTAAGGTGAAATGTGTTCACTAAGTTCAACAAGGTTCAAATGTGGTGGGCCCTATGAGGAGTACATTATTGGGAGATGTGTATTCAATGTTGAAGGTTATAAAGATTTGATCGTACCTAAAGTGATGTCAGACAACTGCCATTTTGAGGGAAAGTAATCATTATAAGTTTGGGGTCTCTAAAGTGGGTACTTGCATGCATTTAAGACATACGTGTAAATGTCAAGTATTCATTACTAGATGTTATGGGTGTTGTCAGTTAATTTAATGAATTTTTTGGCTCTTCATTCTTTAAAAGGTTAAACGTAAATAATTTTAACCTCATCCTTAGTATTACAGAGTGTCTGGAGAAGCATAACAGTTTCTACCAGTTGTCATCCTAGTTGTGTGAATTGAAGGTGAGTTTGGTTTCTCTTTCCCTTTGTTTTAATTTCCGTGATTGTGCATTCTTGTCAAGATTGTTCTAGAACAAGTAGGATATTTTTCATTCTAGACACTATGAAGTCTACTCTGCATCTTTTTGGGAATGTTTTTATCCTTGCATGTGAAGGGCCTATCATCATTGATATAGATTTGAAAGGTGTGGATTTAGAGGGTTTGAAGGAAAAATTAAGTAATAGTCTAGATGAACCTTTCACCATTGAAATTTTAAGTAGTGGGTTGTTAGAAGCAGCCACTTTCCCACTTGTAGCTCCATGCCTTGAACTAGTCAAATAATGTATAGCTCACTATGATCCAGCCTCAGAGACCATTAAAAAGGATAATGGTGAAACCCTCCTCACCATAAATAGAGAAGTCATCTCATCTATGTTTAAATTCCCTAAAGATTTTTTTGTGAATTTCTCTCCCGCCCATTCTATTGTTAAGTTCAATGAGGACAAAGAAAGATACGGGAACAATATAGCTAAGCATTGGCTTTTAAACCCTTAGAAGGGTAGCTCTATATTTCCTAGATGCCCTAACAAAGATCACATGCAATCACATGTTCATGATGTTATGCTATTGTTACATTGAGCTAGAGGTTCAGCGGAAGCCTATGCATTTGGACTGGGCTGAGCTCATAGTTGATTCAATGAGAGAGAAACTTAACATGGAAAGAAAGTTCAAACAAAAATTATTTATGTCTTCTTATTTGATTTATTATTTAGCCTGTACCCAAGAAATTAAGGGAATTCCACATCAGCCTTTTGATGGGGATATCTCTGTGTATGAGTATTATCCCATGCTCCATAAATAAAATGACTTGCAGGATTTTAGGAGAGTTCATAATGCATTCCTGGGAAATCTCTATTTTGAACTGAGCAACAAGCACACTAAAAGACTATCTGAAGAATCTCAAACCTTGGTCAAAAAATATGGAAGCTTTTATATTCAATTCTCTCGTATTTGTTATATCCGAGTCGGGGGTTTTGAAGATGAGGCAATAAAACTTCCCACATTCTACTCTGATTGTTTTTCCTTAGCATAAATTTGTAGACAACTAACTGATGTGGTCAAAAAGGCTCAACCAAGGAACAATTGGGAAGATCATTTTCCTATAAAATTGGGTATGCTAGCATCTAGCTCTATGTTAGATGCATTGAGTATAGGAGATGATTTGAAAAACTTTGATTTCCAACATTATGTAGAGGAAAGGATTTGACAATAAGTGTTTTTCATAGGGGCTCGGACTACTGATACATCCTCTCAGTCTTCATTTATAAGATTTCTTAAAAGATTGTCATGATGAAGCCGAGTTAGTTAAAAAGGAACATATGAGGATGGTTCTGGCTCAAATTGTGACTTTGCAAGTAAAGATAGATATTACAGGAATACAAGAAGATAATTCTAATCTATATGAACTAGGCTATCAAGAATTGGATAAATCAGTGATACCCACTATCAATTAGGACATTAAAGAAGAAGACAATATGCATTGCATAACTAGGAGAGCCCTAGAACAGACCAGAGATTGGAATAAAAAAAAAGAAGTCGGTAAAGTCTCAAGGAACCAATATTGTTAGAGCTGATAAGGCTTCTTTGAACCCTCCTAAGGATGTTTTTGACTCTACTTGTGCACCTGTGCATGCAGGTAAAAACAAGAAGTTTTCTCATAGAAAACACAAACCTAATCCAGCATTGAATTGGCTCGTACCTAGATTCACGAGGTCCCAAAGGAATTCACACAAGAAGATGGATAGTAATAAATTTATGTTCATGAATACAGCGATGAAATAAAAGGAATAAGACCCCTAGATCTTTGATGTTGAAGACCTAGATGTTGACATCTTTGAGTCTGAGGATTCAAATGTGGTCTCTACAGTCACACCATCTAGGGAAGTTGGAGGAAAATCCAGCCCAAGTTCCACTCCAAAGTGGCTAACCATGACTATAAAAAAGAAGCAAAGCCTAGTCCCAGTGCCT
The DNA here is from genome assembly GCA_027943335.1 of Chamaecyparis obtusa. Taxonomy (NCBI): domain Eukaryota; kingdom Viridiplantae; phylum Streptophyta; class Pinopsida; order Cupressales; family Cupressaceae; genus Chamaecyparis; species Chamaecyparis obtusa. Next base: position 222,253 of record BSBK01001771.1, read on the forward strand.
ATCCCAATTAAAGACATGGTCATCAAATACACAAATAAAACATCTAAGCTAAAGAAAATCAAAACCACGACCATACTCACTACAGATGGGAAGACAGGTAAGTGGATGGTAGAGATTTCCTCATATAAACCCAAAGATGAAGCTAAAGAACCGGCTGGGGAGGATTTTCAAATCACCAGGGTAGATTTAGGTACCATGGATAGGGATGCAGATAATCATCACTTCAAACAATTAGCTCAAAAAATGCTCACTCACTTTGAGAAAGATGGCAGAGAAAAGAAAGAGTAGAAGCAGAACATTAGAATCTTGGCACAGTTCATTGATACCCTTGGTTATTTCAACCCACTTCCATTACCAACAAGCTCTTGAAAACTTTGACCCAACTTCCCCTAAAAATAAGAATTTGTTGAGTCAAGTGCAACATGGTAAAGTCATGGCAAATGCTATAGAGAATTGGATCAAAGGTGTAATCAAGAGCAGAGAAAGGTATATTTAGGGTTCTAGGAAGCTATGTGATGATGCACAGACCCTCATCTGTGAAATTTAGAACCAAAATCTATTATGGGAAAAAGAGGAGCATAGATAGGAGACTCTTCTAACTAAGTTCACAGAGATAGAAAAATATGGGACTAGCAAATTCCTATATGAGAACTCTCTTAAGCTAGTGAGTGACAAATGCCAATTCTTTGTTCTGAGGAATACTATAATATGGAGAGTGTTTATCTTCAAGACTATGATTACTGAGATGAAAAATTATACGTATGAGCTTTAGGATATGCAAGAGAATCTATTTAATGATAACAAAGTTGTTAACCTGACTCACGACTGGCAACTTGGGTTATGTGGACTGGATGCATAGGAAGCGATCAAAGTATTCAAGGCACATATGGAGATGATTAAGGCCAAAGAAGACATCACTACTAATGACATCATCCAGGTTGCCTGGGTTGATTCCATATTATATATAAGTGATGATCAGCTTCCAAAACACACTTAGAAAATGTTGAAATTCCGGTGGGAAAAGGAATTTACAAAGGTTAAGTTCCACGCTCTGAAGAATCCAAATGCACCAATGATACAAGAGCTCCAGATAACCCATGATGCCTAGAAAAATAGAGATCAAGATGATAATGATGATGATTCATACTCTACTAATTGGGCTATTTTAGTATTTTAAAAATTTTATCTAATGTTTTTCTGAAACTGGGACATGTGTCCTCTAAATACTCTTTCTGGATTATTAACTGTTTCTGGAGAGGTCATATTTTCAGGGAGACCTCCCCTAATTTTTGCATGAAATTTTATAAGTTAGGATAAAAAAGAATAATAGGGGTTCAAAAAAAAGGGTAGGAAGGATTTGAAATTTTTTTTTTGGAAAAAGAAGTTTTTTTTGGTATGATATAGAATCTAGAACTAACGGGAAAGGGAGATATATACATTTTGTGTCTTTGTTGCATGGGATATATATACATAATACTATGGATTTCAGAGTTTAGATCTTTTTATTTAAATTCATTGAATGAATGTTTCTTTGTGAATGTTAGTTCAGCTGAAATACATATGTATGTAATTTTTGCTAGTACGAGTTCCTATCATCTGAAAAAAAAAAAATTCTTTCTGAAGATTGCAGTGTTTGATTTTAGTAACAAGAGACTTTGTTTCTCTGAAGCTTTTTTTTCTTGTGAAGTAAACTAAGAGATTATTGATATTGGACTTTGATTTAATGTTAGTTATTTGTTTTCTGTGAATATCAAAAAAACTCTGAGGTTTTCTTTGAGAAACCCTATGGAATATTAGCACTAGAATGCCTCTCATCCAAGAATGAGTAGGGAAGCCTTACGAGCTTTTTAGTTAAAAGTGCACACAACATTTTTTAAGTTACATTATTCCTTGAATAACTAATGGAGGGAGCTATACCATTTTAAAAAGTCAGAGGAAAATGATAAGTAGTACACTTACCCAACTATTTGGTTGAGATAATTATTTTCATGAGGGTTAATGGAGAGTTTTTTTGAATTAATAAAGGAAAAAAAAATCTATTCACCAATACTAACATTAGGTGTATGCCCATACCAGAGTTCATAGGGAGTTTTTTCTTTACCTTTCTTTAGTTGTACTCAATTGAGGGTGTAAATAAGAGTACTAATGGATTCTCTCTAGAATGTTTGTGCAACCTCCTTCTCAATCAACAATGTTCTTGCACAATCAACTATTTATCTTTTCCTTCTTTTAGCTATGTCATTCTATTGTGGAGTTCTTGGTGCAAAGAATTATCTTTTGATTCCATTCTCATTGCGGAAGATAGTAAATTCATCAGAGATAAAATCACCTCCTTTATATGATCTTAAACACAATAGTTGCTTACCTGTTTCCTTCCCAACTCTTGCCTTGTACCATCTAAACATTTGGAATGCACATAATTTTATTTTAGAAATATTACAGACATCATCCTTATGTAGTCATCAACAAAAAAAAAGAAATATCGATTACCATAATAACTTTGTATTCTCATAGGGCCACAGAGATCAATATGAACTAACTCCAATATAGCATCAGATGAGTAAGAATTTCTTGAAATTTTTTATTTTTTCATCTTACTAATCTGACATTCCTTACACATAACTTTATCAGGCTTTCTCAATCTAGGTAGGCCTCTAACTCTTTTCTTCCTACTAACCTTGATCATTTTATCAAAATTTAGATGACAAAGTCTTTTATGTCATAACCAAGAATCCTCACTTCTTGCAAACAGACACACATTTCCATTAGAATTCAAATAAAATAAGTTACCTTTAGATTGTTCACCGGTTCCAGTCAAACCTCCAGTAGCATCATAGATCTTCACCTTTTGGTTCTAAAATTTTAGTCAGTGACCAAAGTTATTCAATTGTGCAACACTCAAAAAGTTGTACTTTAGTCCTTCAACCCAATAATAATTATCACATTTAATCTTTTCATTCAAGATAATGGATCCCTTTCCTTTTACAGAACATGGAGAATCATTTCCAAATCTAAAAAATCCTCCATCATATTTGATGCAGGAGCATCCTGGGTGTAAGAGCAATCTTGCATCACCCAAAAATATTTATATTTTTATTCAATAAGGGTTATTTTGTGCAGAGCTGCTATTTATGGAAAGTTACTATTTTTGGTAATTTTTGTATGTGCTCAGAATGATCTGATTTCTTTCTTGGAGGTTCATTTTGGTCATATAAGTCTGCCAGTAAAGTTTCATTGCCAGATCAAGTGTACATTGGAAGATATTGAAGATTTTCGGTATTGGCAGCAGGGTACAGAAACTTTGAACTCAGTTTTGAAGGCTTTAGAGGCCCTGGATGAGGTCAAAAATTTAGGTGATGGGCGCTTGCGCAAGTCAAGCCTATAGAGCGCTTCGTGGTGTTTTTGAAATGGGGTTATAATAGCCAATCAGGTCAACTGGTGATGACTTATGGTCTTCGAAAGTTGGGCCACCTGAAATGGTGAAATTTGCTGAGATGTTTGGCTAGAGATAAGCCAACAGGATGGGATTTGATTTTACCACAGGCAGAATTTGCATACAATAATTCTGTCAACAGGAGCATTGGTAAATCACCATTCCAGATTGTATATGGAAGTAGTCCAAGAAATGCATCTGAATTGAGGAAGATAGATAAAGGAGAAATAAGTAGTGCTGAAGCTGAAGATTTTACAGAACACTTGAAGAACATCCATGGGGAGGTGAGGAAGCATATTACCAAGATGAACGCACAGTATAAGGCTACGGCAGATGAGAAAAGGAGGTATAAAGAATTTTAGGTTGGTGATGAAGTCATGGTTCATTTGCGGAAGGAGCGGTTTCCAGTTGGTATATATAACAAGCTGAAAATGAAGAAGTTTGGACCATGCAGGATATTGAAGAAACATGATTCAGGAAATGCATATGAGGTAGAATTGCCTACCCAGCTAAATATTTCACCAGTGTTTAACATTTCAGATCTGACAGAGTATCATGGGGGAGGTGTTGAAGATGAGATCACAGCGGCACAGTGGAGTATTCCAGCAACTAGTTCAGACACTAAAGAGATTGAAGATATACTAGATAGTCATGTTGGCAGAAGCACAAGGAACAGGACATATAAAGAATATCTGGTCAAGTGGAAAGGATGACCTGTTGAAGATTCATCATGGCTAACAAAGGAGGAGGTTAACCATCTTAGTTTTCCTCTGCACACCTGAGTTGTGACAGGGTCACTTCTCAAATTACCCCGGGTGTCTGATGCAGGAGCATCCTGGGTGTAAGAGCAATCTTGCATCACCCAAAAATATTTATGTTTTTATTCAATAAGGGTTATTTTGTGCAGAGCTGCTATTTATGGAAAGTTACTATTTTTGATAATTTTCGTATGTGCTCAGAATGATCTGATTTCTTTCTTGGAGGTTCATTTTGGTCATATAAGTCTGCCAGTAAAGTTTCATTGCCAGATCAAGTGTACATTGGAAGATATTGAAGATTTTTGGTATTGGCAGCAGGGTACAGAAACTTTGAACTCAGTTTTGAAGGCTTTAGAGGCCCCGGATGAGGTCAAAAATTTGGGTGACGAGCGCTTGCACAGGTCAAGCCTGTAGAGCGCTTCGTGGCGTTTTTGAAATGGGGTTATAATAGCCGATCGGGTCAACTGGTGATGACTTATGGTCTTCGGAAGTTGGGCCACCTGAAATGGCGAAAAATAATTTTCTTCAAAATTTGTGTTCGGATTTCAAAGGTTATCTTGAGCCGACTATGATGTAATGGAATGTAAAATAAAATAATTCTAAGTTTGGTCGGCCTTATTGGCTAAAATTCTGGAACCTTCCCAGGCGGTGGAAAATTGCCTATATAAGGAAGGCTGTATTATTGTCTTAGGCAGTTCAGAATAGTTCTGGGTAATAGTTCAAGGCTTTGTCCTACAGAATATTGTAAGGGAATGCCCATGTGGCTTTGCATATTGTAATTCTAAAAGTTTGTAATTCTACATTTGTGGAGATAATAAGAAGCCAATTTTTTTGTTCTTGCATATTATTGTTGTTGTTTCTCTTTTTCTGTTATGTGTTTGTGGTATTAAGGGGAGCACCCTTCATTAAGTGGTATCAGAGCAGGGGTTCTTGAGTGTGTAAATAGATCACCGACTATGAGGCAGTTTGCACCAGGACCGTGGTTAGGGTTTCAGCGTGCATCGCGAAAATGCCTCCACGAAAAGAATGTGGCGGAAGAGTTGGTGCTATGACACCTGAGGTTAGAGAGCTGCAAAGACAAGTGCGAGCATTGGAAGAAGAGATTCATAGAGGAATGAATCTTAATGTCAGAGACGAAAGCAAGGATGAAGCCAAAGAAGAATATCAAGAAGGAGAAGTTGAAATTGTGAACCAGGAGGAAGAAAGACTTTTTCGGGCGATTTCCAAGATTGGGAAAAGACCTAAGATTGAGGTTCCTACATTTTCTAAAAATCTTAACCCAGAGGAATTGATCGACTAGATCAATGAATGTGAGGAGTATTTTGAGTATGAAGATGTTGAGGATCCTGATAGGGTCAAATTTGCGAAGGCCAGACTGAAAGGTCATGCGAAGATCTGGTGGCAAGAAATTCAATTGGAGTGAAATAGAAGAGGGAAAGATAAAATCACAAGATGGGATCAGATGGTGGAAAAATTGAAGTGACAGTTCATTCTTGTTGATTATGAGCTTGACCTACTGAAGAAAATGCAAAGTTTGAAGCAAGCAGGAAAATCTGTTCAGGAGTATACAGAGGAGTTCTATCGACTCCTCATCAGAACAGGCCATGCCGAAGCTAATAAGGAGAAAGTTGCCCGATACCTTAATGGGTTAAGGCCAAGCATTCAGGAGGAGTTGAATCTGGTTCGAATGAACAGTATTGAGGAGGCATACCAATTTCTCCTAAAAGTAGAGGAAAAGCTGAACAAGAAGTTCGAGAGCAGACAAAATGGAAGAGGTCACGATAGACGATCTGGTGGACGGTCATATGGTGGCCGAAATGAAGATCCAAAAAAGAAGGATGAGGCCAGTAGCAGTCAAAATCAGCGAGGAAATAATTCCAATCACTTCCAGGATCAGAATAATAGAGATCAGAGAGGAAGAGGAAGAGGACAAGGATCTGGAAGAGGTGGCTTCCGTGGAACATATTTTCACTGTGGAGAAGAAGGTCATAGGGAATTTGAATGTCCTCAGTGCCAAGGCAGAACGGACAAGAGAAATGAAGGCCACGCTAGAGTTGCACATGTAGATGAAGATGTCAGATCATCAAATTTTGAAGATGCTGAAAAAGGATAAACGTTGATTAACAGAAGAGTCCTGATGAGTGGTGAGAATGAATCTGAGCAAAGGAGGAGCCTGTTTCGCACTAGGTGCAAGTGTGAAGGTAAATGTTGTGATGTGATTATTGATAGTGGAAGCACTGACAATTTGGTGTCAGAAGAGATGGTGACAAAGTTGAAGCTCAAGAGATAGAAACACCCACATCTATATCGGATTGCCTGGGTACAGGATGACCACAAGGTCATGGTCAATGAACAATGCCTAGTGAAGTTCAAGATTGGCGGATACCAAGATGAGGTATTGTGTGATATCATATCTATGGATGCATGTCATATGTTGTTAGGTAGACCATGGCAGTTTGACAGATGTGCTGTACATGATGGTCCTGCGAATACCTATTCCCTGACAAAGGATGGAGTGCGACATAAGCTAAAACCATTGAAGGAGACTGAAAAAAAGGTATGTGGTAATGCAAGGATAAATTTTATTGATGGAAGAAATTTCCTAGATGGTATGAGGCATGAGCATGTATGTTTTGCTTTAATTCCAAAAGCTGGTAAAGAGGAAGAAGAAGATGTTCCTGTAGAAGTTACAGATTTGTTGAATGAGTTTCAGGATATTGTATCCGATAACATGCCTGATGGATTACCACCAGTCAGAAAGATCAGTCATCAGATGGACTTGATCCCAGGAGTGAGTTTTCCAAATAAGGCAGCACACAGAATGACACCTGCAGAAAGTGAGGAGTTGAACAGACAAGTACATGAACTGTTACAGAAAAGATTGATCCGTGAGAGACTGAGTTCCTGTGCTGTACCAGTGGTATTAGCACCAAAGAAGAATGGAGAATGGAGGATGTGTACAGATTCTAGGGCAATAAACAAGATCACAATCAAGTATAGGTTTCCATTGCCACGAATGGATGATATTATGAACTATTTGAGTGGAGCTGTGTATTTCTCAAAGATAGATCTGAAGAGTGGATATCATCAGATTCTTATCAGAGAAGGAGATGAATGGAAGACTGCCTTCAAGAAAAAGGAAGGACTATATGAGTGGTTAGTCATGCCTTTTGTGCTAACCAATGCGTCGAGCACTTTCATGCGGCTCATGAACGAGGTTCTGAAAGAATTTCTGGGTAAGTTTGTCATTGTTTGTCTAGATGATATTTTGATCTTTAGTAAGACATTGGATGAGCATATGATGCATATTCGTATGGTATTTGAGAAGTTGAGAGAAGAGAAATTGCTGATTAATTTGAAGAAGTGCAGTTTTGTGAAGAAAGAGTTGGTGTATTTGGGGTTTGTAGTTTCAGGAGAAGGTCTAAAAATGGACCCAGAGAAGGTACATGCTATCCTTGAATGGCCTACTCCAAAGAGTGCTACTGAGGTAAGATCTTTTCATGGTCTAGCTAGCTTTTACAGAAAGTTTATCAGAAATTTTAGTAGTATTTGTGGACCCTTGACTGAAACAATGAGAGGGGATAGAAAAGAGTTTAAGTGGACTAATGGGGCAGAAAAGAGTTTTCAATTGTTGAAACAAAAAGTTACAGAAGAACCTATTTTAGCACTTCCAGATTTTAATAAGGTGTTTCAAGTAGATTGTGATGCTAGTGGTACTGCAATAGGAGCTGTTATGAGCCAAGAAGGTAAACCTGTTGCTTATTTTAGTGAGAAGTTAAATGATGCCAAGAGAAAATTTTCTATTTATGATCAGGAATTTTATGCTATAGTTCAAGCATTAAAGAAGTGGAGACATTATCTACTTCCTAAGGAGTTTGTTTTGTATACTGATCATCAAGCTTTGCAATATTTGAATAGTCAAGGAAAGTTGAATCAGAGGTATTTGAAATGGGTTGAGTTTTTGTAGAGTTATACATTTGTTTTGAAACACAGGAGTGGAAAGTCTAATAGGGTTGCAGATGCTCTTAGCAGAAGGAAACTATTGCTGATAGAAATGCAGATTGAAGTGGTTGGATTCAAAGAACTCAAGAATTTATATCCAGAGGACCCTGATTTTGGTGAAGCTTGGAAAGCTTGTACAGAACCTGTTACTCTAGATAGGACGAAATGGTTGGATTTCATCATCCAGGATGATATGCTATTCAGAAGGAGTCAGTTGTGCATTCTAGGAAGTTCTATGAAGGAGAATCTCATCAAGGAGAAGCATAGCGGATGATTGGGTGGACATTTTGGTTGTGATAAAACCCTTGGTTTGGTTAGTGAGAATTATTATTGGCCACAGTTGCAGCAAGATGTGAAGAAGTTTGTACAGAGTTGCAGAGTATGTCAAATGGCGAAAGGAGTGAAGCAGAATACAGGGTTGTACCAGCCATTGCCTATACCAGAGAAGCTTTGGGAGGATATCAGTATGGACTTTGTTCTTGGTTTACCGAGGACTCGGCGGGGACATGATTCAATTTTTATAGTAGTTGACAAATTTTTGAAGATGGCACATTTCATTACCTGCAAAAAGACTAATGATGCTGTTCATGTAGCAGAATTGTTTTTCAGAGAAGTAGTGAGACTTCATGGTTTGCCAAAGATCATAGTTTCAGATCGGGACACTAAGTTTGTTGGATATTTCTGGCGTACATTGTGGAAGAAGTTGAAGACAGATTTGAAGTTCAGTTTATCACATCATCCACAGACTGATGGATAGACAGAGGTGGTGAATAGAAGTTTGGGAAATTTGCTGAGATGTTTGGCTGGAGATAAGCCAATAGGATGGGATTTGATTTTACCATAGGCAGAATTTGCATACAATAATTCTGTCAAGAGGAGCACTGGTAAATCACCATTCCAGATTGTATATGGAAGTAGTCCAAGAAATGCATCTGAATTGAGGAAGATAGATAAAGGAGAAATAAGTAGTGATGAAGCTGAGGATTTTACAGAACACTTGAAGAACATCCATGGGGAGGTGAGGAAGCATATTACCAAGATGAATGCACAGTATAAGGCTACGGCAGATGAGAAAAGGAGGTATAAGGAATTTCAGGTTGGTGATGAAGTCATGGTTCATTTGCGGAAGGAGCGGTTTCCAGTTGGTACATATAACAAGTTGAAAATGAAGAAGTTTGGACCATGCAGGATATTGAAGAAACATGATTCAGGAAATGCATATGAGGTAGAATTGCCTACCCAGCTAAATATTTCACCAGTGTTTAACATTTCAGATCTGACAGAGTATCATGGGGGAGGTGTTGAAGATGAGATCACAGCGGCACAGTGAAGTATTCCAGCAACTAGTTCAGACACTAAGGAGATTGAAGATATACTAGATAGTCGTGTTGGCAGAAGCACAAAGAACAGGACATATGAAGAATATCTGGTCAAGTGGAAAGGATGACCTGTTGAAGATTCATCATGGCTAACAAAGGAGGAGGTTAACCATCTTGGTTTTCCTCTGCACACCTGAGTTGTGACAGTGTCACTTCTCAAATTACCCCAGGTGTCTGATGCAGGAGCATCCTGGGTGTAAGAGCAATCTTGCATCACCCAAAAATATTTATGTTTTTATTCAATAAGGGTTATTTTGTGCAGAGCTGCTATTTATGGAAAGTTACTATTTTTGGTAATTTTTGTATGTGCTCAGAATGATCTGATTTCTTTCTTGGAGGTTCATTTTGGTCATATAAGTCTGCCAGTAAAGTTTCATTGCCAGATCAAGTGTACATTTGAAGATATTGAAGATTTTCGGTATTGGCAGCAGGGTACAGAAACTTTGAACTCAGTTTTGAAGGCTTTAGAGGCCCCAGATGAGGTCAAAAATTTGGGTGATGGGCGCTTGCGCAAGTCAAGCCTGTAGAGCGCTTCGTGGCATTTCCAAAATGGGGTTATAATAGCCGATCGGGTCAACTGGTGATGACTTATGGTCTTCAGAAGTTGGGCCACCTGAAATGGCGAAAAATAATTTTCTTCAAAATTTGTGTTCGGGTTTCAAAGGTTATCTTGAGCTGACTATGATGTAATGGAATGTAAAATAAAATAATTCTAAGTTTGGTCAGCCTTATTGGCTAAAATTCTGGAACCTTCCCAGGCGGTGGAAAATTGCCTATATAAGGAAGGCTGTATTATTGTCTTAGGCAGTTCAGAATAGTTCTGGGTAATAGTTCGAGGCTTTGTCCTATAGAATATTGTAAGGGAATGCCTATGTGGCTTTGCATATTGTAATTCTAAAAATTTGTAATTCCACATTTGTGGAGATAATAAGAAGCCAATTTTTTTGTTCTTGCATATTATTGTTGTTGTTTCTCTTTTTCTGTTATGTGTTTGTGGTATTAAGGGGAGCACCCTTCATCAATATTCTTCTAAGTTCTCAAAATTATCAATGTCACCAATCATATGATGTGAGAAACCACTATCAATAATCCATGGGTTAGTTTTACTAACTTGAGAAATAAGGGCTTTTTCATCTTCATACCTTTCTTCTTTTGAATCATCCTTCATAGAAACATAAACTACTTCCTCACTTTCTTTTGCATCATCAAATTCATCATCAATTATTCCTTCCTCAGCTAGATAGCATGATTTCTTTCTTTTGTCCTTATATTCTTTAAAATTTTGGTATCAGTTCTCCTTCTTGTCCTTCTTATCATTCCTATCATTATCAAGACACCTAGATGTAATATGACCAATCTTGTTGTAGTTAAAACATTTTAGAGGTAGTTTACCTTTATACTTTTCTTTTCCTCTTGGTAACCTCTTTACCAGGAGTGCTTCTAGTTCTTCTTGTTATTTTTTCTCGGTTAGTATACTATCATAGTCAATTAAACCTAAACTGTAGTGATTATCTCTTTCTCTTCTTGAACTACCAATGGTTAGAGATGACTTAAAATTTGTTTCTATCTCTGGTAAACTATTATCAAAATTACTAAGCTTAAATGCAATCAGCTTACTGATCAAAGCATCAAGAGTAACAACATTACCAGGTATGGATCTCAATTTGTGAATAGTAGAGAATTGAATAGCATATTTAGGTAAGATAGTTCTAAGGATTTTCCTTACCACATCTTCTCCATTTATTGTTTCAGAAACACCTTTGAAAGCACTAACCATTTCCTTAATTATGAAACTATATTGTGCAATATTTTCATCTTCTTTCATTCTCTTCTCATCAAATTTTCCTCTGAAACTATCAAACTTTTCTTTCTGTACATGCAAATCACCTCCATAAACAAGTGAAATTTTATCCCACATTTCTTTCATTGTATCACAGTCCTTTATATCATTGAAATGTCCCTTTTCTGATTTTTATATCATATTTAAGTCCTCTAATCAGATTATTAAATCAAAAAATCAACACTTTGAAAGATTATGCAATTTCTCAATAAAACCCAAATCGGGTATGCCCGAAATAGTGTCAAAAACTTCACAGCTTCACATATTATTGATAAATCTGAAAGTAGAAATTTTTATAGAAATTTCACCAGCATAATGGCCTACAAAATGACATTTTCAGATATATATAGATTTTACACAACAGCTCCCAAATAGAGGACAAAAACAATGTTCATCGAGCTCCCAAACACAACACAAAATAGCCCGGAAACACCATAAAACACTAATAATCTATCATAGAAGTATAACCACGACCCAAGACATATATTCAAATCTATTTTAACATCAAAATTTCTTCAATATAGAAAAAAACCAAACTGATATGAAATACTCAACTGGAAACACCAAACTCTTACAAGAAACACACTCGAAAACTCACAAATTTGCACTGTTCAGCACAAGGGAAAACTCTGCATGAGCTTGCACATGGAATGGCCTCAAAATCCCATCCTTAGCCTTCCTATAAGCTTAAAAACTCTCATTTTTGGGTCTCCTTCTGCACAAGTTTGGTAGCCTCTGAAGAACAACAAAGCAATGAGCAAAAATCAAGTTCTAGAATGAGCCCGAAATGCCTCCAAACCCCTTTAAAAGAGGGCATAACCCTAACTCATGACCAAGAGGGGTCAATAATACATATTTTAATAATAATTATCATTTATTAATCCATTTTTTTTCCAAAGATTAGCCCCTTTTCCTAAAACTTCACTTTTTGAGCCTGCCAACCATAGCAAAAGTTATTATTTTTAATTATTTGAAAAGGGGACATGACAAGTCCTCCCTCCCAAATATTTCTTGTCCTCAAGAAATGAGGGTTGGGATGCTCAAGAATATGTGCTCCTTCCCAAGTTGCATCCTCCAATGGTAATCCTTTCCATTTGACCAAATGCTCTGTGATGCTCCTATTTCTCAATCTTTTCTCTCTTGTATCCAAAACCTCTTCTGATATTAAGACTAATTTCCCTTCATCATCAAGAGGTGGTAATTCCGTAGATACTATGGTTTTCTAGCCTAGAACCTTCTTCAAGAAAGAGACATGGAAAACATTATTTATTTTTCTATTTGGTGGGAGCTCCAATTCATAAGCTACCTCTCCTACCTTCCTCATGATCTTATAAGGCCCATAGAACCTTGGCTTGAGCTTCTGTGCCCCACTCCTCTTCAAGGTGCTTTGCTTATATGGCTACAACCTGACAAATACCAAATCTCCCACCTCAAAAGATCTTTCAGTCTTTTTCCTATCATCATACAACTTCTATTGGTTCTGTGCATGTTGTAGATTATCCTTGAGGGACCTTATTATGTCTTGGCTTTGCTTAATGAAATCACTTGCTGTAGGTACTTTGCTATCTGAAAGTACTAGATCAATAAAGGAAAGGGACTCACAACCATAGAGAGCACAAAAAGGATGCATACCAATAGACATGTGATGATATTTACTGTAACAATACTCCCCTAGGTACAACCATTTCACCCAAGCATGTTGTTGATTTGAAACATAGTTCCTCAAATATCCCTCTATCCATTTATTAACTATCTTTGTTTGTCCATCTATTTGAGGGTGATAGCTAGTATTGGGGGTGAGTTCAGTTCCTTCCAAATGAAAGAGCTCCTTCCAAAAAGAGTTGAGGAATCTACTGTCCCGGTCATTGACAATGTTTCTAGGCAAGCCATGTAACCTGAAAATTTCCTTGAAGAACAATTCTGCCACTTGTGATGCCTTGAAATCAGATGTGATGAAAAATAAATGTGCATACTTAGTTAGTCTATCTACCACCACATATATGAAATCTTTACTTTGAACCTTGGGCAACCCAGTGATGAAGTCCATGGAAATACTTTCCCATTTTTGTTCAGGAATAGGAAGTGGCTGCAACAACCCTACAGGAAAAATTTGTTCACTCTTGTTTTGTTGGTGTACCATACATTCCTTAATGTGTTTAAGGACATCCTCCTTCATACCCTTCCATGCAAACTACTCTCAAGTTTTCTTGTATGTCTTGAAGTATCCTTGATTACCAGCCAAAGGTGTGTCATGAAAGGCCCTCAATATCCTCTCCTTAGTTTTTGATCCTGGCACTAAGAAGATCCTGTTCTTGTAATAAATCAATTCATCAACAACCTTGTACCTGTTATCATCCACTAACTTATCCAAAATCTTGGTGGCAAAGGAATCTTTAGCATACTCTAAAATTATGGAGACTTTCCAATCAACAAAGATAGATGTTAAGGAACACAAAGTGGGCTTTCTTGAGAGAGCATTAGCAACCACATTATTCTTCCTTTCACATATTCAATATCAAAATCATAAGCTTGCAATTTTCTTACCCATTTTTGTTGACGATCATTCAAATCCCTTTGGTTCAAGAAGAACTTGAGGCTTTTATGGTCTGTCTTTACAATGAATCTCCCACATACCAAATATTGTCTAAACTTATGAAGCGCATGCATGATTGCCAACATTTCCTTATCATAGATAGAGAAACCTTTTTTTGATTGATTTAATTTTATACTCTCAAATCCTATTGGATGTCCCCTTTGAGTTAGGACATCCCCTATACCTTCTCCAGAAGCATCACGTTCAACAACAAAAGGTAAAGAGAAATCTGGAATTGCAAGCACAGGGCATGAACTCATTACCTCCTTAAGCTTATCAAAATTTTTTTGTGCCTCTTCTATCCAAATAAAAGCTCCTTTCTTTGTCAAATCAGTCAAGGGGGTAGAAAGCTGAGAAAATACCTTGGAAAATCTTCTATAGTAGCTACACAACTTGAAGACACCTCTCAACTGTGTAAGATTAGTGGGTGGAGGCCAATCCAAAATTGCTTGAATTTTTTGTTGATCAACCTGTACTCCTTTAGAACTTATAATATGTCCCAAATATAGGATCTCCATCAAACAAAACTCACATTTAGATAGCTTAGCATAGAAGGATTGCTACTCCAAGATTCCCAAAATAGTTTCTATGTGCTTTAGATGCTCTTTCCATGTTTTATTGTAAATCAAGATATCATCAAAAAATACCAAAACAAATTTTTGAAGATGCTTGCTAAATACCTTATTCATACAAGATTGGAACATTTCTAGTGCATTAGTGAGGCCAAATTGCATAACAAGAAATTCAAAGTGCCCATAGTGACATCTGAAAGTAGTCTTTTCCACATCTTCCCTCCTCATGCAAATTTGATGGTACCCTAATCTTAAGTCAATTTTTGAGAAGTATACAGCACCATGTAACTCATCAATGAGTTCATCTATGTGTGGTATGGGATACCTATTTTTTATGGTCTTCTTGTTTAGAGCCTTGTAGTCTATACACATTCTCATTGTACCATCCTTGTTTTTTTACAAGTACCATAGATGATGCAAATGGACTAGAGCTAGGCCTTATGAATCCCATGTTCAGGAGTTCCTTAATAGTTTTTTCTATTTCTTCCTTATAACCTCTTGGATGGTGGTATGGAGTTGTCATAACTAGTTTGGCACCTTGTTCTAACTCTATAACATGCTCAAAACCTCTATCTAGTGGTAATCCTGGAGGCAAATCATTGAAAACTATACTATGCTTATCAAGAATATTTTGAATTTCAAAATGGAAATTACCTTGATTCTTTAGAGAGCTTGTTGGATGGATTATGACTCCTACTGCCCATGCTACTTGTCCTCTTCAAAAAGTCCTCTCCATCCTCTTTGCAGTGACCACCTTAGGTGATCCATTTTATAAGCCTCTCAATAAGACTTCTTTCCCATTGGAATGAAATTTAAACTCCATAGTTTGATGGTTCATGTAATAGCCTCCAATAGAGTGCAACCATTGAACACCCAATACAAGATCTATCTCCCTAATGCCAACAACATAGAAGTCATCACATAACTCATAATCTCCTAAGGTCATCCTAAGTTCTTTCACCACCCATGTGCAAGGCATAGTGAATCCATCAGCTACAACAACATTGAATCCCTCAAAATCTTCTGCTTTAAGCCCTCTTTTCATGACAAATCCCTCATCAATAAAATTGTGAGTTGCCCCACTATCAAGAAGAACTATCAACCTTTTCCCTACTAGTACCCATCAAATTCAAAAGGGATGGTATCTTAGGACTCCTGATAATGCTGCTAAAGTGCCATCCTTGCTGATTTCTTTTTCTTTTTCTTCTTCTTCCTCCTCCTTAGTGTCATGAAATTCCTCACACTCATCTAAATCAAATTCTGAAGCAACTTCAATATAGTGCACTTGACCTTTCCCCAAACATCTATGTCCTGGAACCCACGGTTCTCTACAAGTGAAACAAAGCTTTTTCTTTCATAATTCACTCCTAGTCTCTTCATCTACCTTCTTTTTTGCTACATTTATCACATTCTTTCGTGGTGGTGCTAGAAAAGTCTTTTTCTAAAAATTCCCCTTATGTTGCCAAAGATTTGGGGGTTTTTTATTAGTGACTAGTTTCATAGGCACACAAGTTTCAAGTTGCAAGCTTCTTTTGATAGCTTCTTGTAAGGTTGAGGGTGAGAAAGCCTTAACCAAACCCTTAACAGAATCTTCCAAACAATCAAAAAAAAGATAAACAATCCTCTTTTCACTCATATCAAGTACCATAATAGCCACTTTTTGAAACTCCTCTATATACTCATTAACTAATTTGGTTTGCCTCAACTTTGAAAATTCTTTAAAATACTCTTCATCATCCTTGAGATCAAATCTATCTATCACTCTTTGACTAAAATCATCAAATGTAGTTACCTAATCATGACCTTGAGTAGTCATTCCATGATACTACCAATCATAAGCTGCATCTTCCAAGTGTAGACTTGTGAATTGAATGACATCACTCTCCTTCATGGGGTTAAGTGTGAAGAAGGTCTGTAATTTTTGTAGCCATGCTCTAGCTGAAATTTTATTTATTCCATCAAAAGTAGGTGTTGTAAACTTTCTTATTTTATTTTTGAGCTCTCTTCCACTTATGTCCTGCTCCCTCATGTACTCTTTCTTGGGCATCAAAGTTTTCATCATATCCACATATTTTCTAAAAGGAAATGAACTGTGAAAGTCATCATCTAAGCCATTGTAAGTAGCTCTTAATGCAATCAAGTTACATGTAACCTCTTCCATAGGACTAAGGGATGGATTTGATACTGGTGGCTCATCTATAGGCAAGAAAATAGTTTTTGTTGATTTAGAGGGTGTGGGTTTCAGATTTCTTGGCTCCTCTGAAGTGCTCCCTCTCTCATTAGTAGATACAACTCCTTGGAGTTTTTCTGTCAATAACCGCAAAGCCTCTCTAGTTTCTGCCAAACTATCCACTGTTTGCTTTTGAGTGTTCCCGATGTCCTAGAAGAATTTTTTTGCCATCTCATCTGAGTCAGCCATACTTGTCCCTTCCTTGGATTTTGTACTTTTATTTTCAACTGGAGGTTTGATCAAAATTTCTTTATTCTTTTCTCACTGCAAATATCTCTTTTCTCTTTCACTTAGTTGCATACAAACTTCTACAAACCCTCAGGCTGCAAAGATCATAGCTTTGATACCACTGAAATGTCCCCTTTCTAATTTTTATATTATATTTAATTCCTCTAATCATATTATTACATCAAACAATCAACACTTTGAAAGATTATGCAATTTCTCAATAAAACCCAAATCGGGTATGCCCGAAATAGTGCCAAAAACTTCACAGCTTCACATATTATTGATAAATATGAAAGTAGACATTTTTACAGAAATTTTTTCAGCATAATGGCCTAAAAAATGACATTTCTAGATCTTTATATAATTTACACAACAGCTCCCAAACGGAGGGCAAAAATAATGCTCATCGAGCTCCCGAAAACAACACAAAATAGCTCAGAAATACCATAAAACACTAATAATCTATCACATAAGTATAACCACGACCCAAAACATATATTCAACTCTATTTTAACATCAAAATGTCTTCAATATAGTATAAAACCAAACTGATATGAAATACTCAACCGGAAACACCAAACTCTTACAAGAAACACACTTGAAAACTCACAAATTTGCACTGTTCAGCACAAGGGAAAACTCTGCATGAGCTTGCACATGTAATGGCCTCAAAATCTCATCCTTATCCTTATTTTAAACCTAAAAACTCCCATTTTTGGGTCTCCTTCTCCACAAGTTTGGCAGCCTCTGAAGAACAACAAAGCAATGAGCAAAAATTAAGTTCTAGAATGAGCCCGAAATGCCTCCAAACCCCTTGAAAAGAGGGCATAACCCTAACTCATGACCAAGAGGGGTCAATAATATATATTTTAATAATAATTATCATTTATTAATCCATTGGTTTCCAAATATTAGCCCCTTTTCCTGAAACTTCACTTTTTGAGCCTGCCAACCTTAGCAAAAGTTATTTTTTTAATTATTTGAAAAGGGGACATGACAATCATTAAACTCAGCATCGGTTAAGGAAGAATCAATCTCTATCATTAATGATTTATTTTCCTCCTTTTCTCTCATCTGATCAAGTTTCATAGGTCCAGGAGGCAGTGGAGTGTAGTCATTTTCCAAAATGTAGAGTGCAGAATCTCCAATTCCAGATAGGTGTAACTTCATCCTACTTTTCCATGTAGGGAATCTCTCCTTGTTCAACTTAGGTACTTCTCTCCTATACATCTTTGGATCTTTAGCTTAAGTCTTTTAAACTTTTACCTCTAAGAACCAACTGCTCTAATACCAATTGTTGGATAACTAAGAGGGGGGGTGAATCAATTATAGAATCAGTTATCCTAGGTCCCCTTGTAATTTTCAACCTTAAAATCTTATCAGTAGATAATCTTCATAGCATGATTAAACATTAAATCGATCACAATAGTATGCATCAGAAAATCAGAGAATAACATGCAAAACATTCAATCAGACATTAACACCAATATTTAACATGGAAACCCAATTCGGGTAAAAACCACTATAGGAATTATCACCCACAAAATAATTCACTCTTTTGAAGTGAGCTTGGTTAAGAGCCCATCTTGTTAAAGATTAGAAAGACATTTTCTAGATGTGGCCCTGTTAGGGAATTTTCACCAAAGATCAACTAGATCTGTCACCCTATAATGAGTGGCCTTATTAAATGACTTTAGAACATTCATTAGAATTTCACCTTACAAAGGATTTAGAAATAGGATTGTTAAATCCACTTGATTAAGAGATTTTCTTCTACAATGGTTAGAAAGTAACAGTGAAATGATCTGATAAAATATGCAAACGGAATGTTTTAATGAAAAATATGGAATTGATACTCTAGAAATTTTTATTATGCTAGTCAACCCATCAGAAAAAGGGGATTCATCCTTAAGGAAAACATTGTCTCTAGTAAGGGATCATCATAAGGTGATCATTCCTAAGGAAAGCATTGTCTCCAAAGGGATCTATGTAGGATTTTTACTTAAGGAAAGTATTGTCTTCACTAAGGGATCCATAGAATAATGCATAGAGGCATGATAATAAACAGGGGCATGATAATGAAATGGTAAATATAAGGAAAGCATTGCATCCTTATCCATTTGTATAAATGAGATTCATTGAATCATTGTGTGTGTGTGTGCAAAATGTCAAACAAGGAGCATAGTGTATGCCCCCAAGTTAAAGATTAACTAATAGGATCTTTGGTATCAAGAAGAGTAATTATCATTAGACAAGGTAGAAATCCAAAATAGATCAAGAGGCAGTGAGTTACTTCCACTCTCTCTTGTCAAAGGACTCAGTGAAATAGGATTATAAGAGCATTCTTGGAATTATCCCAAATATCATTTCAAATATGCAAAATTCTTTAATACAAAAGGAAGCTACTCTAGAAGTAAAGTGGGCTCATTTTTCAATGTAGGCAAATAAAGCTCTAGGCCTAAACATTTTTTTGACCTTCTTCTTTTAGAAAATGTGGGATCTCTTTAGTTTAGATTTGTGGAAAGTGGGTGAAGAATCAAGAGTGGAGGGGGATATTCTCAGAGATCTTAATAATATTTTAATTATATTGATCCATAAAAAAAAAAAGGAAATGCAAACTTTTGAGGAGTTTAGACCTATCTCCTTGTGTAACACTATTTGTAAAATAATTTCCAAAGTGATGGAATATAGGTTGAAACTTGCGTTAGATGCTTCCATTTTAGTATAATAAAGTGGTTTTTCTACTAATAGATTGATTGTTGAAGGTTTCATTATTGCCCATGAAGAAATATATTCAATTAGAAGTGCCTGTTCAGAGAGAATATTTGTTAAACTTGATATTAGGAAGGCATAAGATCAAGTTTATAGAAGATTATTGTTGAAAGTGATGGAATGGTTTGGGTTTGGCCAACAATGGCTCTCTTGGGTTAAAAGTTGTATATATATGCCACACTTCTCTGTATTAGTCAATTGTATCCCCCAAGGATTTTTTCAATTCTTGAGAGGGCTTTGCCATGGTGAGCCTATTTCCTCCCTTTTCATTATTATGGTTGAAGGTTTGGACGAATGATTAGTAAAAAGAGTGTTGGATAACTGAGAGGGGGGTGTGAATTAGTTATAGAATCATTTATCTTAGGTCCCTTAGCAATTTTCAACCTTAAAATCTTATTAGATAATCTTGATAATCATATTTAAACATTAAACCGATCACAGTAGTATGCATCAGAAAATCAAAGAATAACATGTACAAAACATTCAATCACACATTAACACCAATATTTAACATGGAAACCTAATTTGGGTAAAAACCACTACGGGAATTATCATCCAAAAAATAATTCACTCTTCTAAAGTGAGCTCGGTTAAGAGCCAATCATGTTAAAGATTACAAACACATTTTCTAGATGTGACCCTATTAGTGGATTTTCACCAAAGATCGAATAGATCTATCACCCTATAATGAGTGGCCTTATTAGAGGACTTGAGAACATTTGTTATAATTTCACCTTACAATGGATTTAGAAATAGGTTGTTAAATCCACTCAGTTAAGATATTTTCTGCTACAATGGTTAGAAAGTAACAATGAAATGATTTGATAAAATATGCAACTATCTTTTCCTATTCAAATCTCCTTTTTGTTCATTTATCTTCTTCAAACTCTTCCTTCCTAGATGATCAACACACACACTTAAACTCATCACTTTCCTTGACTTCATTCACACTTTCCTTCAACTCTGTTCTTCTTGGTGTACCCTTCTGCACTAATTCGGTTATCTTCTATGGCTATCTTCAAATCAACAATTTAGCATCAGCATCATCGTCAGCAATATGATCATCATGATCATCCTTTATATAGATAATTTTTGTCACTTAATCTTATCACCACTTAATCTCATCTATTTGATCAAATCTTGTAGCTCGGTAAAATGTTTTATGATTCTTTTCAGCTATATCTTCATCTTGGAACTTGAACTTTTCTTGGATCTCAAACCAATCATTAAATCTTCACCATTTATCTATATCTAACATTTTTGATCTATTGATTTCATTAATTGACCTTTTCCTTCCTTAGAACCTTCTAGATCAATCCAGATCATCACACAATGTCATCTTTTACTTGATTCCTTGTTTAACTGACCACCTTCATCTACTCAGTTTCTTTGTCTTTTCACTTTACAACTTCAATCCTTTATTATCGACAAACATAACTGACTTGTGCATCATTCTAACACTTCATTAAATCATGTAAAACAATCAAATCAATATTACCTTGTCATATATTGATTCAACACTTGCCCATTTAAGCTCTCATACTTAACATCACTTCTTTATTTCATCTTTTGTCTTTACCAACATATTTCAGATTGATATGGCAACTTGAAATTAGTAAGTCAATAGACTTGACACCAATGACAACATAACAACTGATCCAATCCTTCTACATACCTTTCATTTCTTAGTTGACCTTGTTCATTCTCAACATCACAATATCAGTTGGGGTAACTATCTCATCAATCTTAGTTGGGTTAACATGTAATACCCAAAAATTGGCACCTTATAATTTCAATCAATTTTGGTGCATTTTCTTCAATTTTACATCATTAAAGTCCTATTTTACTAGGCAATTTTCTCTCTCCTACCTGACTTTATTTGACTTGGTGTCAAGTGCAAAAACCCTAAATTGCATTAATCTCACACTATAATCAATTCCTAAGTATTCGACTTTATTAGCTAAATAATCCCTATGATAAATTGATTTAATTCTAAAGTCCTAAGTGCTTTAAATTAAATTAAACCCACCCCATTTAGCTAATACACATGAAAAGGAATTAATATTACTTGGTTATTTGAATGGATTATCTTATTTGGATTTAATAATTCAAATTATTCAAAGGGCCACCCATATGTGGCAATAATTCATTCTTTTAATTAAATAATTCTTCAATATTTGTCTCAATTAGGAATGAAGAGTCAATTGTTTCATTTCAAGAAACTCTTCATCCTCTCTCCGAGATTTTCAATATTATGAACCTTCTTCCTCATTTGAAAAAAGGCAATTTTAGAGCACATAAACTATAGCGAATTTTAGTCTCAACTATTTCATATTTTAAAGCTTTCTTTGCACATTAGTTTAATTTGCATTTTTTAGTGTAATTACATTCTCATAGTAGAGTAATTTGTTTATTGCTATTAGTTTAATTTGCATATTTCTTTCAAGTTCTTAGCTTAAAAATTGCATCTTCATTCTTAGATTTAAATGCATATTCATCTTAGATTAATTTTACTTTGTTTATCTTTCAAGCTTTCAAATACTCCATATTAGCTTGGTCTTTTGGTTGTTAGCTCTTGTTCTAAGAGTAATTCAAACACCCCAGTTAATTAGGAGGCAACAGGTCGAATCGATAGATATTGTGAATTGAGTAATTCATACTCACCTTCATAATTTCGATGATCGAGCAATGACTATGTTGTGTATATGGCTGGACTAGAGGTCCACGTTCAGCTATAGACATTTTGGCACCCACTGTAGAGCAGAAAAATTGATTTCTAGCCTCATCAATCTCAAGCATTTGTTTGAAATTCTGCAATCTGTAGTACATTCGTACTTCTCTATGTACGAAGTTTTGTGTGAGATTTCTAAGCGT
The DNA here is from genome assembly GCA_027943335.1 of Chamaecyparis obtusa. Classification (NCBI taxonomy): domain Eukaryota; kingdom Viridiplantae; phylum Streptophyta; class Pinopsida; order Cupressales; family Cupressaceae; genus Chamaecyparis; species Chamaecyparis obtusa. Next base: position 244,934 of record BSBK01001771.1, read on the forward strand.
ACCATGCAAATTTTTTCTTCTGATAGCACTCTCTCACATGAAATAGTACTTTCTTGTGCCAGGCCCTACACTTTCTTATGTGCAACGCTACACTTCCTTATGCGAGCTCTGTCATCAGTACTATTAAATTTTTCAATTTCCTGTACTTTCTGTTTACTGTTGATTTCATATCTTTATTTTTGTCACAGCATAACAGTGGTTTGCAGGTCACTTTTTTGAAGACACATAAAACTTGCTAATAGTTTCCTTGCAGGACAGTTGTCAAAGATCATTTAAAATGTTATGCCTATTTTTATTGCTTTCATTCACATAGTATAACTAGGGCTTTGTTAAGATTTCTTAAGGGTCCTAATAGAAAAGTAGGGGAATAGGCTCTTCATTATGTGGAAGTGATGCCCACGAATGAAACTGAGACCCAGATGTTGCTAGAATATGGATACCTAGGGAAGCAAAACAAGGTAGTGAATCTTTAGCACTTCTACTTGCCAGGGGATTATTCTCTTCTATCTTTGAGAGAACTAGAAACCCAAAAGCTTGTGGATTTGGTGGAGTGAAGCTAGCCCGATGATGAATATACTTGATGTGTTTGGGTAAGGTGAAGAGGTAGAGAAGTATGCTCTTCTCTCTTTTGAGAGAAATAGAAAATCAAACCCTTGGATCCAAGCCAAGTTGTGTCACCTTTAGAGGGCTTGTTAGAAGTTGAACCTCAGGGAATGACCCAAGTGAGTACGCACCTATCGTCGGTGATTTTGCCTCACTATAATAAAGAATTTTTTGTTGAGTCTAAAGACTCCAAAACCATGTTAGCTTCCTTCTCTTGATTTCGACTATCATCTTGAGAAGATTTTGTCTGTTCTACTGAGCGGCGCCACTCCTAGCCCTACTTACGAGGGTGTATGACTTTTGGGTTTTGGTGTGGCTGCAAGGCCCTAGCCCTATATCAAGGCACTAAAGGTTAGTGTGAATAGAAGCCCACCAAAAACTTTCCCTAGTTAGTTTCCTACCTGGATCACCTCCAAAAGGAGACATAATCTTTGCGCAGGGAGGGGGAAGAATCTCTCCCATAGATTATCACCATAGGCATGCACCTGGACACTTGAAGGTGGTATATGAGGCTAGCCCCTACCTCAAGGGTAATCTTTGAACATATACTATTGAGTCCTTGGAAACACTAAAAATACAGGTGCCCTCTAGGGGGTGACACGACTGTGTGAGGTGAATGCATGCGCATAAGAAGTGAGGCAAAGGTTTTGTCTTCTCACCATTTTTTTTGTAGGGAAAACTATATGTTTGTTATTGAGTCTTAAACTTGTCCATCATGATTAAACAAAGACTCCTATGATACTTCCAAGTTGCTTTGTCCTTGGTAGGTCTATTTACGACTACTTCTTATGTCACCATTGCTTGATCAAACCTTCATGCTTGTAAACGAATGCTTGAAACCTTCAAACTAAGATTGTTGATTAAACTATCCTTTAAACTATCTAGAAACTAGATTTTCTTTCTGAGAACCATTTGCTCTGTGTCCCAAAATTTGTCTTTTATCTTGAAATCTACATTGAACTATCGAACACTAGTTCTTTTCGGTGCAAAATTTTACTCTTCAAAGCATTTCCTCATGCGAGATTTCATTCTTTCACGTGAAGTTTTTCATTCTCTCACGTGGCCCAGTACTTTCTCGCACAAACCTATACCCTAGTTTTCAAAATAGTGACTTATTTCCCATTGACTGGTGAACATTTTGCCTGATCTGATTTTTGTCTGAGGTCTATTTGTCTATTTTCATGTCATTCACTATCATAAACTGAGTGTCTCAAGCTGAGAACTAATCGATTATTTCTTTGACTTGTTTTGTCTCTCCTTTTTTTATCTTATCTCTTTATTCTATTGTACCTCACATCACGGTAGTCTTATCTCATCTATTCTAGCCATACTCTTGATGATTCATGTCGGGTGCATCTCACATCTTGGTTGTTCTAGCCTTTATCTCCTTTTTGTTAATCCTAGAGATAGAGTTTTAGCATTATCCTAAGTCTTCTCTTGTCACATCTTCATCTATGACTATCACGACTAGAAGTGGCAACACTTATCCCATTCTCAATACTAGTCAAGGTAGAGGTAAACCTCATAATCAAGAAATAGATCATCCTGAACCTATCGCGAAATCTGAGCATTGTGAGGGATCCACAAGTTCCTCTTCATTGAGTACTTTGAAAGATAGCCTGTCTCAATCACCTCCAGTGTTCCAAGAATATTTTAATCCATTGTTTCAAGCACAACCTATTTTCTCATTTCAAGAATAGGACAACTCATTCTTCCAAAACAACTCATTGTTTCATAACTTTGGAAGACCACTTCCTCGAACGAGTCCTATCATTGAACCTATCGATCTTGTTGATGATATCGACTCATTTGAACCTCTTGACCCTCTTGATCATGTTCATGCACCAAAAGTTACCTTAGCTACACCTTTTCGGCATTGTTCATATCATTTTACTGAGTCTTCATTCACTGCACAGTCCTACAACAAGATGGGAGATCCATTCGACTTCCAACCAGGCAAATACAGCCAAACTTATGATCAATCTCAAAAAAACCAACATCATGATCAATCTTCCAATGACCAACATCATGCTCAACCTTGAAATGAGCAATGTTATGATCAATCCCAGAATGATTAGAATCAGCACCAAGCTCTAAACAAAGCTCAAGGTGGTCAACTAGCGTATCACTATCATCCTGCTCCTTATGATGAGAGTCAAGATCAAGTCCTAAGCATTTATTAGATTCTTGGCAATAATGGTGATGACACAATAACTCAAAATTACATAGACACTACAAAAGCAAACAAAGGTCTTATTAAGATGATGGAGATCCTCCTTCTAGAGGAAAAGGAAAAATACTTTCTTGAGCTGGCCAAGCAAGGGGCTAAATTACCCTTAGATTATCAAGTTGAAACACTTGTGGCCAAAGAAGAAGAGACTGAGACTGCCAAGTTGCAAAAGATGGTCTGAGACATGCAAGATCAGATTAGTTAACTTGCGAAGAATAAGGACAAACCCGCACAACAATTCATGATGGAAAGCATTTGTCCTTTCCCCTTTGATAGGAGTCTTCACATGCCACCTTTTCCCAGAGGTGTAGAGCTCCCTAGATATGAAAAATACTTGGGTACTACCAATCCCCAAGATCACCTAAGGGAGTTTGGTGCTTTATCCATGGAATTCATACATGATCAGACATACCTTATGTGCCTATTTCCTCGTAGCCTGGGTGGACTAGCTATGGAGTGGTTTTCTCAATTTCCCACTGGCATTAAGACTTTTGATGAAATGGCTAATCTATTTCTCCAACATTACTTGCATAATATTCAGCATCCGATTAACATCTAGGATCTTTTCAATTTGAAGCAATGACAAGGGGAATCTTTTATAACATTTTTCCAAAGGTGGAGACAATTATGTACAAGGTGTCCTCACAAGCTACCAGAGTCTGAGAGACTCGACATCTTTTTGGACAATCTTGTCCCAAACTTTGGATACCAAGTGCAATTACAAGGTCCCCTAACCTTTGATAACATGATTAAACAAGCGGTGAGAATAGAGGCCTTTATGATCAAGAAAGGGGAATTGACTTTGAACAAAGACAACAAACAAGGATCTTCAACCTCAAAAAAATATAAAGGGAAGTTTATCAACAAGAATAGAGATGTTTTGAATGATGGAGTGGTTTACAATGTGACCCCGAAGCTTGCTAAGTCTATTTTCAATCTCTCTTCTAGCATACAGGAAATCAAAGCTACTGAAAAGCCTGTGACAAAAAATCAGCAACCTTCAAGGTTTCCTAGGAACAAACCTTGGGCATCTTGACCCATGCGCAAATTCACTTCCTTGGGAGAACCACTTGATGTGGTCTATAAAAATCTTGTGCAGAATTAGATACTTACTCCTTTAGAAAAGTGTCTCTATGACCCACAACCACGACCTCATTGGTCAAATGACAATGCATACTATGACTATCACCAGAATAAGGGTCACAAGACTTCTACTTGTCTTTAGCTGAAACATAAGGTCCAGGATTTGATTGATAGCAGTGACATTATTGTGGATGGCCATAACAAGAATTTAGACCATCAAGCATTTAAGGATCCCTTCCCTCCTCATGAGAAGGGTGAATCTTCAAACACTAAGAATACTAATGCTAATGTCAATTACACGTACACTAATGATGACAATGTCATTGGTATGATCAAACTTGTTGAGGTTGAGCATTGTGATGTGATTACTATTAAGGGGAGCGGTGATGCTCCCAAACCTAAGACTCCTTTCATCTTGCATAATTCCATGTCTCGTTCATCTGAATCTGAACAACCTCAGGATTGTGCCAATGTTGTTACTCAATCACATGGAAGGGTTGTTTTGAAAGGTCTTGATCCTCATGTATCTACTCTGAAATAAACTATGGATAAGATTGTTATTGGCCCTGCCAACAAGAACGTGAAATTGGTCCCTACATCTAGCTCAACTATTTATAGCATCTTAGATCAGCTCTAGTGAACCAACACTCATATTACCATTTTTGAGCTATTGAAGATCTTGCCTGCTCATAGGAAGATTCTAGATAAAGCCCTCATCGACGCAAACATCTCCAAAGATCTCGATCTCAACCAGTTCCAATCTATGGTGGGTCATTTGACCTCGCCTCATTATTTGTCCTTCTCTGAAGAAGATGATCACTCTCTGAGCCATCCGCATAATGCTCCCTTGCATATAGAATTCATGATAGGTCCTAAGCATGTCTGTTGAGTGCTCATAGACAATGGTGTTGGTCTCAATATCTATTCTGCTAAGCTGCTTACCTAGCTAGGTTATGATGAGAATTGTATAGACTCCCGCAAAAAGATTACCATCAAAGCTTATGATGAAGAAGAATGAAAATCCCAAGGCTTAGTTGTTCTACCTATTCACGTAGGACCTATTGAGATAGATGTTACTTTTTAAGTTCTTGACATTCCTCTTGCCTACAACATCTTGTTGGGTAGGCCTTGGATTCATGAGATGCAGGTTGTTCCATCCACATACCATCAATGCATCAAGTTTCCATTCCATGGACCGGAAGTCACTGTGCCTAATAATACCAATTATTCTTGCAACACCCTTCCACAATCTATAGATAGCTTTGTTCCAGCTAATAGAGAGTCCACTAAGTTCTATTATGCTAAGCTCAAAGAAATGGAACAAACTCTAAAACTTAAGGATACAGGTATGGGAGGATATTGAATTGAACCTGTGCTATCACTGGCTTCTCTCCCTCTATCTCCACACTCTTATAAGAGACCTTCTAAGAGTAAAAAACCTTCTAATGACTCTCCTCAAATAGTCTATAATGGCACCTTTGTACTGTGTGTGTGAATTTTGTACCTAGCTATAGACACAACACTTCAGTAAAACATTAGAGGTTAGCAAAATCAAAATCTGAAAGTAATTGAAACTAAGCTAACCAAGCGATTTACTGCCTTCTAGTAGGTGCAAGTATGATGTTCTTAGATTAAAATTGAGATCAGTGACAATGCAACACCTAAACGAAGGATTTGAATGCAAAAGAATGAAAGACTATATGAATGCAAATTAATCTATATTTTTGTATTTTCTATGCAATAATATGAAAAACTGTATGAATCTAAGCTAGATGAATGAAATTGAATGCAGATTTAATCTAAGAATGCTATGAATGAATATGACTACTATGATATGAAACTATGCAAAACTATGATCAACAATGAAAAATCTCACAAATCGCCTGTCGCAAGTGCTTAATCCTTCAATCGCCAATTCGCTAGAGTAATTGTGCAAATTTGAGTGTTGATAATTATGAAGAGTTGAGCCTTGATTTTATAGAAATCCAGGGCTGGAGGATGCATTGAGAAAAGCCATAAATCACTCTTGATAAACTCGGGTTGATTTTTGAGTTATCAAGAAATCAGAGATAATTAGCTCACAAAAATCATGCAAAAGTAGGGTTTAACTCAAAATAGAGTTTAGATCAAATTTCAACTCATCATCAGATGTTGAGTTTAAATTTAAAATTGAATTTTAATTTCTAGTTGCCTGCTTTTCTGATTGTGCATGATTTAATTATAAATTAATTTAAAAATGAAGTGATTTATTCTCAACTTAACTGATTTTTGAATTAAAATAATTGATTTATGGGTTAATCAATTATTAAATTAAACTTTATTCAAAACTATATTATTAAAAATTGACAACTAACATTAATTAATTAAATAAGAATTTAATCAATTAGTCATAAGATTTTTTATTTATTATCAAAATTAAATAGTACAATTTAGGAATCAATCGAATTAAATTTAATTAAATAATTAAGTGGCAGTATTAAATCTGATTAATTAAATATTCAGAATATTCAATTAATCAAACTTTAAGATAAATAGGATTTATCGCCAAATAATTGTTAAAAAGATAATTAGGATAAAAGGAATATTCAAAGAATATTCTTTGATGCAAAATTAGGATAAAACTAATTTTTGATAAAATGATGTGCAGATGTGCCTTAGGTTAGGACTTTTGTATCGATTTCATTTGATTTGAAGATGTAAGAGGTTATTGAACCTATAGCCCATTTTTGGGGTATTACATTTTGCCCCTCTTTGAATCATTGTGCAAAGCGTAGTGGTTCAAAGAATAGTTTATGTTTGATGTAGATGTATGGATCTGATTTGAAAGATTAACTGATTCTGAGACAAAAACCAATTGAAAGATTTTAAAGATGTAAGATTTAGGTCCTGACTGACCAAAGATAATGTTAACTATAGCAACAATGAACTGGTGATTACGAAAAAGTGCCAAAATGCCTAATTCTGAACCTTATGATTGCGAAGAAGTGAGCGACTGATTCCAGACTTGATTGTCCCAAGAGAATCATATTGGTATCACATCCTGAACCCATCAGTTACAAAGAACCAAGGAAATAACACTAATGAACCGATGGTTACGAAAAGCTGATATAGTTTACAAGATAGATTTAGGATACCAGATTGATATGGATCTCAATGAATCTGATATGCCCTAAGAGATAATAGATTTTCCCCAAGTGACAACGACTTTAGATGAACCAGCAACTAGACGTGGTTGTTTTCTTGATCACTGAGGAAATATTTGATTACAGATTTAGATGATATGCGATACCATGCCCCCTTCAGGATGAAAATCAAAATCTGACAATAAAAGTCAGAATTGAATGGTTCAGAAGCATGTTAATTTATTTGAGAAGTGGTTATACACGTTCTGCATCATTTAGAGATCCTGGAGACCAAGTTTGACTAGGTATGACCAAGAGGTGACCATGGTTGACCAAGTTGAAATTTTGATAGTTTGATGTTAGATAATCAGGTAAGTTGAATTTTGGATTTCTATGATGATTGAAGGTTGATTATGCAAGCAGTCAGCCATCCTGGGTCTGAAAATTTTAAATCATGATTTTGACATAGTAAATGATCTCATATTTTGATTTTGATCCCGAAAATGGGTTCAAAACATTGAAATTAGCCAAGGGTGCAATTTTCGTGGAAAGTGGAGCACTTTTAAAATTAGGTCAAAAGCTATATAAGGACCAAAAGGGTCATTTTCAATTCATTATTCACTTTTGAATTTTGAAACCTTGTGGAGCCCTCTAAGTGAGAAAATGGATGAGATGAAGGTACCTGTCTCTTCCCACCGATTTGAGCACAGCCAGAGACATCAGTGGCCTCTGCAGTATGGACATCCAGTAAGTGGACCTCTATGTCTCTTTGTAAATTCCATTTTTGCATGTTTATAGCATTTTTAGGTTGATTTTCATACATTTTCAATTTTCAATTCTCACATGCATGGAAACTCATACGACCATCCTCCGTGACTCGTACGACTTTTTAATTCCCTATAGGTTATCATACTATAACCCCCAGAAACTCATTTGAGAGGGACCTAAGAGTCATACAACGTTTCATCGAGTCCCTCATATGTCATACGATAAGACCTAGATGTGTGTGTGAATTTTGTACCTGATCTGTAGACACAACACTTCAGTAAAACATTAGAGATTAGCTATAATCAAAATCGTGCAAAATTGAAATCTAATCTAACCAAGTGATCTACTGCCTTCTAATAGGTGCCAGATTGATGTTCTCAGATTGTAATCGAGATCAGTGACCTAGATGACACCTAAACGAAGGATTTGAATGCAATTGATCTAGATATGAATTAAATGCAATTAAGCTATTTTTTTGGATTTTCTATGCAATATGAATGATAAACTTGATATGAATCTATGATATGCTAAATGATCTAACAATGATATGAAAAAGAATGTAAATGAATGTAAAAAAAATAAATTGATCTCACAATAGCCTTGATTCGCAATAAGCTTTGATTCTCCAAATTCTAATTCTCAAAAATAGTTGTGCAATTCATATACGACTTTGGCAAAGTAAGGTTGCAAAATTATGAGATGATTTGAGATGAGCTGAAGCCTTAATTTTATAGAAATCCAAGGCTTTGGGGATGCATGGAAAAAGCCATAAATCACTTAGATAAACTCATCTTGATTTTTGAGTTATCTGATCATGAAAGATAATTAACTCACAAAATTATGCAAAAGCATGCACAAACAGGTTTTTAACTCAAATTAGAGTTTAGATCAGCTTTTTGAACTCCAAAAGGATGTTGAGTTCTAAAAAGTCAACACTTTGCATTGATTTTCTAGTTTGGAGTTTAACTGTTTCTTTTGAATGTGCATAATAATTATGAATTAATTAAATAAATAAAGTGATTTATGCTCAACTTAATTGATTTTTGAAAATAAACAATTGATTTATGGGTTAATCAATTATTTAATCAAACTTTTATTAAAAACTATATTATTAAATAATGACAACTTGCTTTAATTAATTAAATAAAAATTTAATCAATTATTCACAGGATATTGGATTTATTGTCAAAATTAAATAATACAATTAATAATAGATAGAATTTAATTTAATTACACAATTAAGTGGCAAGATATTAAATCTAATTAATTAAATATGAAAATATTCAATTAATCAAACTTAGGATAAATGTGATTTATCGCCAAATACTCATTAAATTAAAGATAATTAAGATAATTAGAAATATTGCTAGGAATATTCCCTGATGCAGAATTTAAGATAATCAATTATGATCTGATAATGTTTAGATGTGCCTTAGATTAGGACTTTGATGTCGATTTCATTCGAATTGTTGATGTAGGAGGTTAATGAACTTATAGCCCATTTTTGGGGTATTACATTTTGCCCCTCTTTGAATTACTGTGCGAAGCGCAATGGTTCAAAGACAGTCTATGTTCGATAGAGATATGAAACTGATTCAAAATTGATAATTGATATGAGACAGAAGCTAATTAATATTGATTTGATATGAAGATAATAGGTCCTGAATGACCAAAGATAATGTTCACTGTAGCAGCGATGAACTGAGGATTGTGAAAAAAAAGTGTTAAAATGCCTGATTCCAAACGATTGCGAAGAAGTGAGTGACTGGTTCTAGACTCGATTGTCTTAGCAAACTAGCAGGTATCACATCCAAACCCTTCAGTTGCCAAAGAACCAAGGAAATAACACTGATGAACCGATGGTTGCAAAAAGCCGATACAGATTACAAGATTAGAAGGATACCAGATTGATATGGATCAATGAATCTGATATGCCCCAAGTGATGATAGATTTGCCCCAAGCAATGATGACTTTTGATGATTCAGCAACTAGACATGGTTGTTGTCTTGATTACTAAGGAAAGATTGATAGAATTTGTATAGACTTGAATGATGTGCAATACCATGCCCCCTTCGAGATTAAAATCAAAATCTGACAATAAAAGTCAACGTTAAATGGTTTAGAAGCATGTTAATTGATTTGAAAAGTGGTTATACACATCCGGGAACATGTTCTGTATCATTTGGAGGTCCTAGAGACCAAGTAGACTAGGTTTGACCATGGTTGAAATTTTGATAGTTTGATGGAAGATAATCAGTTAAGTTGAATTCTAGATTTCTATGATGATTGAAGGTTGATTATGCAAGTAGTTAATAATATGAATGATTTTAGATTTAGATTTTGATCCCAAAAAAGGATTCTACTTGCTATTTTGTTGGAGGAACATTCGTGTGGGATTTAGCTCTTGTTAGATTGGAAGAGGTGATTGAAGAATCTTTTAAGTGTTCAACAATTTATGAGATCATGCAAAGTGCAAAAATGCAAAGAAACATGCAGGATGATAATGCAACCCTAGGACTTAGGACCTACTCACTGATCATGTGTCGATTTGTTATCATCATTAAACTTTTAGGTAATCAGATAAATCAATACAATGCCCACTAGCTATGAAACCATAGACATATGAATATCGATTTGTATGCGCAAGAATCAATACAACACCCATTGGTCAACAACCATGGATATATGAATATTGATTTTATTTTTGAAATGTCAGATTAGATATAAGCACCAAGCCACAAACGCCAGGATGACCTGAATATCATGTCCATTTTGATATAGCAATTTGTACAAGCATCAAAACATAAATGTCATGATGACAGGAATACTCCTTGCATGACAAACACATCAAACAGCCAAGAGATTATTCTAAATCTAATGTGAATTACCCATAGTGACCCTTTATCATTCACATCCTTAGGTAAGATTGTGTTTCACAGTAGGAGAAAGAGCTCACTCAAAAAGACAATAGTTAGATCAAACTTCCTTGAATTTTTTGAGTATCAATGGTTGAGGTACGCATGGCCATCCAATTTGAGATAGAGGCTCTTACAGTCGGACACCATTTCAATCCAAAATTTCCAAAGTTGTTAGATTTTCACATTAAAGTAGAAAATAAGGAAAAGATTATGCCCCTAGTCATCACTCTCTAAATCCTATAAAGGACATCATCGAAGAGCTTGAAGGGACACAATATGAAAAAATTTCAATGTGAATCAGTAAGCATACAAGGAGATAAAAGCATGAAAAGCACAGATTGTTTTCAGTTTGTGTTTGATTATTGTTGTAGATGCAAAATCCTTTCTAGAGATGAGACAGACTTGACTGACTCAAATGAAGTTTCAAAAGGACTCTAACTAGATATGACACATCTCAGATACATGGGAGACCATAGGATATGACATTGATTGCCCCCAAGTGTTAAGCATTGATAGGATACAAACGCTTGAGCTGATTGGTGTACAGATCGACTTACTTGAAAATTGGAAATGCAGAAACAAACTGAGAGATATGTACAAACTAAAGCAAAACTGAAAGTTGAGAAAGACCAAGATTGTGCTGATAGATGGAGCGTTTTGAAACAAGTGGTGCCCGTTTGCCAGGTTTTCACCATCTTGGCAGAGATTCTATTTTTGCTACCAAGGCGCCTGTTTCCAGGTTTTAACCAAGGCACTTTTTCTTTTTTTCTTATTTTTTTGTATTTTTCATTTTTCAATTTTTTTTGAATTTTTGATATTTTTTAATTTTTTTTGTGAATCATCAAGGCGCCTATTGCTAGGTTTTCACCAAGATGTTCATTTTTTCAGGACATTTTCCAATTTTTAAGATTTTTTCAAGACATTTTACCATAGACTGAATACCTTAGGCATAGAATTTCTTCAGATGGAGAATGTTGATTGGTTCTCAGAGCTGTTCTCCTTCAGTCATTGAGAGTTGATAGGCACCAGAGCCAAAAGTAGTAGTGATGACAAAGGGACCCAGCTAGTTGGGTTTGAACTTCCCCTTGCATTCTTGATGTGATTGATTTTTAGGATTCTCTCTCAAGACTAGATCGCCAACCTGAAATTCTCTGTGTCTGACTTTCTTGTTGTAGCCTCTAGACATTCTCTTCTGGTATACTCTGAGATGATCATACGCTACTTTTTTGTGATCATCTAGTAGTTCCAGTTCTTGTAACCTAGACACTTTGTAGTCATCATCAGTTACTAGACCATGCATTCTAATTCTAAGTGATGGGATTTCAACCTCAATAGGTAGTACCACTTCAGACCCATAAACTAAAGCGAAAGGTGTAGCCCCAGTAGGTGTTTTGATACTTGTTCTATAGGCTCAGAGAGTTGGATTGATCATGAGATGCTAGTCTCTTCCTATTTTATTAATTGTTCAGTGCAAGATTTTCAATAGATTTTTGTTGGAAGCCTCTACTTGGCCATTCCCTTGTGGATAGTAGATAGAAGACCAATGTTGGGTGATATTGAATTTGGCACATAGATCATCTAGGTCTTTATTCCTGAATTGCCCACCATTATCTATGATTATGAAATGAGGGATCCCATATCTGCATATGATATAGTTCAATATGAACATTGATATCTGCTTTCTAGTTGCTTGTGTCAAAGGGACTGCTTCTACCCATTTTGTAAAATAATATGTGGCTGTGATTATATGGGTATGTCCGTTAGAAGAATGAGGATGAATCATCCTGATAAGATCAAATGCCCATTGATGGAAAGGCCATTGTGTTGTAAAGGAGATTAGATCCCTCCCTGGAGCATGAATTAAGTTGCCATGTACTTGGCATTTTTGACAATTCTTAGCAAATTTGATAGCCTCTTTCTCCATTTCAGGCCAATAGTACCCAGCCCTAATAAGTTTTTGAGCTAGTGTTAAACTGTTTGAGTGTGACCCACAAATACCATCATGGACTTCCTCTAATGCACGTTGAGACTCTTCCTGTTCTAAACATCTAAGTAGTGTACCATCTAGACCTCGTTTGTATAGATCGTGACCAATGATGACATATCAGGAGGCATTATGGATAAGGTATCTTTTTTCATGGTAGTTGAAGGTATCAGGAATGATTTGGTCTTGGAGATAGGAAAAGAGGTCTTTGTATCTAGATGAATCATGACCAACAATGGTGTAGATCATGCAGGTTTTGAGGGAGTCATGTGTAGGATAAGAGAGTGCTTCCACCAAAAACTCATAGCATAGCTCATGTTCAGGCTACTGTAATAAAGTAGATAGTGTTGCCATTGCATCGGCAGCCTTGTTCTCCGTTCTAGGAATTTGCTCAAATGTGATAGATATGAAATATTTCTTAAGATCATCTACCATTCTCTTGTAAGGAATGAGATTTTCATCTTTAGTTTGGTACACATCATTGACTTGATGAATAACAAGTTGAGTTTCTCCATGAATGTGTGGCTCTGTTACTCTCCATTCAATTGCTATTTTCATACCATTCAAAAGGGCTTCATATTCTACAATATTGTTTGTGCAGGGGAACTTTAGTTTGAATGCTTTTGGGATGTAGTATCCTTGAGGAGTTATGAATAATATGCCTGCTCCAGATCCATTCTGTGTATAGGAGCCATCAAAGAACAATTGCCATTCTCTAGAAGATAGGTGCATAATAGAGGAGTCTAGAAATTCCATTTGCATTGGTGTGTCATCAAACATGGGTGCATATACTAGTTGATCAGAAATAACTTGACCTTTTATAGCTTTTCTTTCAACCTATTCAATGTCAAATTTGCTTAGTTTAATACCCAAAAAATGGGCTATAAGTTCATTAATCTCCCACATCTTCAATTCGAACGAAATCGACATCAAAGTCCTAATCTAAGGCACATCTAAACATCATCAAATCTAATTGATTATCTTAAATTTTGCATCGGGGAATATTCCTAGTAATATTCTTAATTATCTTAATTATCTTTAATTTTATAATTATTTGGCAATAAATCACATTTATCCTAAAGTTTGATTAATTGAATATTTTCATATTTAATTAATTAGATTTAATATTTGCCACTTAATTGTGTAATTAAATTTAATTATATCTATTATTAATTGTATTATTTAATTTTGACAATAAATCCAAAATCTTATGAATAATTGATTAAATTCTTATTTAATTAATTAAAGCAAGTTGTCATTATTTAATAATATAGTTTTTAATAAAAGTTTGATTAAATAATTGATTAACCCATAAATCAATTGTTTTATTTTTAAAAGCAGTTAAGTTGGAAATAAATCACTTTATTATTAAATTAATTCATAAATAAAACATGCACAATCATAAAAGCAGACAACTATCAATTATCAATTAAAGCTAAACTCTATTTTGAGTTAAAGCTTAGCTTTTGCATTTTTTTGTGAGTTAATTATCTTTTATTTAAAAATAACTCAAAAATCAAGTTGAGTTATTTGAGTGATTTATGGCTTTTATCCATGCACCTCCAAAGCCTTGGATTTCTATAAATTAAGGCTTTAGCTCTTCACAAATCATCTCATATTTTGCACAATCACGCTGGAGAATTGGAATTGAAGAATCAAAGCTCTTGCGAATCGGCATTTTTGTGAGGTCAATCTTATTTTTGCATTCATATTTCATATCATTATTAGATTAGCATAGCATATCAGTTTTCAATAGCATTCATATCATATCAATTTATCATTCTTATTGCATCATAAAATATCAAAAATATAGATTAATTGCATTTATTCCATATCTAGAATTGCATTCAAATCTTTCATTTAGGTGTCGTCTAGGTCACTGATTTCGATTACAGTCTGAGAACATTAATCTCGCACCTATTAGAAGACAGTAAATCGCTTGGTTAGATAGCTTTCAATTTTGCATGATTTTGATTATAGCTAACCTCTAATATTTTACTGAGTGTTGTGTCTACAGATCAAGTACAATTTTCACACACACATTTCTGGCGCCCACCGTGGGGCAACCCACCTTTGCATGCTGGTTTTGATTTTTTGGGGAGCTAAAACCCCAAAGTTTCAAAGATTTAATTTTATCTCCAAAACGGCTTGGAATGTTTATTTGAAATTTTTTTTGCAGGTTGATGACATATCATGGAAGCTACAGTAAAAAATTTAGAATTTTCTGAGATGTTTTAAATTTTTAATAATTTTTTCTTGAAATTATGGAAAAAATTAATATCTGACGCAAATCAGAATATTTTTCAAAAAAATTTATATTTTCGGAAATATCTTTAAATTCTACAGGGGGTCCATTCTTTTTGTTTTAAATTTGGACATGATATCATAGCTCAAATAGTCAATTTACAAAAACTAGTCTGTTTTGATAAAATGGGTCTCTAGGGCACAAATGAAGAGATTTTTCTAAAATTTTTGCATTTTTGGAAAGCTCTCTGTTTTTTAGTAGAGGTCTCTATTCTGAATTTCTATTTTTGTGGCCAAAATCATATCAAAAAAATTAGATCTTGTTGACTAGGTCAAATGCAGCAAAAAAAATAAAGTTTTGTGATGGGTATGCACTTATTTTTTTACATGGTTCAATGAATGATATGAGTTGTCATTTGGGTTGATTGCTGGTTATTATTACTGATAATAATTGATTTTTAGAGCTAACCCTATGGTTTTCATAAGTTGAATATATTTTGCATATCTTATTTGCTTGTTTGCTTGTTGGAGAGTTCGTCACTTGCTTGCATGGAAAAGCTCAACAAAAATTGCTAAAAAACAAGTAAAATCTACTAAGCGTGTTGCTCGGATCCCAAGTATTCTCTTTCATCTAATAATATTTTTATTTGGGACTTAAAATAAATCTCTTATGTGTCAAGCTTGTGTGCATCTTTTCATGCTTTTGATCTATTTCTACACACTTGCATAATTGATACTAGGTTGTGAACCCTTAAGAATTCATTAAGTAGTCTTAGAATACTTGTGATTGATCTTGATTGCTATCTTGGGTTATTGGACTCGCTAATCCGCCGGCCCCTCATTTCTGCCCCGTGGTTGCAATCTCAGCGCTATAAAGGGGAGGGGTCAACAGGACAGAAGCGTTAAATGTTCCACTTGGCAACCCTTTTGTGCTTTTAGGAACTCACTTGTTTTCTAAGTTGGGGACTCATTTTCAGCTTGTGTGAGGTGTTAAGTATTCCACCTTGTGGACTCATCTCATATTCGCTTTAAATGTTAAGTGTTCCTCTTTCTACTTTTTGGGTACTTTTGGTAGATTTGCTTTCGGGAATATATCTGTGCTCACATAGTAATTAGGCCCTATGAACACTATTCGTGATTCTTGAGAGATTTGATTCTTAGAGAAATCTTTCTTGATGATAGAATCCTTGTAGGTAGGGAGGATACTTAGTGCGTTTCACATTCATCTTGGTTAGTGCATCTTCTCTTATTGATCGACACATTCTCTCTCTAGAGAGGTTGATAGATCACGTGGGGTTGATATCACAAGCTTTGGTGAATCAAAATTGGTTAGTGCGTCTTCTCTTATTGATTGATACATTCTCTCCCCAGAGAGGTTGATAGATCACATGGAGTTGATATCACAGACCTTGGTGGAACAAAACTTTGTCTTAGCGTGTCGAATTAATCTGCTTGCTTTGTTTGGGTTAAAAGTGAAGAGGTGTCAAAACCTTGAATCTGGAGCCAAGTCCCCTTGTGGTATACTATTGTGAGTCATCTTTAGAGAGGGTTAACCATAGCGGACAATCCCTTCACAGGGCAAACTGCATTGATGGAACCTCAAGCGGTAATAGCCATTTTCGCCATGGTAGTGACAGCCGCTATATAAATATCCTTGTGGAAGAAATCTCCACGGGTATGGTTCATTGTTGGGTTGTCAGATCTCCCTAGCAGCTCTTGAAGATTAAGTTCTCGGACTGTGTCAAAACCCTGGTGCGCCGGGACTGGAGTTCACCCCTTTGAATCATAAAAGTTGCAGAGTCAAACCATTACTAAAAACACTAGAGAGGCCAATTTTTCATTTTCAAGTATATGTGCATTATTGCAAAATTTTTCAGAACATACACAATTAGTACTCTCAGGGATTAGCACAATTTGGTCACTTGATTGTTCATGCGCAAGGTTGCTTTTGCCCTTGTTCATTATTTTCAGACGTGCTTGGAATCACTTGCTTTCTATTCTGCATGCTTATTTATCTACTTGGCTATTAAAAATGATCAAATCTGGTATAACCTTCAAAATCTGGATAGTACAATTTGCAAACAATCCAAAATTGAAGACCTTACATTTTGCAAAAATTGACGTAAAATCTTTTCTGGAGTCAAAAGTCATTTCAGGAAGTCAAAAATCATACGAGTTTTGTCAAGTGTCATTTTAGTATTACCCAACTATCGTATGAGTTTAGCAACTATCGTTTCATAGACTACCCAGTGTCGTACGAGTCTGCAGAGTGTCGTTTGGAAAAATTTGGGAGAGTTGTCAAAAATTGTCAAATTGCAAGATATCCAATATTTCCAGCCTAGTTCCAGAATCTGTCAAAAATATCATTGTGTCAAGAACAGATCAGTAGCTATTGAGAATTAGTACACATGTCTCAAAGAATCAGTAAACAAGAGGAAGAAGCTCTGATCGCCACTATAATGAAACAGATACATGCTATGCAAGTCCAGCTTGACAAACTTGGGAAAGAAAAGGAACCTCTATACTCTTTTCCATTTGATAAAGACTTGTACATGTCACCATGCCCCCAGAAAAAAATTGAGCAATATGATACCTCTTCCACGGAGAGTGACACATCTAGCTTTGAAGACTATGATGACTATGATGACAGAAAATGTAATGATACCTATGACACCTCTGTTCCTAAGAGTCCTCATCATTCATTCCTGCTTACTACAAAGGGGCCACCACATTGGATAGATCGTGATGGTGATCCATATGATTCTGATTATGAAAGAGACTTTGATGATTTCTATGCACAATACCTAGATGATCCATCTGTTTCACTTGAGGAAGAGAAAGCTTACCACGCTGATTATAAACATGCATACTATAAGGATCTCTCCTCTAAGAACTCTCAGGCTGAAAATAAAGATTACATCTCAAGCAAGATCATGTTAATGTTGGACCTTTGTCTTGTGATGGTTCCCTTCCATCCCCTACTTCCTCCAATACTCATACATTTCCTAAAGCTTCTGATTCTTTCACATCTTTCACAGAACCTTCATCTGACACAAGCCCTGATACTTTTCATGTGGTTCCCTATAGTTATCCCCCAAGGCTACCTCTTAAAGAAACTCAAGCTAACCTTCACTTGGCTACAAAGACTTTCAATAATGATAAATCTAAAGAGCCTAAGCCTTCATATGCTATAATCCCTACTTTAGCTAGTCCTCCACCATCTCTTCCAAAGTCATCCATACAATCCCAACATGCTTCCTTGTCCTTAGAAGTGGCTCCATGTCAAGAGGACTCTAAAAATGATAAAGAAAAGAACATAAAGAAAGATCAAGATCAAGAACCCTCCATGTCATCCACTCCTTTTTCCGATGTCTCTTATCTACTTCATGGTTCTTTTGATCCTATACACCCTTTTTCATGCATTCCACCATGTCTTAAGTCTTCTCTTAAGCAAGATCAGGCTACTACTTACACTGTTGAGCTTATTGACAATCAAAATAACCTTACTACGCTTTCACTTTCCAAAGATGATACTTCCATTAAGGTTGGTAAAAATGGTGTTCCTTCCAATGTCAAGCCTATTGAAAATCAAAAGAAAAATTATGCACTTGTGCTATCCAAAGATCCTTGTCAAGATCAAAGTCTTCCATCTTCTTGTTCTACCACTCCATGTTCACTTTCACTTTCTACTCTGCCTAAGTCTTTGCAAGCTTTGAATGATCCTATCAAAGAAAATGTTCTTATTCAAGATGTCCATGATTCTATTGAAGATCCTAATGCTCACTCTAAAGATGCTGATATCCTTGGTTGTCATATAGATGCTAATGAACTTATTGATTATCCTTTTGCATCTTCCACTTCCATCCTTGGACCTCTTCCACCACTACAAAGATCTTCGCACCTTCCTTCCATCTTGGGTCCTTATGTCCCTTCACTTTCCCCTCCTAACTCTCCTAATTCGCCATCCATCTTGGGTCCTTACATACCTCCATCTCCCATCTTTCCTCAAGATCAACATAGATGCATACCCTTGAATCCTTTTCATCCACCCACCCATCTAAACCAGTCATATCCTCCTCCTTTTTCCACAAGTCCCAAGTCCTTTGGAAGTAACTTAAATGTTCAATACAAGAAAAAGAAGCAATACAAGAATCCATCAAAAAAAATCACCATGTCTCCTCTAATAGACATGGAAACATAAATTCAAAAGAGATATCTAAGAAAAAAATTACAAGACAAGTATGGGTTCCAAAATCCATCATTGAAGATATTATCTCTAAATCATCAAAAAGAAATAAAAAGCCTACGACTATATGGATTCCAAAGTCTCTCTTGAAAGAGTCTGGTGTTGAACAAAAAGTGAAATTGACATTCAAGCTTCCAAAGACTTCCACTTCATCTCCCTCAAAAAATATTATTCCATTCCATGTGCCTAAACCACAACCTCTGTTATCCATTCACCATATTCCTTCACGTATTCCCTCATTCACATTTCCTCCACCCTCTCACCACCCTTCAAGGTATGTGTTGATGTTGAGCTTGCCTTCCTTTCCATCTACCCTTTCACAATCTTTCCATGCATTATCCTTCTACCTTCTATCATTTTTCCTCATTTGCCTATTCCTCCTATCTTCCATCCTCACTCGCTTTACATAAAACCCTATCCTTCATTTTCCTCCTCCATATTCCTTTCCCTATCAGCATCTTTGAGCATATCATTTTGAATCCTTGGCATATCATGGTTTATCCTTTCAAGGAGCACTATCTAAAAAGCTTGCCTTCTTCCAAAAATTCAAAAATAAGAAAAAATTGAAAATGTGCCTTGGTGAAAACCTGGAAACAGGCACCTTGGTAGCAAAAGTAAAGAGAAATAAATTCATCCTATGGTGAAAACCACTTCCTTGTGGCACCTTGGATAAGTACCATGATGAAAACCTGGCAATCAGGCATCATGCATAGTTCTTCTACATATTTCATCCATTCCATCTTCTCTCTTTGATCTTGACAATGTTGATCTATACACGAATATTTGGCTATTTTGTGAGCTATCTTACGATGATCTTGCTTTCATTCCTTCCATGTTTAGCCTTCATATCCATCTTCCTCCATTCATTTTCGCCTATCGCTATCCTTTTCCCCTTTGGTCTTGATCTAATAAAAAAAGAAAGAAAAAATAAAACACAGTGCTATGAAGCCTCTTGACATGTCTACTCCTTTGGATTGCATCCTTTCCTGCTCTAGCATTAGACTTTTATGACTTATCCTATGATGGCCTTTCATTGCTTGTCTAAATGTGCTTTACATGACAATTTTTCCCTAGCTTGGGTATTCTTGAGGAGTTTGCCCTTGAGAATTTCTTCCCTTCATTCTCCTTCATTCTCTTGTCTTCCATCTCTTCCACCAGCTTGTCAATCCCTCTTGTTCTCCACCTTGCTAGACATTGGGACTACACGATATGATCTTGTTTGGGAGTTTGCAAATGAAAAAAGATGCTATCAAATATACCAAATATCAGAACTAATATCAGAACTAGTATCAGAAAATATATCAGAACAAGTATCAGAATAATTATCAAAATCAGTATCAGAACTAATATCAGAACAATTATCAAAATCAATATCAGTACCAGTATCAGAACAAGTATCAGAATCAGTATCAGAACCAGTATCAGAACAATTATCAGAATTAGTATCAGAATCAGTATCAAAACCAGTATCAGAACCAGTATCAGAACAAGTATTAGAATGGGCATACAGAACTAGTATCAGAACGCCTATAGGGGCTACACCTTTCACTTTAGTTTATGGGTCTGAAGTGGTACTGCCTATTGAGGTTGAAATCCCATCACTCAGAATCAAAATGCATGGACTTGTCACTGATGAAGACTACAGAGTGTCTAGGTTACAAGAACTTGAACTACTAGATGAGCGCAGGCAAGCAGCGTATGATCATCTCAGAGTGTATTAGAAAAGAATGTTTAGAGGCTACAACAAGAAAGTCAGACACAGAGAATTCCAAATTGGTGATCTAGTGTTAAGAGAAAATCCTAAAAATCAATCACATCGAGAACGCAAGGGGAAGTTCGAACCTAATTGGCTGGGTCCCTTTGTAATCATTGCTACTTTTGGCTCTGGTGCTTATCAACTCTCAACAACTGAAGGAGAACAGCTCTGAGAACCAATCAACGTTCTCCATCTGAAGAAATTTTATGCCTAAGGCATTCAGTGCTTGGTAAATGTCCTGAAAAAAAATCTTAAAAATCAGAAAAAGTCCTGAAAAAATGAACATCTTGGTGAAAACCTAGCAATAGGCACCTTGATGATTCACAAAAAAATCAAAAAATATCAAAAGTACAAAAAAAAATCAAAAAATATCAAAAGTACAAAAAAAATTGAAAAAAATGAAAAATACAAAAAAAAAGAAAAAAGAAAAAGTGCCTTGGTGAAAACCTAGAAACAGGCACCTCGGTAGCAAAAATAGAATCTCTACCAAGATGGTGAAAACCCGGCAAACGGGCGCCACTTGTTCCAAATGCTCCATCTATCAGCACAATCTTGGTCTTTCCCAGCTTTCAGTCTTGCTTTAGTTTGTACATATCTCCCAGTTTGTTTCTGCACATCCTGGTTTCAATAAGTCGGTCTGTACACCAATCAGCTCAAGCGTCTATATCCTATCAATGTTCACATTTGGGGGCAATCAATGTCATATCCTATGGCCTCCAATGTATCTTAGACATTTGTTATCTAGTCAGAATCCTTTAAAGCTTCATGTGAGTCAGTCAGTCAGTCTTGTCTCCAGAAAAGATTTTGCATCTATAACAACGCAATCACACTGAAAACTGAAACAATCTGTGCTTTTCATGCTTTTATCTCCTTGTAGGCTTACTGATTTGCATTGAGATTTTTGCATATTGTGTCCCTTCGAGCTCTTCGATGATGTCCTTTATAGGATTTAGAGAGTGATGACTGGGGGCATAATCTTTTCTTTGTCTTCTACTTGTATGTGAAAATCTAACAGCTTTGGAAATTCTGGATTGAAATGGTGTCCGACTGTAAGAGCCTCTATCTCAAATTGGATGGCCATGCGTACCTCGACCATTGATACCCAAAAAAAATTCAAGGACGTATGATCTAACTATTATCTTTTTGAGTAAGTTCTTTCTCCTACTGTGGAACACAATCTTGCCTAAGGATGTGAACGATAAAGGGTCACTACGGGTAATTCACATTGGATTTAGAATGATCTCTTGACTGTTTGATGTGTTTGTAATGCAAGGCGTACTCAGGTCATCACAATGTTTATGTTTTGATGCTTGTACAAATTGCTATATCAAAATAGACATGATATTCAGGTCATCCTGGCGTTTGTGCCTTGATGCTTATATCTAATCCAACATTCCGAAAATAAAATCAATATTCATATATCCATGGTTGTTGACCAGTGGGTGTTGTATTGGTTCTTGAGCGTTACAAATCGATATTCATATGTCTATAGTTTCATAGCTAGTGGGCATTGTATTGATTTATCCGGTTACATAAAAGTTCAATGATGATACCAAATCGACATATGATCAGTGAGTAGGTCCTAGGTCTTAAGTTGCATTTCATTTTGCATGTCTCTTTGCATTTTTCATCTTTGCCTGATCTCACAATGATTAAACGAACTTCAATGCTTAAACAATTCTTCAATCACCTCTTCCAATCTAACAAGAGCTGAATCCCACACGAAGGTTCCTCCAACAAAATAGCAAGTAGAATCCTTTTTCGGGATCAAAATTCAAATCTGAGATCATTCATATTATTAACTACTTGCATATTCAACCTTCAATCATCACAGAAATCTAGTATTCAACTTAACTGATTATCTTACATCAAACTATCAAAATTTCAACTTGGTCAACCATGGTTAACTCATAGTTTAACCTAGTCAAACTTGGTCTTTTGGGACCTCCAAATGATGCAGAATGCATTCTCGAATGTGTATAACCACTTCTCAAATCAATTAACATGCTTCTAAACTATAACGCTGACTTTTCTTGTCAGATTTCAATTTTATCCCGAAGGGGGCATGGTATTGCACATCATTCAAAGTCTGTAAATCAAAATTCTATCGATCAAGTCTATCAATATCTTTCATCAGTGATCAAGACAAACAATCATGTCTAGTTACTGATTCATCAAAAGTCCTCATCACTCGGGGCAAATCTATCATCACTTGGGGCATATCAGATTCATCAAGATCCATATCAATCTAGTATTCTCCTAATCTTGTAAACTGTATCAGTTTTTGCAACCATCGGATCATAGTGTTCTTTCCTTGGTTCTTCGGCAACTGAAGGATTCGGATGTGATACTTGCTAGTTCTGCTAAGACAATCGAGTCTAGAACGGGTCACTCACTTCTTATCAATCCTAAGGTTTGGAATCAGGCGTTTTGGACACTTTTTCACAATCATAGGTCCATTTGCTGCTACAGTGAACATTATCTTTGGTCATTCAGGACCTATTATCTCCATATCAAATCGATATCAATCAGCTTCTGTCTCAATTTCAAACATCAGTTTCATATCTTTATCAAACATAGACTATCTTTGAACCACTGTGCTTCGCACAGTAATTCAAAGAGGGGCAAAATGTAATACCCAAAAAATGGGCTATAAGTTCATTAATCTCCCACATCTTCAATTCGAACGAAATCGACATCAAAGTCCTAATCTAAGGCACATCTAAACATCATCAAATCTAATTGATTATCTTAAATTTTGCATCGGGGAATATTCCTAGTAATATTTCTAATTATCTTAATTATCTTTAATTTTATAATTATTTGGCAATAAATCACATTTATCCTAAAGTTTGATTAATTGAATATTTTCATATTTAATTAATTAGATTTAATATTTGCCACTTAATTGTGTAATTAAATTTAATTATATCTATTATTAATTGTATTATTTAATTTTGACAATAAATCCAAAATCTTATGAATAATTGATTAAATTCTTATTTAATTAATTAAAGCAAGTTGTCATTATTTAATAATATAGTTTTTAATAAAAGTTTGATTAAATAATTGATTAACCCATAAATCAATTGTTTTATTTTTAAAAGCAGTTAAGTTGGAAATAAATCATTTTATTATTAAATTAATTCATAAATAAAACATGCACAATCATAAAAGCAGACAACTATCAATTATCAATTAAAGCTAAACTCTATTTTGAGTTAAAGCTTAGCTTTTGCATTTTTTTGTGAGTTAATTATCTTTTATTTAAAAATAACTCAAAAATCAAGTTGAGTTATTTGAGTGATTTATGGCTTTTATCCATGCACCTCCAAAGCCTTGGATTTCTATAAATTAAGGCTTTAGCTCTTCACAAATCATCTCATATCTTGCACAATCACGCTGGAGAATTGGAATTGAAGAATCAAAGCTCTTGCGAATCGGCATTTTTGTGAGGTCAATCTTATTTTTGCATTCATATTTCATATCATTATTAGATTAGCATAGCATATCAGTTTTCAATAGCATTCATATCATATCAATTTATCATTCTTATTGCATCATAAAATATCAAAAATATAGATTAATTGCATTTATTCCATATCTAGAATTGCATTCAAATCCTTCATTTAGGTGTCGTCTAGGTCACTGATCTCGATTACAGTCTGAGAACATTAATCTCGCACCTATTAGAAGGCAGTAAATCACTTGGTTAGATAGCTTTAAATTTTGCACGATTTTGATTATAGCTAACCTCTAATGTTTTACTGAGTGTTGTGTCTACAGATTAGGTACAATTTTCACACACACACTTAGAAGCATGACCCATTTAGCCAGTCTACCTGTGAGGGTAGTTTTTCTTAGTAGGTACTTGAGGGGATCAATTTTAGCTACCAATTGTGTGGTATGAGCTAACATGTAGTGTCTCAATTTTTGTGATGCAAAGATCATAGCTAGACAAGCTTTCTCAATCATTGAATAGTTCTTCTCATATGCAACCAATGTTCTACTAATATAGTAAATGGCTCTTTCCTTTTTGTCTTCATCATGTTGCGCTAGCAATGCCCCCAATGATGTGGCTATTGCGGAGACATATAAGATCAATGGCTTCCCATGAATAGGAGGCATCAAGATAGGTGGCTTTGATAGATACTTCTCGATATGGTTAAAGTTGTTCTCACATTCTTCATTCCATGCAAAGGTCAAACCTTTATGTAATGTTTTTGTAAAAGGCTGTGATATGTCTGCTAGCTGTGATATGAATCTTCTGATAGATTGAACTCTTCCTTGCAACATCCTCATTTGACTGATATTCATGGGAGGTTGCATCTCTATTATAGCCTTGACTTTAGCTAGATCAACTTCAATGCCCTTCTTTGAAACTATGTATCCTAAGAGCTTTCCAGAAGTGACACCAAAAGCACAATTCTTAGGATTTAGTCGGAGACTAAACTTTTCCATTCTATTTAGGATCATGCTCAAGTCCTTTAGATGTTTAGTTCTGATTAGAGATTTTGCTAAAGTATCATCAACATAATCTTCCATAGTTTGATGCATCATGTCGTGGAAAATAGATGTCATTGCTCTTTGATATGTAGCACCAGCATTTTTAAGCCCAAATGGCATGACATTCCAACAGAAGGTGCCCCATGCACATGTGAAAGCAGTTTTCTCTTGGTCCTCTGGAGCAATTTTTGTTTGGTTATATCTAGAGAAACCATCCATTAAGGAATACATCTCGAAACCTGTAGTCATGTCCACTATCATATCAATGTTAGGCAGTGGAAAATCATCCTTAGGGCATGCTCTATTCACATCTCTAAAGTCTATGCACACTCTAATTGTGCCATCTGGTTTAGAAATAGGTACAATATTAGAGATCCACTCTGCATAGTCAATAACTCAGATGAATCTAGCATTTAGGAGCTTCTCTAATTCAGCTTTTACCAAGAGTGCAACATGAGGATGCATCTTTCTTAATTTTTGCTTGACAGATTTGACATTTGGAGTGATAGATAAATGATGCATTATAAGATTAGGATCCAATCCTGGCATATCTAAATATTTCCATGCAAAGTTGATTTTCTTCTCTGTTAGGAATGTTGTAAATTTTTGCTTCTCTTCTTCTAATAATGATTGTGCTACATGTACCAATTGTGGTTCCTCTGTTGTACCCAAATTGATGGATTGAGTGGGCTCAATTAGAACTAGAGATTTGTCTTGTAAATGACTCGGAAGCACATCAAATATCTCATCCTTAGGTGCCTTAAAGAGGTTTTCACCTTTGGATACATCTTTTATTTTTACTTTTGTAGGTTCTGAGACTGCCACAAAGTGGTTTTCACCCTCATAACTCTTTTTCTTTTTCTTTTTATTCTTATTTTTTTGACTAAGATATTTGATGTCCAACTCGGTCATGCTGACGCTTGGTTCACTGATGGAAGTACTCATAGGATCAACTACATTTAGGTAGCAAGCAAGGGCATAGTCATTCGGGAAGGTATAAATACCATGGCTCAGATTTATGGAGGTTTGATCAATAAGTTCTGGATATTGGATAGTCAAAGTTGGGAAAGATTGGGAGATAGTGTTTACGGATATGGATCTATCATCATTGGTCCTAACCTGATGCTCAAGTTCAAAGGTGATATTACAACTTAAAATATTCAATTTGTGAATAGGCTCAATGTCATCATGGGAGTCCAATTCAGCCATAGGTGGATCAGACTCGATAGGTTCATCATTTTTCTCTAGACTTACGTTGGGATTAGGTGCATATTGGTGAATGACTTCAACATGTTTCTTTGTAATAAGCTCATCTTCATCTGGTTTTGGAATGGCTCCCCATTCATAGTCATTTGATTCAGCTTCTGATTCAGGATCTCTAGGAAATCTTAGAACATGAGTAAAGTCAGGGTGAATACCCCAAGAAGGGTTACCCTCAGATTCTGATTTGAATTCATACTCATGGGAATCTATCTTAGAATCACTACCACTTCCCTCTTCTTGATTGTTTTCAAGATTAGCTGGTTCTTATGTTGCAACTATCTCTTGATTGATAGTAGGTTCTTGTGTTTCTACTACATTAATTCTTTTGATTAGATCATCTTTATCATCAAGGTCTTTGATTTCCTTAGGCAATTTTTCATAAGGGATGAGTTATGAGCTGTCTGAATCACTATCTGATGGTTTTGTTTCTTCTTTCTTAAGAAGAGGTTCTCTTGGTGCGATCTGCTCTATGACATGGGAACAATTACCTTTGAGGTGGTAGGGTTTCTTCTTAAATCCTAAGCCAATTTTGTTTTTATTTTCTCTACCAGTATGTGGGAGAGGTGCCTCAAGACCTTTTCCTCTAATTCCTAGAGGTCCTTTACCTAAATATCCCATCTTAGCTATTAATTTATCTCATGGACCATACAACTTAGAAGGGAGTTTGGATACTGTAGAGTCACTAGTTTGAACAACTTGAGATTCAGGTTCATCTTTGTATAGCCATGATAGCACAGCTTCATCTTCTTCAAATTCTTGCTTGGATACTTGTTTTGCTACAAAATTATTTTTATATGCTTCTAGAGGTTCTTTAGAGTCTGGTTTGGATTGTTTCAAAGATTTCCCATAAGACTTAGGTGAGATAGGGAGAGATGTCAAAGATAAGACTGGCTTGATAGTATATTCTCCCATACTATTTTCTTTGATATAAACCTCTTTTGCAAGATCTTCCATTTTAGATGTGGATGCTTCTTTAGTTGGTTCAATGGAAGATTCTCTGTTATTAGGTACAAGCTTATCTCCACTTTCCTTCAAGGTGTTGCAAGTTGTATTCAGATCTACGGGGATAGTAACCTCTACTCCTTCATAAGGAAACTTCAAACATTCATGGTATGTAGAAGGAATAGCTTGCATTTCATGTATCCATGGTCTCCCTAGAAGGACATTGTAGGCCAAAGGTAGATCAAGCACTTGAAAAATGGTATCTTTGATAACTGGACCCACTTTGATAGGTAGGATAATGGTGCCTTTAGAGGATTTTTCTTGTTCATCATAGGCTTTGATAGTTATTTTCTTTCTTGGATCAATAGCCAATTTTGAAAATTCCAATTGTGTGATCAAGCTATAAGAACAAATGTTTAGGCCAGTGCCCCCATCTATCAACACACATTTGACTCTATGGTTCTGGATCAAGACTTCTATATGCAAAGGCTGATTATGTTGGTGACTCAAGGAGTTATTATCTTCCTCTGAAAAGGAGATATATTATGGAGATGTAAGATGTCCAACCATAGTCTGGAACCTATCTAAATCAAGGTTATCAGGAACATTGGAATCGATCAAAGCTTTATCGAGAATGGCTCTATGAGATGGAGATATTCAAAGCAACTCAAACATGGAGATTCTCACATTAGTGTATTGGAGTTGTTGGACAATGCTATAAGATGTATGCCTTATATCCTTTGGATTGGAAGATTTGGAAGCAGCCTTCTATTTAGAAGCAAATGAAAGATTGAAGGGCACCTTAGGGACATTTGATGAATCTGGGATTTGTCCTTTTAGATGTGTTTGAGCTTGTGATCAAGTAACTACGTTAGCTAAGGAATGATCTCTATCTCTTCATACAATTGTGATGACATTAAAACTTTTAGAGAGACATGGTTCAACCATATTGATGACAGTATTATTTCCAGGGTAGGCATAGTTGACTTTTACCCCCATATTAGGCTGAGAAGTTGAAACTTCTTGACCATGTTTTAGAAATGGTTATGTGAATGCTGTATGATCATTATTGCTCTTGGGATTGTCAATTGTGATGTCTCCACTATCGATCAGATCTTGAATGGTATGCTTCAAGCACTAGCAATTATTAGTTTTGTGACCTTTACTCTGATGGAAATCACAGAATTCATTTCCTCTCCACCATTTCAGTTTGGGGTCCTGATCATTTGGTCGGATTGGTGGTAAAGAGATGATGTTATTAGCCAATAGAGTTTTCATAGTTGATTCTAAAGACTCTCCCAGAGGAGTAAATTTTTTATGTTTATCCCATCTTTTGTATTCTGGCTTCTTTTGAGATGGTTCAGAAGACTTTTGCTCTGAGGCTTTAATGGCTTGAGTGCCAAGAGTGAGATTGTAGGTTGGTGCCTTTGATGGGGCATGGATAGTGTCAACAATGCCATCTATGATGATGCCCTTGTTCTTGTTCCAATTTTTGTTCTTGTCTTTAGAACTGGATCTTAATTCGTCCTTTCTCCTTTATTCACAAGCACTTTTTCAATTTTAATAGCATTATCCACCATCTTATCAAAAGATGTATGATCTTGCATTTGTAGAGGATAATTGATTTTTGGAACAAGGTTGTTGATGAAGATTTCCAATTTTTCTATTTCTGGAATAGGTCTGGCATATAGAGAGAACTTCTTCCTCCATCTCTTGAGAAATGTTAGGAATGGTTCCCCTGGATATTGCTTGAGATTACAGATATCGATCATGGTGACCGGGTGCTGAATATTGTAGGAGTATTGTTGATAAAACAATTTGATCAACTCCTCAAAAGTTTTGATAGTAGAAGGCAATTTTGAAAACCAATGAATGGATGCTCCTCCCAAAGATCTAGGAAAGAGACGCATAAGGTAGGTTGATTCATGCATGAACTCCATTGATTGTGTACAAAATTCCCTGACATGATCTTGAGGGTCAGAGTGCCCGTCATATTTATCATACTTCGGCATCTCCACTCTTTTTGGAAATGGTGGCATGTACAAGTCTTTGTCAAATGGAAAAGGACATAGAGCCTCTATGGAGAACTCTTTAGGTTCCTTCTCTTTCTTGAGATTGTTAAGTTCAACTTGTATAGCATGCATTTGTTTTGTCATAGCCGTGAGTGGATTCTCTTCCTCATGTGTAATGATGTCTTCAACATTAAAGTTGGGAGGAATTTTAGTTCCTTGATGAGCTAATTGTAAAAAGTATGCTTCTCTATATTCTTTCAAGAAATGCTTCATCATTCATTTGAAGTTATCATCGTTTTGATATTGAGCAATTTCTTTAGTTGTGGGTTCCTAATCTGCACCATGTTGAGATTGAGCTCTTTGAGAGCCAAAATTTGTCCCTGCTTGAGACATGGTAGGATTTTTTGGACTCCCTGGATTAGATTGATGAGGGGTATGTTGAGTACCTCCATGAGTTAATGGAGGAGGTATGTAACCAGATTTCAATCAATAGTTGCCAAGACTGTCATCCTCGTAAAGACCAGAATTGATGAGTTGCTCAAGAGTTGGAGTTTGGAGAGTGGTGATAGATTTCTTGTGAGAGGAAGCTCTAGTCTCTACCATTAACCTCAAGTGAAACAAAAGAATAAGATCCAGATAATCGAAGAATGAATTGAATCAAGATGATCAGATGAGGCAACCTTGTCAAGGTTTGATTGATTTGAAGATTTGATTAGACGTGGATGAAGGATACTATGCCCTGGATGTATGGGTAGGTTCCCAAAAGATAGCAGACAAGATATCACAACACTTAGTCATTTTGATGATTGATTGAAGATTGATAGTTATGACAAGGTTTTGACACGGGATGATAAAGACTCAAATCGATTAAACAGAAGGCTAAATCAAATTCAAAAGGCCACTTTAGGAAAATGATTGGATTCTCAATAGCTACTACTCTATTCTTGACATGGTGATTTGATCGACAGATTCTGAAATTAGGCTAAAAAAGCTAAATATCTGGCAATTCTGACAATTTTTTGACAACTCTCAAAAATTTCCCAAATGACACTCTGTAGACTCATACGACAGTGGATAGGCAATGAAATGATAGTTGGAAAACTCATACAATAGTTGGTAGGTAATGAAATGATAGTTGAAAATATCATATGACAGTTGCAAGTAGGATTTTGACTTTTGAATTTTATGGCATAAAAACTTGTACGACACCAGGTAGTTCACCATACGATAGTTGGGCAGTACTGAAATGACATTTGACAAAAACTCATATGACTTTTTAACCTTCTGAGATGACTTTTGACTCCAGAAAAGAATTTCACTTCAAATTTTACAAATTTAGGGTTTTCAATTTCAGCTTGTTTGCAAATTGTACTATCCAAATTTGAGGATTGTAACAGATTTGTTCATTTTCAATAACCAGATACATCAACAAGCACACAAAATATCAAGTTAGTGATTTCAAGCATGTCTGAAAATAATGAACAAGGGAAAAAGCAACCTTGTGCATGAACAATCAAGTGATTTTATTCATTCTAATCCTCTGAAGCACTAATTGTGTATGTTCCAAAATGTTTTGCAATAACGCACATATACCCTAGAAAATGAAAATTTGGCCTCGCTAGGGTTTTTAGTAATGGTTTGACTATGCAACTTTTATGATCCAAATGGGTGAACTCCAATCCCAGCGCACCAGGGTTTTGACATAGTCTGAGAACTTAATCTTCAAGAGCTGCTAGGGAGATTTGACAATCCAACAATGAACCACACCTATGAAGATTTCTTCCACAAGGACATTTATATAGTGGCTGTCACTACCACGGTGAAAATGGCTATTACTGCTTGAGGTTATGTCAACGCAATTTTCTCAATGAAGGGAATGTCTGCTATGGTTAACCCTCTCTAAAGATGACTCACAGTATTGTACCACAAGGGTACTTGGCTCCAGATCCAAGGTTTTTGACACCTTTTCACTTTTAACCCAAACAAAGCATACAGATAAATCTGACATGCTAAGATAAAGTTTTGCTTCACCAAGGTCTATGATGTCAACTCCACGTGATCTATCAACCTCTCCGGGGAGAGAATGTATTGATCAATAAGAGAAGGTGCACTAACCAATTTTGATTCACCAAAGCTCATGATGTCAACCCCACGTGATCTATCAACCTCTCCTGGGAGAGAATGTATTGATCAATAAGAGAAGACGCACTAACCAAGTTGAATGTGAAACGCACTAAGTATCCTCCCTACCTACAAAGATTCTATCGTCAAGAAGGATTTCACTGGGAATCCAATCTCTCAAGAATCATGAATAGTGTTCATAGGGTGTAATTACTATGTGAGCATAGATGTATGTTTCCAAAAAGCAAATCTATCAAAAGTACCCAAAAAGCAGAAAGAGGAACACTTAACGCTTAAAGTGAATATGAGATAAGTCCACAAGGTGGAACACTTAACACCTCACACAAGCTAAAAATGAGTCCCCAACTTAGAAAACAAGTGAGTTCCAAAAAGCACAAAAGGGTTGCCTGGTGGAACAATTAACACTTCTTTCCTGTAGACCCCTCCCCTTTAATGTGGTGCTGATATTGCAACCATTGGGTGAAAACAAGGGGCCAGTGGATTTAGCAAGTCCAATAACCCAAGATAGCAATATAGATCAATCACAAGTATCTAAGACTACTTAATGAATCCTTAAGGGGTCACAACCTAGTATCAATTATGCAAGTGTGTAGAAATAGACAAAAGCATGAAAAGATGCACACAAGGCAAACACATAAGAGATTTATTTTAAGTCCAAATTGAAATGTTATTAGATGAAGGAGAATACCTAGGATCCTCGCAACATGTTTAGTAGATTTTACCTAATTTTTAGCAATTCTTGTTGAGCTTTTCCATGCAAGCAAGTGACGAACTCTCCAACAAGCAAACAAGCAAACAAGATATGCAACATATATTCAACTTATGAAAACTATAGGGTTAGCTCTCAAAATCAATTATTATCAGCAATAATAACTATCAATTAACCCAAATGACAACTCATATCATTCATTGAACCATGTAAAAAAAATAAGTGCATACCCATCACAAAATTTTATTTTTTTTGCTACATTTGACCTAGTCAACAAGATCTGATTTTTTTTTTTATGATTTTGGCCACAAAAATAAAAATTAAAAATAGAGACCCCTACTAAAAATTAGAGAGCTTTCCAAAAATGTAAAAATTTTAGAAAAATCTCTTCATTTGTCCCCTAGAGACCCATTTTATCAAAATAGACCAATTTTTGTAAATTGACTATTTGAGCTATTATATTGCATCCAAATTTAAAATACAAAGAATGGACCCCTTATATAATTTAAATAGATTTCCAAAAATATAAAAATTTCTAAAAAATATGCTGATTTGCGTCAGATATTAATTTTTTCCATAATTTCAAGAAAAAATTATTAAAAATTCAAAACATCTCAAAAAATTCTAAATTTTTTATTGTAACTTCCTTGATAGGTTTCCAAATCGCAATAAAAAATTTAGAGCAAAAAACCAAGCCATTTGAGAGATAAAATTAAATCTTTGAAACTTTAGGGTTTTAGCTCCCCAAAAAAATCAAAACTAGCATGTAAAGATGGGTTGCCCCATGGTGGGCGCCAAAAATGTGTGTGTGAATTTTGTACCTGATCTGTAGACACAACACTTCAGTAAAATATTAGAGGTTAGCTATAATCAAAATCATGCAAAATTGAAATCTAATCTAACCAAGCGATCTACTGCCTTCTAATAGGTGCGAGATTGATGTTCTCAGATTGTAATCAAGATCAGTGACCTAGACGACACCTAAACAAAGGATTTGAATGCAATTGATCTAGATATGAATTGAATACAATTAAGCTATTTTTTTGGATTTTCTATGCAATATGAATGATAAACTTGATATGAATCTATGATATGCTAAATGATCTAACAATGATATGAAAAAGAATGTAAATGAATGTAAAAAAAATAAATTGATCTCACAATAGCCTTGATTCGCAATAAGCTTTGATTCTCCAAATTCTAATTCTCAAAAATAGTTGTGCAATTCGTAGATGACTTTGGCAAAGTAAGCTTGCAAAATTATGAGATGATTTGAGATGAGCTAAAGCCTTAATTTTATAGAAATCCAGGGCTTTGGGGATGCATGGAAAAAGCCATAAATCACTTAGATAAACTCATCTTGATTTTTGAGTTATCTGATTATGAAAGATAATTAACTCACAAAATTATGCAAAAGCATGCATAAACAGGTTTTTAACTCAAATTAGAGTTTAGATCAGCTTTTTGTACTCCAAAAGGATGTTGAGTTCTAAAAAGTCAACACTTTGCATTGATTTTCTAGTTTGGAGTTTAACTGTTTCTTTTGAATGTGCATAATAATTATGAATTAATTAAATAAATAAAGTGATTTATGCTCAACTTAACTGATTTTTGAAAATAAATAATTGATTTATGAGTTAATCAATTATTTAATCAAACTTTTATTAAAAACTATATTATTAAATAATGACAACTTGCTTTAATTAATTAAATAAAAATTTAATCAATTATTCATAGGATATTGGATTTATTGTCAAAATTAAATAATACAATTAATAATAGATAGAATTAAATTTAATTACACAATTAAGTGGCAATATATTAAATCTAATTAATTAAATATGAAAATATTCAATTAATCAAACTTAGGATAAATGTGATTTATCGCCAAATAATCATTAAATTAAAGATAATTAAGATAATTAAGAATATTGCTAGGAATATTCCCTGATGCAGAATTTAAGATAATCAATTATGATCCGATGATGTTTAGATGTGCCTTAGATTAGGACTTTGATGTTGATTTCATTCGAATTGTTGATGTAGGAGGTTAATGAACTTATAGCCCATTTTTGAGGTATTACACTAGAAAGTCTTATAACCAAGGTTTGTCGTATGGGACCCTGCTAAAACTCATACGAGTTTTGATTCTAGACTGTATTGTCATATGGAAAATAGTGAGCTTCAAACTCCTTGTTAGGTCAAAATTTTTGATTTTTTGATTCCTTAGGCTGATTGCTGAGCATTTAATGCACCTTCTGAGATAGTCAACTTTTGGATATATGTACTGTTAGCCTATTTTTCAACCAATTTACTGATGGAATTCCCTGTTGTTTCGCATCTCTCATCCTGCGACTCAAAGACTGCATTTCTCTTCTAGACCCTATGAGGGTACATCTAGCTGCTTGTGGTTTCGAGTATCTGATTTGGTTGCCTGAGATTAGGGTGAACCATGGATTGCTAACAGCATTGATTGAGAGGTTTCATTCAAAGACCCAGACCTTTGACCTCCCCATAGGAGAGATTATTGTTACACCAGAGGACGTGTACAGGATATTGCATATTTCATTCCATGGTCATTGTCCAGATTACATGAGCTCAGGGAGCTCTAGATTACATGCCTTCAAATGATTGTTTAGAGATGATACACAGCTCACTGGTTCTATTTCTTCAGAGATATTAGTACAGCGCTATGGGTAGACCCATAGATTAGAGTGCATCATAGTTGGGATGATAGGAGGCATTATCATGTTTGACCGTCAACAGAACGGTCTCTTGATGGGATGGGCTCCAATGGTCACACAATTGATGGCCACTCCTTCTAAGTTGGGTTGGGGTCAGTGTATGTTGGCTCACATGTTCTCTGAGATCCATGAGATCATGTATCAGGAGGGAAAGTCTTTTTCTTCCAGAGCTTTAGTTCTTCAGATATGGGCTTGGGAGCATATCCCAGTATGTAGACCAGTATGTCAGGATCAGTGCTAGCCATAGGAGCTAGTGATATATGTATATTCTGGATATGTTACACAGGTTCACATGGGTCATACGGAGTGCTTTAGACATTTTCTGGATGATAGAACATATGTCATTTGGCATCCACATCTACAAATTGAGGCCTGGCCTACTTCTCAAGAGCAGTTCAGTTATTTTTGCTAGAGTCGAGTATTGATTGGGAGGTCTACTGCAGTTATTGAGCACTTCCTCATCACCAGGGTGTGGAGGTAGTATGGCATCATTTAGGATGTGCCACAGGAGCACACTGCATATGCACAGATTCATAGAAAGCTTGGATTAGGATGGGGCCCTAGATTGTCATATGTTCTTTGTACACAGGAGTACAGTGGTATTGTCGGTAGAGATTGGGATTATTGAGTAGATGTTCTAGATGCTGGGGTGATAGATGGATTCATTGGATGGCTTGCAGAGCATCCCATATACAGGTTTTCAAATCTAATAGAGTTGATACCTTCCATGGAGGAGTCGATGGATGTTACAGGTGCTCTGATGGGTAGAGGACAGAGACGTATAGGTACATAGGTTTTAATGGCCTAGCCTACACCCTTGAGGCTAAGAGTGGTGTTTACACCTCCATAGAGACCATCTGGTTAGATGAGACCACCTTGTCCCTCTAGTTTGTCAGCAGACAGACTTGCAGTGTTACATAGGAGATCGACTAGAGGAGAGAGTGGGACTTTAGGTAGTGTTGGTATAGAAAATGAGGTATTTGGCATAGAGAAAGATATAGGAGCTGGTCCAGATCCTACAGATGTTGATACTAGTTTTGATCTGGGAGCTGAGGTTAGACACTATAAGGCACAGAGAGCAGAGACTACTGAGCAGCCCACCGGAGATAGTGATATGCCTGCAATAGATGCAGATCCTAGTGTACCATAGACTCCTTAGGAGATCATTAGATGGCTCAGATTATAGGTCAGGGACCTAAAGGTACAGAGTGCTTGCTAGGAGGAGTGATTTATTGAGGTAGATAGACAGTGATCATTGCTCCAAGAGGAGAACAAGAGATTACAGATAGAGGTGGCACATCAGACCTCTAGAGCTGCCTATTACATTTTTGTCTATTATGCAGTTGTTCCTGCTACTTAGAGAGTACCCACATACTTTAAGCATATGATAGCATCAAAGGGAGCTAGGGCACCTAGAGCCAAGGCAGTTCCTGATGCACCACCACCACCCCCACTAGATGCAGAGGATCAGGCAGACAGTTGATCTATCTAGATATTCTAACATAGTTTTCCATTTTTTGTTCATGTATATGGTTCTGACTTCTGATAGCTCACATGAGCTCATTCTTTTGTACATTGTGCCAGTAGTGCACCCTTGACTAGTTCACATTATATGATATTGTTAGGAATAGTCCCAAGAGATAACTAAGAGGGGGGGTGAATCAGTTATCTACAAGATTCAATTCTTTATCCAATTAAGTATACTTAAACATAAAGCATAAACACAATGAAAGAACACATGAACACAACACCAATATTTTGGTTATGGGAAAACCCAAATAGGTAAAAACCCTAGTGGGACTTAATACCCACTAATATTCTATACTAGTGTATAATGATCCTTGTTAGAAGATCCTTTACCCTGTTAGGAGTAGCTTTACAATATATTAAATATAGTAGACCTGGTCAAGGG
The DNA here is from genome assembly GCA_027943335.1 of Chamaecyparis obtusa. Classification (NCBI taxonomy): domain Eukaryota; kingdom Viridiplantae; phylum Streptophyta; class Pinopsida; order Cupressales; family Cupressaceae; genus Chamaecyparis; species Chamaecyparis obtusa. The sequence continues at coordinate 282,119 of BSBK01001771.1, forward strand.
TCAAACCATATTAGCAGTCTTTTACAATTGTCCCTGTTAGGGGAGAGGATGCACTATCCGAGAGCTCACTACTCAAATGGGCGAAGGCTACAACCTTCTGAATAATAGATACACACTATATCTAGATCTTGGTGAACTACACTTTGATATGTTGTCTAGATTAGTTCCAATGAATAGCACAATTACTTTACTTGGTCACATAGACCTTCTTCTAATGGCTCAACACTTCACACACTCTGCTCTGCTTAATCAACTATGAACCACACTCAAGCAATCACAAATGACTGCCTATAAATATCTTTCCTCCAAATGATATAATCAAGTTGGCCTTTTAGAACCACCTTGAAACCATATTAGAGAAACCATAACAAACTCTAATAAACATTCTATCAGCTCTACTATGCACGCAACTCATTCTAAGACCTATCTAACAAGATAAATGTAGACGCACGCTATACATTGTCAACTCTACCAAAACAACTGGATCTTTCTCTGTAAGCTAAATTAATGCATGCTCTCTTAACCAAAAATCAATAACACTTCTCCAAGCTTAACTCCAATGGCGCATACCCTCAAGATAGGTGCAACTCAAGAACCAATAAAATCTTTTTCGGCTCTTCTGAACAAACACAGGAAACTATTGTTGGCAAATAGCGACTGCATAACTTCACTTCTACTCATCAAAAGACTATGCATCCATAACTAAAACATCACTAACATGTCTTCAACATATATCCAAGTGTGCAAGGCTTCATGATAAATGTACGGACAACCATACATAGAACGCTGTCTGTTACTCTGTCAGGAACACTGCTGACACCAGCTGCTATATAACTATCTGTACTAACAGTTAACCTCTACACCCATGATATCATGTTGATATAATTTCCATGCTACATATAATGAAAGCTTACTACATAATACTTTCATGCATGCTACTTTCCATATGTTGTCATCAATGACAAACATACAGTCAATACTAGCCTGCTAGCAAATCTCCAACAAATATGAGATCGAGATTTTGGTTATGACTTCATTTATACTTGTCATATTTTGATTTATGATGATATCATGTGATGTAAATGCTATGAGTAGTGTAGAATGTATGTATGGATTTATGCAATGCAATGATTTCTTTCATATGTATGAATGTTATGCAAATGTAATTGATTATGGAAATGTATGATTTTGATGATGCTTATGTATGCAATGTAATGCAATAGATAGAATGATCATTAATATGTAATGTAAATGAAATGATACACATGATATGTTTTGCAGGTATTGATGAAGATAAGTACTCAGTCTTATGTCAAAAAAAAAGATGTTTAACCCAGGATGGTGACTACTTGTGATTCTATGAGGAAACCTTCATGTGAGATTCAGCTCTTTGTTTCCAATTTAAGTTTAGTTTTGAAGGATCATTGAAGTGTTCAAGCAATTTGTGAGATCATGCAATCATGCAAAGTGCAAAATGACATGCAAAATGAAATGCAAACCTAAGACCTAGGACCTAGTCACTGATCATGTGTCGATTTGTTGTCATCATTGAAATTTTTAGGTAACTGGATAAATCAATACAACGCCCACTAGTTGTGAAACTATAGACATATGAATATTGATTTGTATACACAAGAATCAATACAACGCCCACTGGCTAGACAACCATGGACATATGAATATTGGTTTTGTTTTCAGAATGTCGGACTAGATATAAGCACCAAGGCACAAACTCCAAGATGACCTGAATATCATGTCCATTTTGATATAGCAATTTGTATAAGCATCAAAACATAGACGTTATGATGACTATAATATGCCTTGCATAACAAACACATCAAGTAGTCAAAATATCATTCCAAATCCAGTGTGAATTACCCGTAGTGACCCTTTATCATTAACATCCGTAGGTAAGATCGTGTTTCACAGTAGGAGTAAGAACTTTCTCAAAAAGACAATAGTTAGATCAAACTTCCTTGAATTTTCTAGGTATCAATGGTTGAGGTACGCGTGGCCATCTAATACGCAATAGAGGCTCTTACAGATGGACACCGTTTCAATCCAAAATTTTCAAAGTTGTCAGATTTTCACATACAAGCAGAGAACAAAAAAAAGATTATGCCCCCAGTCATCACTCTCTAAATCCTATAAAGGACATTATCAAAGAGCTTGAAAGGAAATAATATGCAAAAATCTCAATGTGAATCAGTAAGCCTACAAGGAGATAAAAGCATGTAAAAGCATAGATTGTTTTCAATTTTTGTTGATGTTTGATTGCATTGTTGTAGATGCAAAATCCTTTCTAGAGAGGAGACTGACTGACTGACTTGGATGAATCTTCAAAGGATTCTGACTAGATATGACATGTCTAAAGTATACTAGAGACCATAGGATATGACTATGATTGCCCCCAATTTTGAAACATTGATAGGATACTGATGCTTTTGCAGATTGGTGTACAGACCGACTTTATTGAAAATAGGAATGCAAAAACAAAACCGTGAGATATGTAAAAACTAAAGCAAGACTGAAAGTTGGGAAAGACCAAGATTGCACTGATAGATGGAGCATTTTGAAACAAGTGGTGCCTATTTTCTAGGTTTTCACCATCTTGGTAGAGATTCTATTTTTGCTACCAAGGCGCCTGTTTCCAGGTTTTCACCAAGGCACTTTTTCTTTTTCTCTTTTTTTTTGTATTTTTCATTTTTTTTAATTTTTTTGTACTTTTGATTTTTTTTGTGATACATCAAGGTGCCTATTGCTAGGTTTTCACCAAGATGTTCATTTTTTCAGGACTTTTTATAATTTTTATAATTTTTTCAGGACATTTTACCATAGATAGAATGCCTTAGGCATAGAATTTCTTCAAATGGAGAACATTGATTGGTTCTCGGAGATATTCTCCTTCAGTCATTGATAGTTGATAGGCTCTAGAGTCAAAAGTAGCAGTGATTACAAAGGGACCCAACCAGTTGGGTTCAAACTTCCCCTTGCGTTCTCTATGTGATTAATTTTTAGGATTCTCTCTCAAGACTAGATCGCCAACCTAAAATTCTTTGTGTCTAACTTTCTTGTTGTAACTTCTAAACATTCTCTTATGATATACTCTGAGATGATCATACGATGCTTGTCTACACTCATCTAGTAGTTCAAGTTCTTGCAACCTAGATACTCTGAAGTCATCATCAGTTACTAGACCATGCATTCTGATTCTTAGTGATGGGATTTCAATGTCAATAGGCAGTACCACTTCAGACCCATAAACTAAAGTGAATGGTGTAGCCCTAGTGGGCATTCAAATACTTGTTTTGTAGGCCCAAAGAGCTAGATTGATCATGATATGCCAGTCTCTTCCCATTTTATTAACTGTTCGGTGCAAGATTTTCAATAGATTCTTGTTTGAAGCCTCTACTTGTCCATTCCCTTAAGGATAGTAGATTGATGACCAATGTTGTGTAATCTTGAATTTGGCACATAGATCATCTAAGTCTTTTTTCTTGAATTGTCCATCATTATCTGTGACTATAGAATGTGGAATACCATACCGACATATGATGTAGTTCAAGATGAACATTGAAATTTGTTTGTTAGTCGCTTGAGTCAAACGGACTGCTTCTACCTATTTTGTAAAATAATCTGTAGCTGTGATAATATGGGTATGTCCATTAGAAGAATGAGGATGTATGGATCCTATAAGATCAAATGCCCATTGGTGAAAAGGTCATTGTGTAGTAAAGGGAATTATATCTCTCCCTGGTGCATGAATTAAGCTACCATGTACTTGGCACTTTTGACAATTCTTAGCAAACTTGATAGCCTCTTTTTCCATTTTAGGCCAATAATACCCAGCCCTAATAAGTTTTTGAGCTAGTGTTAAACCATTAGAGTGTGATCCAAAAATACCTTCATGGACTTCCTCTAATGCACATTGAGACTCTTCTCATTCTAAACATCTAAGTAGTGTACCATCTAGACCTTGTTTGTATAGATCATGACCAATGATGACATACCGAGATACATTTCAGATAAGGTATCATTTCTCATGGTGGTTAAAGGTATCGGGAATGATTTGGTCTTGGAGATAGGAAAAAAGGTTTTTGTATTGAGATGAATCATGACCAACAATAGTGCAGATCATGCGGGTTTTGGGGGAATCATATACAAGATAAGATAGTGCTTCCACTAGGAACTCATAGCATAGCTCATGTTTAGGTTGCTATAATAAAGTAGATAGCATTGCCATTGCATTAGTAGCGTTGTTCTCTATTCTAGGAATTTTCTCAAAGGTGATAGATATGAAATATTTCTTTAGATCATCTACCATTATCTTGTATGGGATCAACTTTCCATCTTTCATTTAATACACATCATTGACTTGGTGTATTACAAGTTGTGAGTCTCCATGAATGTGTAATTTTGTTACTCTCCATTCAATTGCTATCTTCATGCCATTAAGAAGGGCTTCATATTTGACAATATTGCTTGTGCAAGGAAACTTGATTCTGAATGCTTTAGGGATTGAGTATCCTTGAGGAGTGATGAACAATATGCCTGCTCCAGATCCATTATGTGTATAGGAGCCATCAAAGAATAACTTCCATGCTCTAGAAGAAAGATTCATGATAGAGGAATCTAGGAATTCCATTTGCATTGGTGTATCATCAAACAAAGGTGCATCTGCTAGTTGATCAGCAATAACTTGTCCTTTGATAGCTTTTCTTTCAACATATTCAATGTCAAATTCACTTAATAACATCACCCATTTAGCTAGTCTACCTGTGAGGGAAGCTTTTCTTATTAGGTACTTTAAAGGATCAATCTTAGCTACCAAATGCGTGGTATGAGCTAACATATAATGTCTCAATTTTTTTGATGCAAAGATCATAGCTAGACAAGATTTCTCAATCATGGAATAGTTCTTTTCGTATGCTACCAATGTTCTAGTAATATAGTATATAGCTCTTTCCTTCTTGTTCTCGTCATGTTGTGCTAGTAATGCCCCGAGTGATGTATCTATGGCAGAGACATATAAGATCAATGGCTTCCCTTGTATAGGAGGCATCAAAATAGGAGGATTTGAAAGATATTTCTTGATATGGTTAAAGTTCTTTTCACATTCCTCAGTCCATGCAAAGGTCACACCTTTATGTAATGTCTTTGTGAAAGTTTGTGATATGCCTGCTAATTGAGATATGAAGCATCTAATAGATTGTACTCTCCCTTGTAATGTTATCATTTGATTGATATTCTTGGGAGGTTGTATCTCCATGATATCTTTAACCTTATTCAGATCTACTTCAATTCCTTTCTTTGAAACAATGTAGCCTACGAGCTTTCCAAAAGTGACACCAAAAGCATACTTCTTAGGGTTCAGTCTGAGACTAAACTTCTCCATTCTATCTAGTATTTTGCTCAAGTCATTTAGATGTTCAGATCTTATCATAGATTTTTCTAAAGTATCATTAACATAATCCTCCATAGTTTGATGCATCATGTCATGAAAGATAGATTTCATAGCTCTTTGATATGTAGCACCAACATTGTTAAGCCCAAATGGCATGACATTCCAACAGAAAGTACCCCATGCACATGTGAAAGTAGTTTTCTCTTGATCTTCTAGAGAAATTTTTATTTGGTTGTACCCAGAAAAACCATCCATTAAAGAATACATCTCAAAGCCCGCAATCATGTCCACTATCATATCAATATTAAGTAATGGAAAATCATCCTTAGGGCATGCTTTTTTTACATCTCTAAAATTTGTGCACACTCTTATAGATTTATCTGGTTTAGAAATAGGTACAATATTAGAGATCCATTCAGCATAGTCAATAACATGGATAAATCCAGCTTTTAGTAGTTTCTCTAATTCATCTTTTACCAAGAGTGCAACATGAGGATGCATCTTTCTCAATTTCTACTTGATAGGTTTGACACCTGGAGCTATAGATAAATGGTGCATTATAAGATCGAGATCCAGCCCTGGTATATCTGAATATTTCCATCCAAAGTTGATCTTATTTTCTATTAAGAATGTGGTAAATTTTTTCTTTTCTTCTTCTAATAAGGATTGTGCTACATGGATCAATTGTGGTTCTTTTGTTGCTCCCAAGTTGATGGATTGATTAGGCTCAATTAGAACTGGAGATCTATCCTGTAAATGACTCAGAAGGACATCAAATATCTCATCCTTAGGCACCTCAAAGAGGTTTTCACCTTTGGATACATCTTGTATTTTTACTTTTGTAGGTTCTAAGACTACCACAAAGTGGCTTTCACCCTCAGAAATCCTTTTCTTTTTATTTTTACTTTTATTCTTTTGACTAAGATACTTGATGTCTGACTCTGTCATGCTAATGCTCGGTTCACTAATGAAAGTCATCATAGGCTCAACTACATTGAGGTAGAAAGCAAGGGAATATTCATTTGGAAAGGTATAAATACGTTGGCTCATATTCATGGTGGTTTGGTCAAGAATTTCAGGATGTTGGATAGTCAAAGCAGTGAAATATTGGGAAATAGTATTTACGGATATGGATATGTCATCATTTGTTCTACAATGACACTCGAGTTTGAAGTTGATATTACAACTTAAGATGTTCATTTCATGAATAGGCTCAATGTCATTGTGGGAGTCCACTTTAGCCATCGGTGGATCAGACTCGTTAAGTTCATTATTTCACTCTAGACTTACGTTGGGTTTAGGTGCATATTGGTGAATAACATCAACTAGTTTTTCTGTAATAAACTCATCTTCCTCTGGAATGACTCCCCATTCATAATCATTTGATTCCTCATCTATGCCTCTAGGAAATTTAAGAACATGAGTAAAGTTAGGGTGGATACCCTAAGAAGGGTTACCCTCAGATTCTGATTTGAATTCATACTCATGGGAATCTATTTTAGAATAACTACCACCTTCTTCTTTGTCTATTTGATTGCCTTCGAGATCAGTTGGTTCTTGTGGTGCAACTATCTCTTGTTCTATAGTAGGTTCTTGTGATTCTATGACATTGATTCTTTTTACTAGATCGTATTCAGCTTCAAGAAGGTCTTTAATTTCTTTAGGCAAGCACTCATAAGGAATGAGCTCCTTAGTGGTGGTGTCAGAATCATCACTATCAAATTGTTTAGTTGTTTCTTCCTTTAGTTGATTTGTCATGGATGGCTCAATCTGTTCTAAGACATGTGGGGAGTTCTTGCTAAGATAGAAAGGCTTCTTCTTATATCCTAGACCTATTGTATCCTTGTTTGTGTGGCCATGATGGTCAAGAGGTGATAGAAGACCCTTACCTTGTAGTCCTAGAGGTCCTTTTCCAGTATATCCCATTTTTGGGATCAATTTTTCCCCTGGTCCATATGACTTCTAAGGAATTTTATTGTAAGTGGAGTCACATTTCTAGACTGACTGGGATTGAGGTTCATCCTTGTATAGCCATGCAAGCATAGCTTCATCTTCCTCAAACTCTTGCTTAGATATTTGTTCTGTGACAAAGCTTCCATTGAATATGACTTGGGATTCTTTAACTGTAGGTTTCACTTTGTCAGATGGTTTTCCATAAGATTTAGGGGACAACGGGAGAGATGTGAGAAATAAAATAGGTTCCATTATGTATTCTCCCATGCCCTTATCCTTGATTTTGACTTCTTTAGCAATGTCTTCCATTTTGGATGTTGAAGCAATGTCTAGCTACTTAGTGGAAGATTCTCTATTATTAAGAACAAGTTTATCAGCACTTTCTTTCAAATCATTACAAGTTGTGTATAGGTTAGCTGGAATCGTCACTTCCACTCCTTCATAAAGAAATTTCACACATTGATGGTATGTAGAAGGAATAGCCTTCATTTCATGTATCCACGGTCTTCCTAGAATAATATTGTAAGCCAAAGCTATATCAAGAACTTGACATGTAGTATCCCTAATGACTAGACCTGTTCTAATAGGCAAGACAATTGTTCCTTTGGAAGATCTTTCTTCTTCATCATATGCCTTGATAGTTATTTTCTTTTTAGGATCGATGGAAACTTCAGATAATCCCAATTGTGTAATCAAGTTGTAAGAACAAATGTTGACACCAACACCTCCATCTATCAACACACGTTTCACTCGATGGTTTTGGATTAAGACCTCAATATGCAAGGGCTGGTTATGTGGATGATTCAAGGAATTATCATCTTCCTCTGAAAAGGAAATATACTATGGAGATGTTAGATGACCCACCATAGCCTGGAATCTGTCTAAATCAAGGTTGTCAAGAACATTGGATCCGAGTAGTGCTTTATCTAGGATGGCTCTATGAGCTGGAGATATCTGAAGCAACTCAAACATTGAGATTTTAGCATTTATATGTTGGAGTTGTTGGATAATACTGTATGAAGTAGGCCTCATTTCTTTAGGATTTGAAGCTTTATATGTAGCCTTCTATTTAGAAGTAGATGAAAGATTGAAAGGCATCTTACAGACATTGGATGAATCTAGGATTTGTCCTTGCAGATGTGCCTGAGCTTGTGATCAAGTAACTACATTTTCTGATTGATTTTATCTATCTCTTCTTACAATTGTGATGACATTGCAACACTCAAATAGACATGGTTCAACCATATTGATAACAGCATTGTTTCCAAAGTAGGCATAATTGACTTTAGCACCCATATTAGGTTGAGAAGAAGAATCTTCTTTAACATGTTTTAGAAATGGTTTCATGAATGTTGTATGATCATTATTTCTCTTATGATTGTCAATCATGATTTCTCCATTATCAATTTTGTCTTGTATGATGTGTTTCAAGCACACGTAGTTATTAGTTCTATGACCCTTATTGCGATGGAAGTCATAGAAATTGTTCTCTCTCCACTATTTCAGTTTAGGTTCAAGATCAAAGACTTTTATCTCAGGCAAGTAAATGATGTTGTTAGCCAATAGAGTTTTCATGGTAGATTCCAAGGATTCTCCAAGAGGAGTGAATTTGCAGTTAGGATCTGTAGCCCAAGGTTTGTAAGTAGATGGCTTCTTATTAGATTCTAATGTTTTAGCTTCAGAAGATTTGATGGCTTGGGTATCAATAGTGAGATTGAAAGTGGGTTCCTTAGATGGGGCATGGATATTATCAACAATGCCACCTCTAACAATGCCTTTATTCTTGTTCTAGTTTTTGCCTTTATCTTTAGAACTAGATCCAGATTCATACTTGTCCTTTTGAAGTGATATGTCTCATTTTTGCATAAGTACTTTTTCAATTTTGATAGCATTTTCTACCATCTTATCAAAGGATGTATGATTTTTCATTTGCAAATGGTAGTTAAGTTCTAGAACAAATATTATTGATGAAGATTTCCAACTTCTCAATTTCTGGAATGGGTCTAGCATATAAAGAAAATTTCTTCCTCCATCTTTTGAGAAAAGTTAGGAACAGTTCTCCTGAGTTCTGTTTCAGATTGCAGATATCGATCATAGTGACTAGATGTTGGATGTTGTAGAAGTATTGTTGATAGAACAGTTTGATTAACTCCTCAAAAGTTTTGATAGTTGGAGGCATTTTTGAGAACCAATGAATAGATGACCCTCCTAGAGATCGAGGGAAAAGATGCATTAGGTACGTTGGTTTGTGCATGAACTCCATAGATTGAGTAAAAAATTCTCTGACATGATCTTGAGGATCAAAGTTTCCATCATACTTATCATATTTAGGCATCTCCACTCTTTTTGGGAATGGTGGCATGTACAAGTCTTTATTGAATGGAAAAGGGAATAGAGCTTCCATGGAGAACTCTTTAGGTTCCTTTTCTTTTTCAAGTTTGTTAAGTTTGACTTGCATGGCATGCATCGGTTTCATCATAGTGGTGATTGGGGTTTCCTCCTCATGCATGATGATATTTTCAACATTAAAGTTTGGAGGAAGTTTATCTCCTTGATGAGCTAACTCTAGAAAGTATGCCTCTCTATCTTCTTTCAATAAATGCCTCATCATTTTCTTGAAATCATCATCATTTTGATATCGAGCAATTTTAGAAGGTGTGGGTTCTTGATCCATACCATGTTCAGAGTGATGTCCTTGAGACCCATGATGTGTCCCTCCATGAGACATGTTAGGAGTTTTAGGACTCCCTAGGATAGATTGATGTGGAGATTGTTGATTACCTCTGTGAGCTGATGGAGGGCGTATGTAACCAGTTTTCAATCAAAAATTGCCAAGACCGTCATCTTCGTAAAGACCTAAATTGTAGAGTTTCTCAAGGGTTGGACCTACATGAGTAGAAAAAGGTAAGGTATGAGATGCTTCTCCAGATTTCTTGTGTGAGGAGGCTCTAGTTTCCACCATTAACCTTGGGTGAAGCAAAAGAGCAAGACGAAGACAACTGAAGAATGACTTGATTCAAGAAGATTGAATGACGCACCCTTGTCAAGATTGAATTTATTGAAGATTAGATTAGATGTAAATGAAGGATACTGTGCCATAGTAGTATGGGTAGATGCCCAAAAGATCATGGGCACGAGCTCACAACACTTAGCCATTTTGTAAGAAGACTGAATTTGAAGATATTTTGACAAGGTTTTGACACAAGATGAAAAAGACTCAAATAGATAAATTAGACTCAAGAGACCACTTTAGGTAAATGATTGAATTCTTTCTAGTTTCTTCTATGTTCCTGACATAGTGAATGTTTTGATAGAATCTAAAAATAGGCTATAAAAATTAGATTTTTGACAAATTTTACAAGTCTCTAAAAACTTTTTGAAAATTCTCAAACAAGTTTCTAAAGGCTCGTACGACACTGGGTATACTCTCAAATGATAATTGACAAGACTCATATGATAATTGCTGCTAGGGATAATGTTCTTTTGATTTTTGGTGACAATACTCGTACGACACAGTACTAGCTCCTGTATAACAATACAGGGGTTATGAAATGACTTTTTCTCAAGACTCGTATGACAATTTGAGACTGTGGGATGACTTTTGGCTCCAGAGAGGAATTTTTCTTTAGATTTTGCAATTTTTGGGCTTTCAGTTCAGATTGTTGGCAAAGTTTTATGTCCAATTTTGAAAATCTATGTGTAATAGTCCATCTCAAATAAATAAGTAGATATCAAGCATGCAAAATAGCAAGCAAAGGGAAGCAAGCAATCATCTGAAAACAATGAACAAGGGCAAAAGCAACCTTGTGCATGAACAAAGAATAGTGACTTATTGTACTAATCCATAGAAATGCTACTTGTGTATGTTCTCAAAAAAATTTCAATAATGCACATAGTCCTAGAAAATGAAAAATTTGGCCTTACTAGGGTTTGTAGTAATGGTCTGACTCTACAACTTTTGTGATCTCAAGAGTGCAAACTCCAATCTAGGCGCACCGGGGTTTTGACATAGTCCAAGAATTTAATCAATCAGGATCTGCTAGGGAGATCTGATAGCCCAACAAGAGACCACACTTGTGAAGATTTCCTCCATAAGGACATTTATATAGCAGCTGATGCTACCATGGTGAAAATGGCTATTACCACTTGAGGTTCCATCCACGTGGTTGACCCAATTAAGGGAATATCCACTATGATTAACCCTCTCTAAAGGTGACTCAAAAAAGATACCACAGGGGGACTAGATCGGATTCAAGGATTTGGGTTTCTAGTACTATCAAAAAAGGAAGTAGAGCATAATCTCCTAGCTTCTTCACTTCACCAAAACAAAGCAAACAGATTAATCTAACACACTAAGACTGAAATTATCTCACAAAGATCTATGATGTCAACCACTTATGATCTATCAACCTCTCCGGAGAGAGAAACTATCGATCAAAAGTTGAAGACTCAAAACTCTAGTAGAATGCAAGACAATCTCAGTACCTTCCCTACCTACAAGGGGATCCTTCGTCAAGAAGAGATTCACATGCATGAACAAGAGAAAGAAGCCCACTCTCTCAAGATCATCCACAAATAGTGTTCATAGGGCCTATTTACTATGTGTAACAGATATGCAGAAAGCAAATCTATGTTCGTTTTATAGCCCAAAATGAAGTCTATGATATGAAAGCAAGAAAAGTCACACAAGCTTGACACGTGAGAGTTCATTTTATGTCCAAATCAAAGTGTTATCATATCATAGTAGAATACCTGAATTCCTCACAATGTGCTTAGTAGATTTTACCTATTTTAGCAATTTAGTTGCGCTTTTCCCAATCAAAATCAGCAAAGATCAATTAGAAACAACAGAGTTCAATTGTTAGGGTTAGTTGTTAGTACAAATCTGAGAATCAAATCTGAAAAACTGCCTAAAATTATGAAATGATAATTGAATCCTGGTACCAAAACTCGTAGGGTAGTGGGTTCCCTCCCATACGACAGTCTGAAAACTTGTACAACACTGGGTGTCTCACCAAATGACAAAAGAGTTCCCAAATGATAGTCTATAGTTGCTAAAACAAGCCTCAAAATCCTAAACTATTGTACAATAATCAGTAGCTTCTGGTATGAATTTCTGACAAAAGTCACACGAAAAATGTATGGATAGAGAATGAAATCATATAATTAACCAAAAAATAGATAGAAATTGAAATAGAAGAGATGGAAACCCATTTCAAGCCCCACGATGGGCACCAAAAATGTGTGTGTGAATTTTGTACCTAGCTGTGGACACAACACTTCAGTAAAACATTAGAGGTTAGCAAAATTGAAATCTACAAGTAATTGAAACTAAGCTAACTAGGTGATTTACTGCCTTCTAGTAGGTGCGAGTATGATGTTCTCAGATTGAAATTGAGATCAGTGACAATGCAACACCTAAACGAAGGATTTGAATGCAAAAGAATGAAAGACTATATGAATGTGGATTAATCTATATTTTTTTATTTTTTGTGTAATAATATGAAAAATTGTATGAATATAAGCTAGATGAATGAAATTAAATGCATATTTAATCTAAGAATGCTATGAATGAATATGACTGCTATGATATGAAAACTATGCAAAACTATGATCAACAATGAAAGATCTCACAAATCGCCTATCGCAAGTGCTTAATCCTTCAATCGCCAATTTGCTAGAGTAATTGTGCAAATTTGAGTGTTGATAATTATGAAGAGCTGAGCCTTGATTTTATAGAAATCCAGGGCTGGAGGATGCATTGAGAAAAGCCATAAATCACTCTTGATAAATTTAGGTTGATTTTTGAGTTATTAAGAAATCAGAGATAATTAACTCACAAAAATCATGCAAAAGTAGGATTTAACTCAAAATAGAGTTTAGATCAAATTTCAACTCATCATCAGATGTTGAGTTTAAATTTAAAATTGATTGTTAATTTCTAGTTGCCTGCTTTTTTGATTGTTCATGATTTAATTATAAATTAATTTAAAAATAAAGTGATTTATTCTCAACTTAACTGATTTTTGAATTAAAACAATTGATTTATGGGTTAATCAATTATTAAATTAAACTTTATTCAAAATTATATTATTAAAAATTGACAACTAACATTAATTAATTAAATAAGAATTTAATCAATTAGTCATAAGATTTTTGATTTATTGTCAAAATTAAATAATACAATTTAGGAATAAATAGAATTAAATTTAATTAATAATTAAGTGGCAGTATTAAATCTGATTAATTAAATATTCAAAATATTCAATTAATCAAACTTTAGGATAAATAGGATTTATCACCAAATAATTATTAAATCAAAGATAATTAGGATAAAAGGAATATTCAAAAAATATTCTCTGATGCAGAATTAGGATAAAATTATTTTTTGATAAAATGATGTGCAAATGTGCCTTAGGTTAGGACTTTTGTATCGATTTCATTTGATTTGAAGATGTAAGAGGTTAATGAACCTATAGCCCATTTTTGGGATATTACATGTACGGGCCTCTACACCTTTAGAAGATGAGGATGAAGAAAGATCTATCACAGCTTGGATCTATAAAGGAAAAGAAACATCTGAAATGACTACTCCACCTCCAGACTTAGAGCAAGAGCCATACAGTGAGGCCTTTAAGATCATGAAGCGCTTCAGCTATAAAGGTAGTGGTCCTATAGGAATGAATGAAAATGGTTTGCTGAAACCCATTGAAGCTATAGGTCACCGCATAGAGGATACTACTGGCTTAGGCTTCAAAAAGATCCCCTTTCATTTAGGGATAAACAAATTTGTGTTAGAACCTGAACCTAAACCTAAACCTAAACTAGAATTTGAAGATACTACTCCAGAGGTAAAGCCAGAGGCCAGCTTTGATGAAGACACATTTCCATATCCTATTCCTCTGGAATTTGCTACACTCTTTGTAGAACCGGATGAACCTGTTATACCTCTCCACATGGTGGAGACTGATAGTGATTCTAATGAGACTACTTCAATACATCAACTCATGTCATGTCCCCTTTCTAGAGACATGTTTGTTCATGACGGGTTTTCCTATCATCGACTCTCGTAGGCAAATAGTTTGGAGAGAGAGTCATTGTGTGGATCATTTGATTGTTTATTGCTGACAGAGCCTACGTCCAGAAGTGAGCCTACATCCAGTTTGAGCCTACATTCAGTCAAGTTGGGCCTACATTCGGTTATGAGACATCTTGGCCTACATTGTTATATTTTTGAGTTGAGAAATATACTTTATTATTATAATGTTATTTTATTATAAAGTACATTATAATTAGATGTTTCTAGAAGTTCTAGTAACTTCTCAAGAAAAAGAATAAATAGGGGGCTTGGGCTATCATTTCTACATGCTTGGATTTGGGATTTCTTCTACTTCTTCATTGTGAAGCAATTTGTAGTTTTTTGGGTCTGCAAATACCATTCGATCTTTGGGAATGAATCACTCCCCTAGATTGGAATAACTGAGGTGGTGAAATATCTACTGAAGGGTTGCAAATTTGGAGTTGGTACTCAGCCATCTCATTGGTACTTCATTGAGAATTGTTGTAAGGGTTTGTATTTGTTGGAAATAAGGGTTTGAATTCATCATCTTATTGGTGAATCATTTTGATTAAGTTTTGAGATCATATTGGTGCATTTCCTGAGAAGTCCATACCAGGGCTTAGACTCACATTTTCTTTCATAACTTCATAACTAGCTGGAGATACATTTTATGCTTTCGGGACATGATTCTACTACCCTAGGCACCCTTGTTTGGAGTAATTTTGGTAGTCAATAAAAAGGGTTTTTTTTTATATAGCTACCATACTGACAGCCCAGGTACGACCCTATACCAGTCAAGTATAGCAGTTGCAATTAGGGTTTGATTTGGGTGCAGATGGAGGTGACTGCATCAGCAATTTGCATCATCAAATTTGGATAACATCAGTGCATCATTTCCAAGTGCATATGTTGATGTCATTAAATGCCATGATTTGCATATGAATTGTATGTCACAGTCCATTAATATATCAGTCTGAAAACTATACTGTTCTTGCATCAATTTTGTCATTGTAATTAGTCACATAATATATCTATGTTGTAACAGCTAGTCTTCTAACATCAGATTTGGATATATGTTAGCAAGGGTATTGCCACATTGTCATAGCATTGTAATTCTGAATATTGTCACAGTCAATTATAATCTGAGAAAAGTCATTGTATTCAGACATTGCCATTGGTTTAGTGTAGAAAAGTGCATTACTAGGACCTGTTCATGTAAGACAGTTCATATATTCCATGTCTTAGTTCATGTGCTGTAAACAGTCCACAATACAGTGCTCATATGTAATAGTTGCAACAGTCATACATTGCAATCAGAATTAGATAAGTTTGATATATTTGTAGTAAGTCTTACATTTCTTTGAGTTTCATTGTTGCTCAATTGTATTACATTCCTATATGGTATTGTTATCTCAATTGCTTTGATGCCCAAAACAACAATCACATTGAAACACATCATTTCAAACCAAACAATTCAGTGCATGCCAAGTGTTTGACGAATTGCTACAGTTCAGATTTGGGGTGTTTTAGTGATACTATTAGTAAGGGTCATTACAACTCATGTATGACCAATGGAAAGAAATGCAAATGGTTGATTCTAATTCTTAGGGTGAACGATACATACCCCCACATTTCCAAGAACAGTTTGAAAAATATCAACTTCAGCAAGCCATTAATGCCACAAGGGATGAAGATGAGTTAGATGATACAACCAATGCTAATGGAATTCTCACATCAAGTACTGACTCACATGAATATGATTTTGACTCTTTGTCTGATGCTACTTATGATAAAGATATAGACACGGTGCATACCTATGAAAGACTTCTTGAAGTAGGTGAAGGTTCTAGTGTTAGGATACATGAATTAGATTCCATCGGTGTTAACTTGTCCTCTACTTCTGACGTGAGGTCTCATAGAGATTTGAAGGCTCCTGTGGATGAGATCGCTCTAGGTCTTGACTTGCTCATCCACACTTTTGATGGTTATACTGTGAATGAAATTGAACCAGCCACTACTCTCTCACTCAAAAATCCTGAGCTGATAAACTTGAACTCCCCCTCCTCATCCAATGAAGTCCTAACATTCCAGAATGATTACACTCTAGCTTGTTACCTCCATGCTATTGAACCTGTAATGTCCTCCACCAGTGAAGGCAGTGTCAGCATGACAGAGGAAAATATCAAGTATCTTAGTCAAAAAATTAAAAGAAGAAAAAATAGATGATCTGATGGTGAAAACCACATTATGGCAGTGTCAAAGCCAAAAATAGTAAAAATAAAAGATGTATCCGAGGGTGAAAACCTCTCTGAGGTGCCCAAGGATGAGATACTTGATATGCTCCCAAGCCACTTTCAAGAGAGATAATCAGTATTGATTGAGCTAACACAACCAGTGAATTTGGGTATAGAGGCTGCTCCACAAATTATTCATCTAGCACAGTCATTATCTGCAAAAAAAAAGGAAGAGTTCACTAGCTTCTTTCAAAGCAAGAAAATAAACTTTCATGGACTTACTATGATATGCCTGGATTAGACCCCAATCTAATCATGCACCATCTATCCATTGCACCAGATATTAAACCTGTCAAACAGAAGCTCTGAAAGATGCATCCACACGTGGTACTTTTAGTCAAAGTAGAGCTATAAAAGCTTCTTAAGGCTAGTTTCATAAGGACTATTGACTATGCGGAGTCGATTTCAAATATTGTTCCAGTCACCAAACATGATAAATCCATTAGTGTGTGCACAAACTTCCGGGATCTAAATAAATCATGTCCAAAAGATGACTTCCCACTACCCAATATTGACATGATAGTGGATATGACAGTAGGTTATGAAATGTATTCCTTGATGGATGGCTTCTCTGGCTATAATCAAATAAAAATTGCACCAGAAGATCAAGAAAAGATCACTTTCACATGTGCCTGGGGCACCTTTTGCTGGAATCTCATGCCCTTTGGGCTTAAGAATGCTAGAGCAACATATCAAAGAGTTGTCACTATAATCACCCAAAAATGGTCACCTAGACTATTAGCCCCTTGCTAGCATTATTTGCTAAAATTATCAATTGCTTATTCTTGATCAAATCCTAATTCTATCATTTATTCGATTATTTTCTATGGATTAACCATTTTATCCTAAGTCTTTATTTATTTAAAAGGAATTCCCTCCCCTTTTAATAAATAAAAAGCTCCCCACTTTTCCTCTTATCCTAAGTTGCACAAATAAAGCATTATTCTTACTTTATAAAAATAAGAAAAGGCCTTTTTGTCTCACATGGGGCACAAAAGTCAACACTTATTTCTCATTGGAGGAAACTTGTGCACATGGATTGCTCCTCTTTCAAGCTCCACCCTTGATTAAATCTTTTACCTCTTAATCTTCATGGTCCATTCCTTTTCAATTCCTTTAAAAGAAGAGCTCTCTTCTCATTCTCGGATCCAACTTTTTATGCTAATCTTATGCTATAGGATTTCTTGGAGACTTTGGAGCTTTTTTGGAGATCTTATTACATATAGCCTTCATTCTTGCATTCTTAGCTTAGCTTCATGTTTATGCTTTCTTAGCTTAGTTTCCTTTCATGCTCTAGTTTAGTTCACATAGCTTAATTAGTAAGGATTTGTAATACTTCTATCCTTCATTTTGATAGCTTAGCTTGCATTTCCATTCTTAGTATAGCTTGCATTTCATCTCCATTTGGATTCTTGAGGATATTGGCATTCTTGCCCTTGTCTCATTGAATCTCCCATTGCATGGTTTACTAGAAAGGTTATTGGCTTAATAGCTCTAGCTGAGAGCATTCTTAAGACCCTTGCACTCCATGCCTAAGGAGCTCTAGGTCACCTTCCTAAGGTTTCCCATTCATGGATTCTCTTGGAAGAAAAGACTTAAAGAAGTGCACATCTTAGTGTGTACATTTTTGGTGCCCACCGTGGGGCAAGACAGCTCTGTTTTGTCCTTCTTTTCTTGCATTTCCACTGCAGGTTTCGGCTATTTTTTATTTTTTTATGATTTTCATACATTGTTTGTACTTTTATGCATCACTGTTATGGAATCCCATGTGAGGTTTCTCACCATACCGTGCAAAGATTTGTTGTTTCTAGCACTTTTGTGCGTGATGAAGTATTTTATCGCACGGGCCTGTGTTCTGTCTCGCGTGAGCTCTTGTACTTTCTCACGTGAGCCTTCATATGTTCTCACGCAGGCTTGTGCTTTTTCATGCGTGGTTCGGTACTTTCTCGCGCGGCCCTAAGTACTGTCTCGCGCAAAATTCTGAGATAGACAGAGACTAGAATTCTAGATTTGTTATTTTTGCTTGCTATTTTTAGTTTTCCTACTTTTTTTAAATTTTAGCATTTTCAAAATTCGTGCCACTCCAAAAAACTGGCACCCATTTTTGAGAAATTTTTGCATACGGTATCAAAAATTGAAGTGTGATATATCGTTGAAAGCTCTTTTCGAGCCTAATCCAACCATGCTGGTTTCATTTTCAAATTTTGTCATTTGATTAGCTATTTTTGTTGCAGATTATCTAATTTTTGATGTGCTACCCATTGTGGAGCTAACAAGTTGTGCTTGTAGGTGCTCTCATTACTTGAAATATTTTCTTAAAAGAATGCATGTCAAAGCTCCAAATGCACAAGGGCTACTAATGGTTTTTGCAGGGCTGCCCAAAGCATAAAAACCAATCAAGTGCTTGTTTAATTGCTTTCTTTTTAAGTGTGGCATATACTAGTTGTTTATTTTCATAGGCACTTAAGATCTTGTTGTAGGAATCTTTTGGTGGTAGGAGAGTATGCTCTTCACCCTTGTGGTAAACCAAAAATCTTGACCCACTTCTAGATTTTGAAAGCAAGAGGGTAATTAAACTTTTCTTGGTGTATTTGGGAGATATTTTTGAGCTAGGAGAGTATGCTCTTCACCCTTGAGGTGAAACAGAAATCTTGAAACTCAAAGGTTAATCCATTCTTTGTTTAGATCTAGAATCCTTTAGCGGGCCTACTCTTGAGCAATCAAGAGGAACGACCCAAGTGGGGACTAGCTAATACCGAGCTATTTCAACCCACTATAAACTCAAAGCTATCAAGGACACAAAACCTTGGTAGACGTAGTGCTTGTCTTCACTTGATGTGAGTACTTATGGGATTGTGACCATGAGGAAAATGTTGAGCAAGAATGCTTAAGGTACTCTTGTGGCTGCGAGGTCCATTACTTGCCGCAAGGTAAGGAGTCCCTTTGGGGAGCAAGGGGGGTACTATGAACGGAAGCCCTTACTAAGAACCATAGGTAGAGGCCACCCTATTTTTCCACTTAGCTTCTTGGTGCAAGGATTGATCAAAGTGGAATAACCCAGATCACCCCAAGATTACTCACCATCTGTGTTCCTTTGGTTGTGTCATTGACACCTCCACGACAAAGCCAACATCTATTGTGGGCAACCACTTTGTCTGAGGTGATGGAACATCAAGTGTGGGCCAAGTTGCTAAGTATTGAGCCTTTGTCCTTCTAGGCTAGTAAGTGTTTTAAGTGTTCTCACTGTGATCTACCTATGCAAATGTTCTTGAAAATAAAACATCATGGTAGTGCTCATAGAAATTTTCATTTTGATATCACAATTGCTTGTCTTGGCAAGGTTTCTTTTTCTCTTGCAGAAGTGTATTATGACATGTTTGATCACCTACTATTTGCAAACTTGTCTATTTCCTGATATTACTATGCTTGAAACCAAGAAATTGTACTTGACAACTTACAACATTGACCAAATTGCTTTCAAAATTGAGTTTCTCACATTCACTAGTCAAGAGTCATACGATACTGAAACATCATCGCACACCCTCAATCAAGAGTCCTGAGTTATTCTGTTGTCCTACTGCTGTTGCAATCTGGAGCTGCTAAACTTGAATTTTAACCTGTCACGGAGTATCTTTCCTGTTCTTACCTAAAGCTGGTTTGTTATCTATATGCTTAGGTTTGTTCTGGATTGAAAAAAATGAGCTAAAACTATTGGGTTTGAGCCTAACAAATGCTACTCTTGATCACTTTTCATACCACGATTACCTCTATAGCTACTTGCTAATCGAGCTTCTTGCTCATCTCTCAGCTTGAGTCAATTGATTGTTGTAAGTTCTTAAGCACTTTTAACGAGCCATCTCTATTGTTCTATCTTGACAAGTGATCTTCATTAGCTTTTCTTATCTCAATATTTGAAAAACTTTTTCTCATTCTATTAGTCAACCAACAATTCTTTCCATGTTGGTTACAACTCAGTCTCAATTTGAGCAGGAGAGTCACCTTTCATTCAATTATAAACAGTTACCTTCTCCAACCAAACGCTCATGAGCACCAATTAGCACCGACAGTTCTAGTCCTAACCAATCTAAGGATTCTAAGGTCAGCCCATGGTACAAAGGAGGCTTCCTCTTTTCTGCATTCAAGACCTCCAAAAACACAGACAG
Organism: Chamaecyparis obtusa; assembly: GCA_027943335.1. Classification (NCBI taxonomy): domain Eukaryota; kingdom Viridiplantae; phylum Streptophyta; class Pinopsida; order Cupressales; family Cupressaceae; genus Chamaecyparis; species Chamaecyparis obtusa. The sequence continues at coordinate 302,993 of BSBK01001771.1, forward strand.
TGTCTCACTCAGTCTCACTGAACAAGAAAAGTTCCACCGTTTGCAAGAACACTTTGAGCATAAGGACAACCAAGCTCGTTTAGACAAAATGGATGCTGCCAAATGCATGGCTATGAGAGGATTATCTCATGAGCAACCTGAGATTAGTGGTTATGAGCATAGACCACTTTTTGGTACTAATGGTAACTATGGAAACAACACGCCACCAAGATCTCCTCCAAGATGGACTTTTGATGCTCCTTCTTCACCTCCTAGACCTCCTCCCTCTCACCATGAGGAAGAAGTTGTTGATGAGGTTTCTAGTGAAGAGCTTATGAGATTTGAACAAGATGAAGCCTCCCAACATATGATGCTTAAACTTTTAGAGCAAAATGGAGATCAATATTTTCAATACATGACTTCTAGAGGATACAAGCTTCCTCCCGGCTATGATGTCTGACAAATTGTCCAAGAAAGAGTACCAATAGAATTGGAAATCCTTAGAGAGGAATTACACCAAACAAATCAATGTCTTGCCCAGATGGAAATAGAAAGAGAGCCCCCAAAGGTATCTTTTGTAGAATCTATTTGTGCTCTTCCCTTTGATAGGATTCTATACATGGTCTCATTTCCTAGGGATATTGAGGTTCCCAAATATGACAAGTATGATGGAAACGGTGACCCCCATGACCATGTGCATCACTTTTACACTCTTAGCATGGACTTCCTTCACAAAGACACATTTCTACTATGACTGTTCCCTCAAAGTTTAAGAGGACAAGCTTTGGAATGGTTTGCGAAGTTGACACCGCCTCTTAGGACCTTTGATGAGTTGGCTATGTGCTTCACCCAGCATTATTCATACAACATCCGATAGCCTATCACCATGATAGATCTAAGTGCTCTAAGATAAAATCAAGGTGAGCCATTTTCCACTTACTTGCAATGTTGGAGGTCATTCTATTCTCGATATCCCCGCCTGCTACCCGAGAGGGAAAAGATTGACATTTTCATCAACACTCTTATGCCTGAGTTGTATTATGATCTAAGGAAACAATTGTTCTCCTCTTTCAATGACATGGTTGAAAGTGCATATTGGATTGAGGATGTGGCCATAAGAAAGGGGGATATTCTTATTAATAAAGATACTAGAGGCAATGGAAAGGACAAGAGAAAACCTTGGAACAGAAACAAGTATGTTGTCAATGATGGGGTTGTAGATGTCTCAAAAGCTAAAGAGCCTTCTTTCAACCTTTCTAATGCTATCTACGTAGCAAAACAACAAGAGGCTGCCAATGCTCAAAATGCTCCTAAACCTCAGTATGCAGACAAGCCAAAGAAGCAATACCAATGATGGGTCTACACCAAGTTGGTTGAACCATACGATGTGATTCTTAAGACTTTGGATGCCAACAATTATCTTACGCTTCCTGGCAATCCTTGTCCCTATGATCTGCTAGTTAAGCCTGATTGGTGGAGGGCAGACCATTACTACCACTATCATAGAAACAAGGGACACAAGACTAACAATTGTTTCATGCTTAAAGATGTTATACAAGACCTCATAGATAGAGGCACAATTCTCACAGATGGCTTAGTTAAAAATTATGATCACCGGGCTTTCAAAGACCCTCTACCTAAGTATGACAAGGGGGAGTCCTCTCAAGCAAATAAGAAGAATCATGATGCTAAGATCAACTACACATATACTTCTGATATGCCCATGATCAACATGGTAGAGCCTGTCAAGAGTGTTCTTATGATGAGATCTCAAGATGATAATGATGCCAACCATGGTAGGCCAAATTTGGTCTTGCAAACACTGGATGGTTCGTCTTCCCAAAGTGAGACACTGAATGCTGTTACTAGGGGGCAAGCCAAAATTGTCCTTAAAACTACACTTGATCCAAAGCAAACCTCTTCTTCCAAACCAGTGTCTCCTTCAGTCTTGTCTAGCTATGATCTTGTACACCAATTGCAACAGACACCAGCCCAGATATCTATTTTTGAGTTGCTTGAGTTATCACCTTTGCACAAAGAGATCCTTGAGAAAGCTTTGCATACAGAAAATGTCCCCAATGACATTGACCCAGATAGGTTCTAGCCTATGGTCAACCATATCTCATCTCCCCATTACCTCTCTTTTTCTACAAAAGATGACACATCTCTTTGCCACCCTTATAATCTTTCTCTACACATCAAAGTTCAAGTCTACCATACCTGAGTCCGCTGAGTCTTGATAGACAATGGTGCAGGGTTAAATATTTTTTCTTTCAATGTGGTGCAACAATTGGGATTGTCAAAAAAAATTGTAGATCCTAAGCAGAAAATTACTATAAAAGCATACGATGAAGTGGAAAGATCTTCTAAGGGTCTTGTCACGCTGCATGTCTGAGTGGGCCCTGTCATGAAAGATATTAGGTTCCAAGTGTTGGACATCCCACTTGCATATAACATTCTTTTGGGTCATCCTTGGATCCATGACATGCAAGCTATCCCTTCCACTTACCACCAGTACATCAAATTTCCATACAATGGCACTGAAGTTGTGATTCCTGGAGACCATACTATTACTATCAATACTCTTGCTACGGCTGAAATGTTTGGTCCTCACAAAAAACCTTATGATGATCCTAGTGCATCCCTAATTGAGGCTAAACAAACATTAAAGATGATGAGTATTGGTATGGGAGAATACACACTAGATTCCCTTGCTACTCTGCCTACTTCTCCTAGATCATATGGTAGACTTTCTAACAAGCCAAAGCCTTCTACTTCCACCATGACATTTTTTGATACCTTTGTTCCTTCATCCATACCTTTAGAGGTAGGAAGAGAAGAACAAGCTGTTAGGGAATGGATCTATAGAGAAGAAGAGGGTAGTACAATAATTGCTACTCCTATTTCCCCTAAGCGCTATGGTAAAGGCTATAAATTTTTGCAGCAAATGGGCTATCAAGGTCAAGGACCTATAAATGATAATAAAAACACCCTCATTGAGCCTTTGAGTCACACCAATGGCCGACACTCTAAAGATACAATAGGTCTAGGATATGGTGTCGAAGATGACCTCCCTGATTGTTCCAGAAATGTTCCCATAATCAGTGATTCAGACATAGATACAGATGAGTCACCATTGCACACTATGGCTCAAATGGGAGATAGTCTCCCTTCTACTTCACTCCTTTGGGGAGAAGAGTGCATACCTGATGAGGACACAGCTGGAGCCTCTATGTTTAGCAACTATGTGCCTAATGAATCATTGAGCATTGATAGACAATGTCGCAACATTGTGCGGCTACTAGAAAGAGGAGATCTCACACATGATGACATGGGTACCTCTACTTCTCGGCATCCTAAGCCTTCTTGGTAAAAACATCCCAGTAGAAGCTCAATAATAGATTCCAATGAGTATGAATGGGACACTCTTTCAGAGGGATCTTCCATGATGGATATGGATGTCAATGTAGTTCATACTTATAGTGACCAACCTGATGTAGTTGCTGAGTCTCGTGTTGGGTCTGATGAGTTTGACCCTTGTATTGCCTTAGTGGACCACGCTGGTCCTTCTATGAAAAATCTAGATCTTGACACTTTTGGAGCCTACCCTATAGGCTCAACCTCTCTTGTCACCAGAGATGACACCTATTGCATAAATGCTCTTGAACCTATCACTTCACTTTCCTTCATACATTCAAATCTCAATGCCATTAAACCTATTATCTCTTCCACCAGTGAACCAGCAACACAAATGACTGAATCAGATCTCAAAAGACAAAAGCAATGGTCAGATGGCAAAAACCACATTGTGGTGGTATCCAAACCTAAAAATAGTACAAATAAAGAACAATTTGCCGCATTCTTTCAAGGGAAAAAGATTAACTCTGCATGGACATATTCGGACATGCCTAGTTTAAACACTAAGCTTATCATTACTCAAAGGGTTACACCTGTCAAGAAAAAGCTCATAAAGATGCATCCCCATGTGGCATTACTAGTTAAGACTAAACATGCTAAGCATAGATCTGAGAACAAGTTTGTTGATGCCATGACTACTTTGGCATCCATTCTACAACTAGAAGAGCATGAATCACACTTTGAGTTCTTGGTGGAAGAATTGCCTTATCTCACCTACAATTCCCCTGCTGAATCATCCTACTATGCCACCATCTTTTCCTATCTCCCAGATCAAGTTATCCCTAAAAATCTACCATGCCATGAGAAGCACCACCTCCTCTGTAATGCCTTACACTTTACCCTCGTCTCTGGTGACTTGTATGGGAAGAGTCTAGATGGAACTCTCCTTAAGTGTCTCGAAATAGATGAGCCAGACAAACTACTAGCTGAAGTCCATGATGGCATATGTGGATCAGTCTCTAATGATCTTGCGCTAAATCATAAATTGCTTAAGGCTAGTTGCTATTTGTCAAACTAGTTGGGGCCTTCTATCATCACAGCAGTAGCATTTGGGTCCAGTGCCTCTTAGTTATCTACGCCAGAGGAAATAGAGCTTACTGAGCCTATCAATGTTCTACATCTGAAGAAGTTCTATGCCTGAGGTTCTTGAGCTCTTTGTACATATTTATTGATCCCAAAAAAATTCATATATGATGCTGAAAAATCCTAAAAAGCATAAAAAGTACTAAAAAAAATGAGCATCCTAGTGAAAACCTAGCAATAGGCACTTTGATGTCTCACTAAAAAAAATCAAAAAATGCAAAAAAATTCAAAAAAAATAGAAAAAGTGCCTTGGTGAAAACTTGGAAACAGGCGCCTTGGTAGCAACAATACAAAAAAATTGAAAAAAGTCCTGAAAAAATCTATCAAGTGGTGAAAACTTGGAAACAGGCACTGCTTGAGACCCTTGCACCTATGTCTATCAGTCTTGCATGGTACTCCTTCACTCCACTTTTCACTTTGCCTCTCCTAGCCTGGAATTGACTCTTGTCTTAGTCTAGGGGGCATATGTTGTTCTCAGCTTATCTTGGGTCTCTTTGTGCATTCGGGTTTCTTGGGCCACTTAGTTCCAATGGTGTTTTTCAACACCACCCCAACTATGTTTTTCAACACTCCCCTAGCATCTAGTGTTTCTCAACACTTATCAGATATCCTACCCGCAGTCTCGAATGATGCAATATTTCTCAATGGCAGATGTGATACTCAAAGTTTGACTCTGTGACCTACACACACACACTTAAACACTTGACTCGCTGAGACTTGTTTGACTTTATTTCTTTGTGTGCTATCTATGATGATTTCTTTAATGAGTGTTCTTTCCCTAAGAAGTTTTCAATGATGCATAGCTAGAAGACTGAGGGCATGAGGACATGTTTTATTGTTTTTTCTGCTTGAGGGTATATTTTGTTGGTCCTAATTGTCATTAGCATTTTTTGCTTGTTCCACTTGACAATAGGGTCTACAAGGTATTATCCTTGACTATCTTCGCAAGTGCCTACTTATAGTCATCTTGACTTTCCTTATGTCTCGATGCGAGTATAATCTTTCCATATTAAACTTAGGTAATCTCACTGCACTAGTCATCTTGACCTATATGTCTTTGGTGCCTACATGGGATTCCCACATATCTATCTAATATAGATCATATTCAGATTTACATAGTCATACTAGTGTGCATTGTATGATCTTGTGATGCTACCAATAATGTTCAATGATGAATATTAGAGTCTAAAAGCTTTGTGACCTTGCAAGTAAACCACTTTTCACCGTAGCTTGCATTTTTTTTAGGTTCATGATAGTTAGTTTTTCATTTTGCATATGGAGAGAGCTCTCATTGCATCTTTCATGGACCTATCAGCCAACTGCGCTCACCTTTCCTTTTCTCGATCATGTCTTTCACTCCTTGTCTTTCACATCATGTCCTTTTTCCTATCATCATAAGGGGTTAATCTTATCATCATATCTATCCTAAAGAGATCATTTTCAGAAACATGAGCCTATATCATAAACATGAGAACTAAAACATACATCTATAAGAGAGATTATATAGGACCATATATGACATACATTTTGAGAAAAATGACAAGACAATATAAAAGCTGAAACATCCATCACAAGTGGGACAAGTACACAAGATATATCGTCAATCCAGTAATCCAATATATATAAAAATGTGTCATGATACAATGTGGGATACAAAAATCTGGATAAAATCCTAGGATATGTCTCTATATATTTATCTAACCTAGACCTAAGACTCACTGGCACCATCATGTGGTGCTGGTGGTGGTGGAGGTGGTGCTATGTCCGACACCATATCGGATCTCCCAACTATAGCCAAATAGGGCGGTGCCCTCTAACCCTATGGAACATCCTATATATAGAGCCCATGATAGTATGCAGCTCTCACTGCCTCTCTCCGCGACTCTGCAGTAGCAACCTGTATGGCCCTATCCCGCCGCTCGAGCTCAGCTCCCAAATCTGTCAACTACTACTCTATGACATCTATGGTGATCCATAGCTACTACATCTCTATCTCCAGGACCTAGATCCTAGCTCTCAGGTCCTCTCCCCCTGCAGGTTGATCCTGCCTAACATCCACCCGGTGGTGAGCTGGCCTCGCCCCGTCATCATCCTCATCTGTGGAACCCTGTCCTCATGGCTGTTTATGGCCACCTACTTGAGAGCTATGTCTAGTCTCTCTCCCTCTCCCTCTCCCTCCTCCATCTCCTCCATCCTCGTCATCTCCATCATCCCCCTGTGTTGTCAGTTGTGCATCAGGTATAGTGAACCTAGGGAATGGGAACCTCCATCACTCTACCCTATAGGCCACATTAGCCCCTGCATCTACCATATCTGGGAGGTAGTCCCATGGCTCCTATCATATCACATCTGTATCCTATACTGCCTACTAGTAATCCAGTATCGATAGCCAACCCTGGCCCTCCTCATCCCTAACTTGAGCATATGTGGTAGTCTCGGTGGGTACTCTCTGCTAGCGCCTGAACTGTCTCCAGATGCGAGTGATCACAAATCTCTCCATAATATCTGAGTGTTGATCTACCAGTAGCTGACTACATAGCATATAATCCAACTCATCCTGGTCACCCCACTGCTCACATGCCCTTTATGGTCTCCATTGGAATGAGGTGAGCTCATCTAGTACCCGACAGTAATACATGACATCTCCGCTATGCAGCTGGGAGAGGAGCCATGTGTACCTATATATGTAGGGGCATCTCTGCTCCCTCGATTGCACTCATGGTTGCACTATAGCAATGTGCTCCCACACCCATATCTAAGCGAGAACGGCTCCACATGCCCAGGTCCTACTCTCCTGATAAACTATCTCATGGAGCTCATGGTACATGTCTGCCATGATGGTTGGCCCCCATGCCATCCATCGTGGGTGAGCAATCAAATCTGCCACTAACCTCCCCTAGCCCAATGGAAAACCCTTCTGACTCCTAATAGTAATAAGGGTCTGTACAACAATAGAACACACGATGCATGGCATCGGGAAATCCCTACCAAACTCCTCGACTAACCGATCCCAACTCAAATGCCTATCAATAATCGTAACATCCTTAAACATATCCTACATGATCTGCCTACCCTCTATCAGATCCTGATCATAGTACACTTGTGCCAAAAAACAATCATGTCAGTTTCTATCATATGGAAACTCTACATCTATGACTATCTATAAACATGATTATACTTACAGGATCTCCATGGCTTGGAACCCGTAGGATCCAATAGACATCCTCGAGACTAATCATAGCCTCTCCAGTAGGCAAGTGGAAGGTGTTATGCTTGCTATGCCATCTCTCAGCCACCGCAGTCAACAACCCATGATCCGCCTGAATATGGGGCATCTACAGCAAGTAGCCAAACCCCATCTCCCTCAGGTCTGCTCGTCCTAGATCGTCGAGATCCTGAATGCATCATAGTCCAGTCACTCGAGGCACTCTAATGAGAAGCACAAGAAAGTGCTTCTGCAAGCCATTTTAGCCCAAACCAGATGTCAGAACATATCATGATAGATGTATAAAATTAGTATAAAGCATCTTAAAAGCAAACATTGTCAGGACCCATGTCATTTTTCTCAAAAACATTATAACATGTCATTTTTCTATACTATGTGATACTATTTTTTGACTAAGTATCATGTGATACTTTCTTCAATAGCAGTGCAATGGTATCTTTGCCTGTGATACTTCACATAGCATCACACAATATTTCATCCAGTGTTGTGTGACACTAGATTCACTATCGACGTGACACTATTTTGACCCATGAAGTATCGCACGATAGAGATCCTCAAAGGGTGCGATACTTACAAAGTATCGTATGACTTTTTGTACGAAGAAAATTTGAAAAGTTTTAAAAACTTTAAAAATGTGTTTTAATTTGACATTAAAGCTCATAAATGACCAACAAAGCGAGTTTTTTTGAAAACATATCGGGGCACCATACTGCAGAGGCCGGTTGTGCAACTAGGCGCACTCAAATCGATGCCTGTGGACCAAGATCACTACTTGCTAGGCCATTTTCTCTCTCTAAGCTCTTAAAATTCTCAAATCACTAAAAGACAAATGATTTTGAAAATGACCTTTTTTCCCCTTATATAGCATTTTGACTTTTTGACCAATTTTCAAAACATCTCAGAATTGCATGAAAATTGCACCCCTAGCTAATTTCGACATCCAAGATCCATTTTCAGGATTGAAATCAAAATATGAGTTCATCTTGATAGTCAAAATCATGTTTTAAAATTTTCCCTTCTTTTGCGCAGTTGACTGACCATTTGAGGCCTGATCCTTCGATCTTTGTTGGGGCACCTTCATTTCTCCATCCCCATCTCTCTCACCCTTCTAGTCTTTTCATTCATTTTCATTCACTTCATCTCTTTGTGGTTTGACTTCATCCTAATCCTATATCACTCTTAGTTAAACCTAGTCAAAATGGGGCATATCTTCACTGCTTGATGGTTATCCTATCATTCTTCATTTCTCGATTATGATTTCTAGTGATTTGATCATGTTGCTCTTGCTTCTACCTTCCCTCTACCTAATTTTAATTTCAACCCTGAGGGGGCGGACACATCATATCCTATCAACTATTCTCCAGAGCATATGCTTGACCATTCCATTTGCTCTGATCGATCTATCTTTGCGCTTGACATGTTAGTTCTCATCTCGAGTTCTAATACTGTCCATCTCTTTCCTAAGTGTTCAATACTATACTACCAGGCTGACCATGCAGGATTTTCTCTCTCTCTACACTTCATACTTTGGAGTCAGATCTCTATCTATTACCTTCTTGGCTGATCTATTCTTTGACATAATGTGTTCCCAGATCGATCACACATTAGTCAAAGAGGAGAAAATGTAATCACCTAAAAATGGTCACCTAGACTATTAGCCCTTTGCTAGCATTATTTGCTAAAATAATCAATTGCTTATTCTTGATCAAATCCTGGTTCTATCATTTATTCGATTATTTTCTATGGGCTAACCATCTTATCCTAAGTCTTTATTTAATTAAAAGAAGTTTCCTCCTCTTTTAATTAAATAAAAAGCCCCCCCACTTTTCCTCTTATCCTAAGTTGCACAAATAAAGCATTATTCCTATTTTATAAAAAGGGAAAAAGCACTTTTTGTCTCATATGGACACAAAAGTCAACTCTTATTTTCTCATTGGAGGAAACTTGTGCACATGGATTGCTCCTCTTTCAAGCTCCACCCTTGATTAAATATTTTTCTTCTTAATCTCCATGGTCCATTCTTTCTCATTTCTTATAAAAGGAGAGCTCTCTTCTCATTTTAGCATCCATCTTTTTGAATACTAACCTTATGCTGCAGGATTGCTTGGAGACTTTGGAGCTTTTGAAGACATTCTTGCATTCATCTTCCATTTCTTGCATCATAGTTTCATATTTATGCTTTCATAGACTAGCTTCATTTTTATGCTCTAGATTAGCTCACATAGATTAATTTGCTTGGATTGTAACACTTGCATCTTTCTTTTCATAGCTTAGCTTGCACTCTCATTTCTAGCATAGTTTCATTTCATTCTCATATTGATTCTTGAGGATATTGGCATTCTTTCCCTTGTCTCCATTGAATCTCCCATTGCATGGTTTACTAGCAAGGTCATAGGCTTAATAGCTCTAGCTAAGAGCACACTTAATATCCTTACACTCCATGCCTAGGGAGCTCTAGGTCATTTTTCAAGGTTTCCCATTCATGGATTCCCTTGGAAGCAAAGACTTAGAGAAGTGCACATCTTAGTGTGTACAATCACTACCATTTTCCATGATATGATGCATAAAACAATGGAACATTATGTGGATGACACTTTAACAAAAAGCATGCAGCGAAAAACTCATCTTACAGATTTGGGTCCCATCCTTGACCACATGGAAAAATTTAGTCTCAAACTTAATCCCAAAAAATGTGCATTCGGTGTCACTTTTGGGAAACTCTTGGGTTACATAATTTTAGTTAAGGGCATAGAGGTTGATCCAGAAAAAAGTTCAAGCTATTATGGACATGCCTCCACCTAAAAATATTAGTCAGATGAGAGGACTTCAGGGAAGGCTACAATCTATTCAGTGCTTCATTTCATAGTTGGCCGACAAGTCACAACCATTCACTAAAACTTTGCATAAGGGTGTGACTTATGAATGGAATGAAGAATGTGATAGAGGACTCACTCAAGTTAAACAATAATCCACCTATATTGATGTCTCCTATTCATGGGAAGTTGCTTACACTATACATCTCCACCACGAACACATCTTTGGGTGCTCTCCTAGCTCAAGAGGATTAGAACAACAAAGAGAGAGCCATTTATTATATCAGTAGAACATTGGTTTCATATGAAATGAACTATTTTGTCATTGAGAAAGCTTGTCTAGCAGTAGTGTTTTCTTCATAGAAGTTGCGGTATTATATGCTTGCTCACACTACAAGGCTCATTGCAAAAATTGATCCACTAAAGTACTTATTGATCAAGGCTGCCCTCACGGGTAGACTAGCAAAATGGGTTATGATACTCAGTGAATTTGACATTGAGTATGTGGAAAGAAAAGCTATTAAAGGACAAGCAATTGTTGATCAGTTGGTGGAAGCATCTCTGAAAGATCACCAACCTTTGAACATTGAATTCCCAGATGAATCCATTATGCTTCTCACACATAAAGCTTGGAACATGTTCTTTGATGGATCATTCACTCAGCAAGGATCCAGTGCAGGCATTCTATTTATAACACCTCAAAGATACTCATTGCCCAAAGCTTATAAAATGTTGTTTCCCTGCACAAACAACATCGTTGAATATGAAGCTCTCATTAATGATATGAAGATAGCCAATGAATGGCATGTGGATGAGATCAAGGTCTTTGGAGACTCTTAGTTAGACATCAACCAAGTTAATGGAATCCATCAAACAAAGGATGACCAGCTAGTGCCTTACAAACAGATGGTAGATGATCTCAAATAGTATTTTTCACACGTTTCTTTTCAGCAAATTCCAAGGGCAGATAATAAAGCAGCAGATGCCATGGCTACTCTCACCTCTTTGTTACAGATGCCAAAAAATGACTTCAAACATGAATTCCTGGTGGAGACATTATGCTACCCAACCTATGACATTCCTGAATCTAGGACGATCTGTTCAGTCATTGGACATGATTCATCCCACTACCACCATATCTATTCCTACCTTCATGACCAAATCATTCCCGACACCTATACCCAGAATGAAAAGCATCACCTAATTCTTAATGCTTCATGGTATGTCATCATAGCAAATGACTTGTATAGACGGGGTCTAGACGGTACCCTCCCTAGGTGTCTAGAACTCGATGAGTCCGAATGTGCATTAGATAAGGTACATGAAGGTATCTATGCATCTCATTCGAGTGGTCTGACGTTAGCTTGTAAACTTATTAGAACTGGTTACTACTGGCCAGATATGGAGAAAGAAGTTGTTCAATATGCCAAGGCTTGTAAACAGTGCCAATTTCATAGAAATCTGATCCATGCTCCTGCTAAAGAGCTTATTCCTTTCATCAATTTCAAGCCATTCCAGCAGTGGGCCTTTGATTTGGTGGGTCAGATACATTCTTCTTCTTCAAGAGGACATAAGTTTATCATCATAGCTATAGACTATTTTACTAAGTGGGTTGAGGCAGTCCCTCTGACTATAGCTGATGGAAAGTTTGTGGCTATGTTTATACTGAACTATATCATCTGTAGATATGGTGTACCCTCATCCATTATCACTGACAATGGGGGACAATTCAAGAACAAGGACCTTAAAGAGTTATGCACCAAATTCAGTATCATTTAGCATTGGTCGTCTATCTATTATCCTCAGGGTAATGGACAAGCAGAAGCTTCTAATAAGACAATTCTCAAAATCTTGCACAAAACAGTTCATAAATCTGGTAGAGATTGGCACCTCCAGATTAATCCGGCTCTATGGGCCTATAAAACAAGTATCCAAACACCAACAAGGGCCACGCCCTTTGTCTTGGTTTATGGAGCAAATGCAGTATTGCCTATTAAGGTCGAAATTCCTACATTGCGAGTCTCTCTGAGGGGCCTCATCACTGATGAAGAAAATAGAATATCTTGGCTTCAAGAGCTTGAGTTACTGGATGAGCGTCGAAAGGTGGCGTTCGATCATCTTCAAGCATACCAAAAGAGAATGTCTAGAGCCTATAATAAAAAATTCAAACAAATGGAATTCCAAGTGGGTGATCTCGTCCTGAGAGAAAACCCCAAGAATCAGCAATAGTGAATCCAAAAAGGAAAATTTGAACCAAACTAGCTTGGTTCGTACATTATTACTACAACATTTGGATCTGGTGCTTATCATCTCTCCACCACTGAAGGAGAACAACTCAAAGAGCCGATCAACGCTCTTCACTTGAAAAGATTCTACAGCTGAGGCATTGTCTGTGTGCTCATGTACATATTTATTGATCCTGAAAAAACCCAAAAAAATGGTATATTGTCAAAAATCCTAAAAATAGCAAAATGTCCTTAAAAAATGATCATCTTAGTGAAAATCTGGTAAATAGGCACCTTGATAATAATTTAAAAAATTTGAAAATTTGAAAAATACAAAAAAAATGAAATATTCAAAAATACAAAAAAATCAAAAAAAGAGAGAACAAAAAAAATTGAAAAGAAGAAAAATGTGCCATTGATGAAAACCTGGTAAACAAGCGTCATGGTAGCAAAAATAGAATATCTGCCAAGATGGTGAAAACCTGGTAAACATGCGCCTCTTGTTTCTTGAAGACATATCTCATCTCAGCACCATTTGGCTCTTTCTTTCCTGCTTTAGTTTGCTTTCCTGGTTTCCTGCTTTAGTTTGTTTCTTGCTTTAGCTTGCTAGCTCGTGCATTCACTTTCACCTATCTTCAAGATTTTCCTTGACTTTACATGGATTGGAACTGGTCACACTTGGGGGCACCTTCTCGGTCTAGGGGGGCATTGTCCTATTGCTTTCAAAGGCACTTTCTTGTATCAGTCACCAGTGGTTCTCACTGTGTCTACCTACTGATACCTAGCTATCGCTTGGATCTCTCTCTTTGGGGATCCCTTGTACATCAGTCACCAGTGGTTCTCACTATGTCTGTCTATTGATGTTTTTCTAGTAACTCTGAGATCTCTCTCCTTGAGGATCTCTCTTGTATCAATCACTAGCATTTTTCACTGCATCTGCCTGCCGATACTTCGTTTAGCACTCCGATTTGCTCTTCGAGATGACTTCTCGCGTCGTATTCTTCCGATCTGACTTCAATCTGTTTGAACACGAACTTAAACTGAAACTAAAACTGAATTTGTGATTCTCTAAAGCGTGCTGAGCTTTTCTCTTTTGTGTGTTTTTTCTTTTTTTTTGTCATTTCTCCTCGAGCGAATCTAAGATGTCTTTCTTGACTGAGAAACGCAAAGACTGGGGGCATGATCTTTTCTTGCTTTCTGTTTGTTGGTTTAGTTCCAATGATCCAAGGAATTCACATAAGAGGGGTGTCCATCTGTAAGAGCCTTCATCACGTATTGGATGGCCATGTGTACCTCAACTCCTTTTATATGAAAACTTTGGTGAGGTTGGTTCTTCTCCTTGTTTCTTTTGAGTGACTTCTTTCTGCTACAAATAAAATTGCTAATGCTCATCCTACTAAGTGAACGTAAGGGTCATTGCGAGCATTCCTTGGTGAAAGAAGGAACTCTCGTTTGTCTAGCGTGTTTGTATGCGGGCAACATTCCGGTCATTCTAGTAGCTATGCTTTGATGCTTATGTTAACTTGCTAAATCAAAAGGAATGGGTGTTCAGGTCATTCGGGCTTCTTGTGCCTTAATGCTTACATCTCATTCCAAAAAATCTAAGACTTATGTCATATTAATATTCTCATGATTGCAATGTCAATGAGGATTGTATGGCATCTTGCGATCATCCCGTACCTAAAAACTCTATGATGATAATACGATGAGTCCAACAACCAAGTCCTAGGGTTGCATCTAGTTTAGGCTTGCATTTTCATTCTAGGCTTGCATTGAGACAGTGTTTTGGTGCTCACTTCATTGTCTTCTTCTGGATTCATTTTTCAAGGGTTCTCATCTCACATCCCGATTTCATCATGATTGCACAAGTTTTCGGGATCAAAATCAAAATCTGACATCTCTAGATGGCTCAAAATCGCATTTTAAATTATGGGATCCTTTGGGATCGGACGCTTGTGCAGTCAACCTTCTAGCGTCATTTTCTTGCCAGATTCTCATTGCCTCATCATTTTCTTGAGATCTTCAATGTTTTCATCTCAAGTCAACTCAAGTCAACTCTAGTCAAACTTGGTCAACAAGACCTCCAAATTGCTACAAATTACTTTTGTAGCTCCCCGAATCTAGTCTAATTGCTTCTATTCTGCAACCTCTTGTTGTCAATCATCCTTCTGATAAGTCATCTTTCGATTTCGCTCCCGAGGGGGCAGGATGATTACATCATTTGAATCTTGTTGAACCAATCTCATATCAATCTGATCTAAATCAAAGTCCTCACCGCTTGAGGCATCTCATCTCTAGGGGCATCATCATGCCTCGCATCTTGTCATCTTGTCATCTATCTTTTAGGTATCTGAGCAATCTAACTCGAATCCTCAGGGATCAAGCTTTGTTCTGGAGATGGTTCTTGAAATCTCATTGGGTATTGGGGCAATCTAACCCTAATTCCTAAAAGTCAAGCTTCATTCTGGAGATGGCTCTCAAAATCTCTTTTTAGAACGTTATCTGGGCAATCTAACCCGGGTCTCGGAGGGCTAAGCTTCGTATTGGGGAAATCTAACCCTGATTCTGGAGATTAGTCCTAAATCTGCTTCTGTCAAGTTGTCATTAGACTGTTGTCTTCGCAATCTAACTTAGACTTCGGAGAATCATGCCTCATTTTGGAGGTGGTTCTGCAATTCAATCTATTTCGGTATCTAGGCATCCTAACCTCGACTTTTGAGGGTTAAGCTTCGTTCTGGGGATAATCCTGAAACCTCATCTGTCACATCAGACTATTCTTTGAATCAACGCGTTGCCTGCACATTAATTCAAAGAGGGGAAAATATAATACCCCAAAATTGGCACCTTATTATTTCAATCAATTTTGGTGTATTTTCTTCGATTTTACATCATTAAAGTCCTATTTTACTAGGCAATTTTCTCTCTCCTACCTAACTTTATTTGACTTGATGTCAATTGCAAAAACTCTAAATTGCATTAATCTCACACTATAATCAATTCCTAAGTATTCGAATTTATTAGCTAAATAATTCCTATGATAAATTGATTTAATTATAAAGTCCTAAGTGCTTTAAATTAAATTAAACCCACCTCATTTAGCTAATACACATAAAAAGGAATTAATATTACTTGGTTATTTGAATGGATTATCTTATTTGGATTTAATAATTCAAATTATTCGAAGGGTCACCCATATGTGGCAATAATTCACTCTTTTAATTAAATAATTCTTTAATATTTGTCTCAATTGGGAATGAAGGGTCAACCGTTTCATTTCAAGAAACTTTGTGTCCTCTCTCCCAGATTTTCTATATTATGAACCTTCTTCCTCATTCGAAAAAAGGCAATTTTAGAGCACACAAACTATAGAAAATTTTAGTCTCAACTATTTCATATTTTCAAGCTTTCTTTGCACATTAGTTTAATTTCCATTTTTTAGTGTAATTGCATTCTCATAGTAGAGTAATTTGCTTATTGCTATTAGTTTAATTTGCATATTTCTTTCAAGTTCTTAGCTTAAAAATTACATCTTCATTCTTAGATTTAATTGCATATTCATCTTAGATTAATTGTACTTTGTTTATCTTTCAAGCTTTCAAATCCTCCGCATTAGCTTGGTCTTTTGGTTGTTGGCTCTCGTTCTGAGAGTAATTCAAACACCCCAGTTAATTAGGAGGCAACGGGTCGAATCGATAGATATTGCGAATTGAGTAATTCATACTCACCTTCGTAATTTCGATGATTGAGCAATGACTATGTAGTGTATATGGCTAGATTAGAGGTCCACGTTCAGCTATAGACATAACAAAGAGAAGGGAAGGTTGTTAGAGAGGGGTGAGGGTAGTTGATGGAGTAGATAGTTTTTACCACCTCTAATTTGGAGATAAAACTCTACTTATGGGGGAAACCTCCCTCAGAGAAGCATGTATAATGAAAGTAACCTTGGATGATTACAACAAATGCTCAAATCAAAAAATAAACTATCATAAATTCAAGATCCTCTTCTTTAACACAAAGATGGAAAAGAAGCTGGATATATCTAGGATTTTGAACATTAAGACAAGGTCCCTTCGACGATATTTTTTGGCTATCCGCTTATTTGTAAGAGCGGATAAGTCTTATATTTGGAATAACCTTCTTGACAATTACAGTATGATGGAAGATAATATGGTTATCTTTCATAGGACATATCTTGATGTTGAAATCAATGTTATTTGTTATTCCTCTATTCTCACTGGAAAGTCTTGAGATCCCTGTTGGGGTCATTAAAGCTATTAAAAATAGGATGAGGAATTTTGTTGTGAATGGTGGTCATGAACGAGACAAGATTTTGTTATTGTCATGGCAGAATATTTTGCAGCCTAAATATGCTAGAGGAGCATGCTTGGATGATTTGGAAATTGATGAACAAGGCAATAGGATCTAAATTAGTGTCGAATATTTACCAACATTCTGATCAAAGATGGTTGAAGATTCTTAGAGCCATATATTTGGATAGCTCGGATAAGTGCATGATCTTTACAATTTGAAAACCTCCAAGAGGGGCATTCATTTAGAATTCTATGATGTCATGCTGACCTTTGATCATGAATCATATCTCATGGATGATTGGGTATGGTAAATCTATAAATTTGTAGATGGATTTGTCAAATGGTTTGAATATTTTAAGAAAAGATCCAAGATTTATAGAAGTGAAAAGAGTCTCTAGTGCACATTGGGAAAACAAAGTCATAGACTTGTTGGAAAGAGATCTAAATAGTACTTTGGGTGGATGGAGATGGAAATCGTCAAATGTGCTCCCTTTGAAAAATGACAACGAAGCTCTTATGTCAAACATTTTTATGGAACGCTCTATCTTTATTTTAAAAAATAAATATGAGATGATTTATTGTGGCTCTTAGAATAGAAGATGCTCAGTTAAGGTTGGCTCTTTGTTGAGGTAAACATTGTCTTCCCAAAGTAGGGGCGTTTGTCTGGCTAGCTTTGAGGAACCAAATTTTGTTGGGGAATTGCTTAAAAAGACTAGGTTTTTTGGGCCCATTTAAGTGTCCATTGTGTGATAAATATGAAGAAACTCTTGATCATTTACTTCTGAATTGTGAATTTTCTAGCATTTGTTGGAGATTTGTGACATCTAGATTGAATTGGGTTGGCCCTTTTCTATTGACTATTAGAGCACTTTTTCAATGTTAGCCTTCCCTTCTTCTGAAATTAGTTTTCTCTAGCATTTGGGAGGTCTACCCATCTATGGTGATTGGGGAATTGTGGAAGGAGAAAAATAGGAGGAAATTCCAAGACAAATGGGGGAGTCTGGAAAGGTTTTGTAGACAAATTGAACTTGCAATCTTTGAACTGGTGAGTTATGTTGCATCTAAAGTCAATTATCAAAGTCGCAATTCATAAATAAAGACCAGTCAGTCTAAAGTTGTTGGCCAAGGATCAAGTTTTTGCCTACTAATGGGCCTAACCAGGCTAATCTAGTTGTGGAGAAGAAGCAGAGAAAGAAGTGGGAGTGCTTGGAAGAAGATGGATCAAGGTCAATTTCGATAGAGTGTTAAAAGGCAACCCTAGACCTTTGGGGTAGGTTTTGTGGCTCGTGACTCAAATGGGAACATTCTGGCAATTGGAGCAAAAAAACTAAAAAGGGAACTAATAACAAAGTAGAATCTTAGGCAACATTAGAGGAAGTAGTAATGGCAAAGAAACTATCGGTCAATAAATTACATCTATAAGGCAATTCGCTGATTATTATTATGCTCTCATTTGGGTAAAAGTAGTGGCATGGAATTTAAATAAGTCTATTAAACCATTTGTAAATTAGTAAAGACTTTTCAACATTTCAAACTATCTCGTACTCCTCATTTGAGAAATATGGTGGTGGATGTACTATCTAAGTGGGTCATTACATTTAATGAAGGGTGTAAGAATGATTTTTTTGGAGGTGTTTGGAGATTTGAATCTCGGGGATGAGATTTAAAGTATGCCATCACAAAGAAATGCAATGATGATTTAGTAAGAATGTACGAGGGGATGTAAGGTAGATTTCTGAGTAATGAAGAAGCACTTTTTTCCAAGGCATGCCGATATTTAAGGTGACCCTGAAAGGTTGATTTTTCATTTCTTTGCTTTAAGTTAAAGTTGGAGAAGGTTGTGAATGGTAGAGGTGGGGTTTACACTAGGTAGTTACAAAGCAGCAACAAATGGCCTTTTTGGGCCAAATCATTGAGAAGATGGTGAAAGAGAGTTTTAAAATTCATGACTCAAGTTTCTTACAAATTGTAGACCTACTATTGGGAGAGAAGTTTATGAAAAGTGACCATCGATATTGAGTAAATCTGGATGTGGTTTTAACGTTTCTTGCTTGGGGCCTGGAATCGAGCACCAAGGATAAAGTAGAGTGGGTGATGCATGAATGTGTTGAAGAAGAATGGCTTGTTGGTTTTCCCTCCCTACTTATATTGGCGGTCCTAGGTAAGGGATTAAAAATGGAGGGGGTGGAGAGGAATACGAGCGTTACTAGAGATGGCTTCTAGCTATTTATTGCCTAGATCATAATGACTTAGAGGAGGAGCGCAAGATAGAAGTGCAAGTGCGTTGAGAGATGTTATTGGAGTTTTTGTACGAGCAAGAGATTATGATGTGCATGGAGGTGGAGGCGAGCAATTAGAGTCCAAGTAAACCTATCTTTGAAGAATCCGACTATTGGTTCAACGGTCTTAGGAAGCTTCCAGCGAAAAAGGAGAAAATGAAAGTTCTAAGTCTAGTGGAGTCTCTAGTTTTTTTGTTTTTGTCATACCAATATTTATTACTATTTCGTTCAATGGTGTCTTGACGTGTGTTTAGGTGGTGGTTACTAAGCCATGGTAATGGAATTTTGTAAATCATGTTAATATGATTTCTAGTTTTTAGGCTTAGCATTGTTATAGGGGATAGGTTGGAGGTAGGGGGTTGTAATAGTTTATACTTCTCCTAAATTTTGAAGGAGTATGTATGGATACCTATGGTTTCCAATTATAGGATGGTTTATCAAATAATATAAATATTTTTTTTATTAATAAAATATATATTATTTTTACCAATAAAAAAAAATCAATTTTAGGAAGGATAAAACAATATGGTTAAGTGTGGATGATCTTAGTGTTCTATACATCGAGTCCAAAACATTCATTTAAAATCAATGATATTTCTATATTATTAACAAATCAAAACTTGTCATTTATTATAATATTTTAATAGTATACAATTAATATCATATTGAACCTTAATAACTCTTCTATCTATAATAAATTACGAATTTTTATTTTATTTAGTTATCCTAAATTTATATAAGAAAGAATGTTCACCGTCTCTATTAGGTTAATCAAATAATTACTCATTATTTTCGTTAATACTTCCACCATTTTTCATGTATTTTACTACTCTTCACAGGAATGCGCACACAATACTAGGGGAGGCAATTTATTTTCCAAGAAATTCATGCAATAAGACTCAAACTAAATGGACCAATCACATGTTTAAAAAATAATTTTTAAAGTTCAAAATATTGCATTTGTACTATGAAAACATAAAATTTATAATACATATAAAATATGTTAAATTGTTATTGGTTCATGCAATTAGTTTTAATCACTAATTAAGCTTAACAAACTATAAAATAATGCAATAGTACTTACTTAGCCTACTCGCACGTACTAATAATAACATATTTATGAATTCATATATATTTTTTAAATTAAAGTAAATTATAATGTTTGATGTTAATGAATAATATTGTAATATTCAAGAAAGGTCTATAATAATTATAAGAAATTTTAATTAGTTGATGAGATCAATACAAATTAATATATGTGATTCTATTTTGGACTATCATCTAAATTATATATTTTTATAACTATTTCAAATATATTTATATTTTTAACAAATTTATTAAAATTTAAATTGGAGTTTAGCTTTAGTTCGGTTTGTTTATGACTTTTATGCATCCAACTAATCTGTAGGAGATTGAGGTTTTCTCCTTCTATTTTTGGGGGCTCTGGGTTTGTTGGGTTCTCTCGGGACTTTCTCCATATGCAAATTTCATTGTATCTGCCATGATAGGAGGTTTTCTTACTGTCTTCTTTCCCCCTTGAGCATTTCTGAAACAGGTTAATAAAGTTATAATTGCTTGGCCATTTTTATCAAAAAAAAAAAATTACAATTATGACAAAACTAAAAAGATCAAAAAAAAATTACTTAACATATAAATTAAAATTAAAATTAATTATATTTCTGATTGAACTCTACATAACTATAAACTGCAGATTTAAGTAACCTAACCTAACACAAACTTTATATGAAAAAGAATATTCATCTCCTAAAGTAAGAAGGTTGTTTACATTTTCTTTTTTTAATTAATATAATTTCTTTTCCTTTTACTTTATTTAACTACATTCGTAAGCACATTAAATTTTTTATTTTTAATTATTAAATCCATTGAACTTTAGCACTCACCTCATTTGATTACATTACTGAACACCCTAATTTTTTATTAAAATTATTGAACTTAAACTGAAATTGATAAGGCTATCCTCTGCACATTCGGAGATATTTTAATATAGGATCAGCTATCTTATCTGTGAACCAAACAAACGTACATTACATGGAAACCATATTCCAGCATGATAACGAATACAAAATTTACAATATATATCTTGCAGTATGACTATAAAACTCTATCTTGCGACAATAATAGACAAGCCCTGACAGTTTGTTTGAATTAGATTCTAGAAAAAACCCCAACTGCTGTACACGATGTTGATCAAGAAATTGCAGGCAGATTTTATAAGGACGAATATACTATAATGTTGCCGTCCTCATTAGACTGCGTATTTGTTCTTTCTCCAAGATTCACTCATCATTGTTTCACAGGAGCTGGAAGCCATTGTTAACCAGCTCATTCTGAATAAAATATTTGCAACTTGAGTCCTTTTCCTGCTTATTTTATCAACACAAACCAGTGGGGCCTAAGAATAACTTAAATTAAACCATGACTGCCAAAACTTGTGGGGTTTGAAGCCTTGAAAAATACAGGAATTCTCCTCAACAAACCGCCACCCGTGACTTGCAATCACTGTCATTGCTTTATATCTTCTATTCTTCTGATCTGATTACTGTGAGATATTGGAATTTTCAATCATTTTCTATTTATATAACCAATCTCAATCTAATTTCACATACCCATTTCTCCCCTGCTTTCACATTTCTAGCTTTGAATACCATTTACGTTTTTTTGAGAAACCAGTCAGTAAAAATTGTTCTTTTGAAGAAATTCATCAGTTGATGTTTATAAAACCAGTCTCGATCCAACTTCACATATCCATTTCTCCCCTGTTTTCACGTCTAGCTTTGAATATCATTTGGGTTTTTCATGTAGAATAGAATTCTGTAATCATGGGAAGGGAAGAAACCAGTCTATGAAAACTGATCTTGTGAAGAAATTCATCCTTTCCTACTTGTGAAAACAATCCCAATCCAATTTAACATTCCCATTTCAAAAAACTCACCATTTTCTATTTATAAATCGATTTCACATGCCCATATGTCCTCTGGTTTCAGATTTCTAGCCTTGAATATCATTTGGGTTTTTCAATTTTATAGCCAAACTTTGTAATCATGGGAAGGAAGGGAAGAAACCAGTCAGCAAAATCTGTTCTGTTGAAGAAATTTATGAGAAGCTGCCACAGACTGTCTTTCAATTTGGGTTGGGGAAAGGTAGAGAAGGGAATTCCGTCAGACGTTCCAAAGGGCCACATTCCTGTCTATGTTGGGAATGATCGGAGCAGATTCATCATACCTGCAACTCATTTAAACCATCCCCTGTTCCGTCAGTTGTTGGACATGATCGAGGAGGAGATGGGATTCTGTCATGAGATGGGGCTTTGCATTCCCTGCGAGGAAGCTGCTTTTGAATATCTTGTTTCTCTTATCAGTGGACAGAAATGTACGAGACTGTTGGAGCAGAGACCAGAGACCAAATCTGTCAGTTTGTTCTGTTAATGGATTCTTTTGGGCTTATTCTTACTGAACTATCTTTTTGGTTTGATCCGGATTGGTGGATTGCTTTATACCTGCCAATGTCGGTTGAGCATGATCGATGGTTCTTTGATTTAAAAGAAAGATTTTGAATCGATAGGCAAACATTATGGTTGCTGCGTTATAAAAGATTGCATGATTCAGCAATTGTAAATTTTTGTGATAAAATATACAATACATAATTGTGATATTCTCAATTCTTTCGATCATTATTTCATCAAGGGTGAGGGAAAAATCATTTATTATTGTCTCGTTTATTCTCTAAATTATATGTTCAGTGTATTTTATTAGAACAGAATTGTTGTAGTACTGAACATGTGACAATGTTAAATTATAAATGTGTGTGTCAGTCTATCAGTTAGTCGTCAATTAGATAGAATTAATTGTTGAAACAGTCATCAGTATTATAGAAACTGTTATAATTATTTATAGATGTATTAAGTAACTGGTCTATTATCTCTTCTGCTGTGGGATTTTCAAAGAGTATTGTTGAGGATGGAGAGGAATCTGTTGCAGAGCTGCACCTAGTAGAATATGCGAAGAGATCAGAGGATAATAAATGCATCAGAGTCTATGTTTGCTTTCAGTTTAATGTTGGAGCTGCTGTGGGATGAATTATGATACAGTCAAGAGTTGTTTTCTGATGTGAGTCTTTTTGGTAATTTTTTTTTTATGAATAAAGGTCTTTTCTATTAATGAAAATATTAAAGTACAGTATTCACAAAAAAGGGGCGGGAAAAAGTCACTTTGTGAGAGTCACACGGCACTTAGGCCGAAACCATACAATTATTCATCAAAAAAACATATAAAAAAGGCAATACCAAATGTGAAACGGTTACGAGTTGTTATTTTTGCATTTTTGTTACAGAATTTTCTCAAAAAATGAAATTATTAAATGATATTGATGATGATATTATTAAAGATGAAGATTTTGTTTTACTTTGAAGATTGAAGAAGCTAATGTTCTGATGATGAAAAAGGATATAGTAGAGGCTAGATGAATGTTCAATAGTCTGAAGTGCTAATGGATCAGAGAAACTATATCTCATTGGACTTAGAATACATACATGTTAGGATTAGAGTTCAATAGTTCAAGGGAGATCGGAAAATCTAAAAGTTTAATATCATATCTTTATCAGGGTGATGAGACACTTCATGTGCAAATGGTGTCCCACAGTGTTGGGAACTTGGATGATAGTTACATGACTATACCAGCAATTGAGAACATCTTGAAGATAAGTGTTTTCAAAGATTAAGTTGTACAATGTGTATTGTTTTATGTTGTTTCTTAGTTTAATGTTGTAGTATTAAGAAGGGGATTGGAATATATGCTTCAATTGAACTGTTGTATTTGAACATGTGTCAATACTAAACTATAAATGTGTATGTTAGTCTATTAGTTAGCTTTCAATTAAATAGAATTAGTTGTCAAAACAATTATCAATATTAAGGAATGTTATAGTTATTTGTTCGTTGGTCTATTTTCTCCTCGTCTCCAAGTTTTAATAGTTCCCACTTCACAAAAATTGTCAAGGCAAGGTTCAATAGATTAAATTGGTCAAAAATAAAAAATTGCAAAAAATTGTTCTAAGACAAGGTAAAATAGTTCAAATTGATCACAAACAACAAATTGCAAAAAAATGTTCTAGAATAAGATAAAACACTTTGAATTGGTTAGAAACAACTAATTGTACTGAAACATTTCAACAAGAAACTGGACAACCACAAAATTACAAACTGCTTGCCAAATGACAAGATTTTGAGAAGACTTAAACATTTTACACTTGTGAAATTGATGAAGGGTAAGGGTGCTCCCCTTAATGACACAAACACACAACAGAAATAGAGAAACAACAACAATAATATGCAAGAACAGAAAATTGGCTTCTTATTATCTCCACAAATGTGGAATTACAAACTTTCAGAATTACAATATGCAAAGCCACATGGGCATTCCCTTACAATATTCTTTAGGACAAAGCCTCGAATCAATACCCAGATCTACTACCCAGAACTATTCTGAACTCCTAAGACAATAATACAGCCTTCCTTATATAAGCAATTTTCCACCGCCTGGGAAGGTTCCAGAATTTTAGCCAATAAGGCCGACCAAACTTAGAATTATTTTATTTTACATTTTATTACATCATAGTCGGCTCAAGATAACCTTTGAAACCCGAACAGAAATTTTGAAGAAAATTATTTTTCGCCATTTCAGGTGGCCCAACTTCCGAAGACCATAAGTCATCACCAGTTGACCCGATCGGCTATTATAACCCCATTTCGGAAACGCCACGAAGCGCTCTACAGGCTTGACCCGCGCAAACGTCCGTCACCCAAATTTTCGACCTCATCCGGGGCCACTAAAGCCTTCAAAACTGAGTTCAAAGTTTCTGTACCCTGCTGCCAATACCGAAAATCTTCAATATCTTCCAATATACACTTGATCTGGCCATGAAACTTTACTGGCAGACTTATATGACCAAAATGAACCTCCAAGAAAGAAATCAGATCATTCTGAGCACATACGAAAATTACCAAAAATAGTAACTTTCCATAAATAGCAGCTCTGCACAAAATAACCCTTATTGAATACAAAAATAGAAATATTTTTGGGTGATGCAAGATTGCTCTTACACCCAGGACGCTTCTGCATCAGACACCCGGGGTAATTGGAGAAGTGACCCTGTCACGACTCAGGTGTGCAGAGGAAAACCAAGACGGCTAACCTCCTCCTTTGTCAGCCATGATGAATCTTCAACAGGTCGTCCTTTCCACTTGACTAGATATTCTTCATATGTCCTGTTCCTTGTGCTTCTGCCAACACGACTGTCCAGTATATCTTTGATCTCCTTAGTGTCTGAACTAGTTGATGGAATACTCCACTGTGCTGCTATGATCTCATCTTCAACACCTCCTTCATGATACTCTGTCAGATCTGAAATGTTAAACACTGGTGAAATATTTAGCTCAGTAGGCAATTCTACCTCATATGCGTTTCCTGAATCATGTTTCTTCAGTATCCTACATGGTCCAAACTTCTTCATTTTCAGCTTGTTATATGTACCAACTGGAAACCGCTCCTTCCGCAAATGAACCATGACTTCGTCACCAACTTGAAATTCTTTATACCTCCTTTTCTCATCTGCCTTAGCCTTATACTGTGCATTCATCTTGGTAATATGCTTCCTCACCTCTTCATGGATGTTCTTCAAGTGTTCTGCAAAATCCTCAGCTTCAGCACTACTTATTTCTCTTTTATCTATCTTCCTCAATTCAGATGCATTTCTTGGACTACTTCCATATACAATTTGGAATGGTGATTTACCAGTGCTCCTGTTGACAGAATTATTGTATGCGAATTCCGCCTGTGGTAAAATCAAATCCCATCCTGTTGGCTTATCTCCAACCAAACATCTCAGTAGATTTCCCAAACTTATATTCACCACCTCTGTCTGTCCATCAGTCTGTGGATGATGTGATGAACTAAACTTCAAATCTGTCTTCAACTTCTTCCACAATGTACGCCAGAAATATCCAACAAACTTAGTGTCCCGATCTGAAACTATGGTCTTTGGCAAACCATGAAGTCTCACTACTTCTCTGAAAAACAATTCTGCTACATGAACAGCATCATTAGTCTTCTTGCAGGGAATAAAATGTGCCATCTTTGAAAATCTGTCAACTACCACAAAAATTGAATCGTGTCCCCGCTGTGTCCTCGGTAAACCAAGAACAAAGTCCATGCTGATATCCTCCCAAGGCTTCTCTGGTACAGGTAATGGTTGATACAACCCTGTATTCTGCTTCACTCCCTTCGCCATCTGACATACTCGGTAACTCTGTACAAACTTCTTCACATCTTGCTGCAACTGTGGCCAATAATAATTCTCACTAACCAAACTAAGGGTTTTATCACGACCAAAATGTCCAGCCAATCCTCCATTATGCTTCTCCTTGATGAGATTCTCCCTCATAGAACTTCGTGGAATGCACAACTGACTCCCTCTGAATAGCATATCATCCTGGATGATGAAATCCAACCATTTCATCCTATCTAGAGTAACAGGTTCTGTACAAGCTTTCCAAGCTTCACCAAAATCAGGATCCTCTGGATATAAATTCTTGAGTTCCTTGAACCCAACCACCTCAATCTGCATTTCTGTCAGCAATAGTTGCCTTCTGCTAAGAGCATCTGCAACCCTATTAGACTTTCCACTCCTATGTTTCAAAATAAATGTATAACTCTGCAAAAACTCAACCCATTTCAAATGCCTCTGATTCAACTTTCCTTGACTATTCAAATATTGCAAAGCTTGATGATCAGTATACAAAACAAAATCCTTAGGAAGCAGATAATGTCTCCACTTCTTTAATGCCTGAACTATAGCATAAAATTCCTGATCATAAACAGAGTATTTCCTCTTGGCATCATTTAACTTCTCACTGAAATAAGCAACAGGTTTACCTTCTTGGCTCATAACAGCTCCTATTGCAGTACCACTAGCATCACAATCTACTTGAAACACCTTATTAAAATCTGGAAGTGCTAAAACTGGTTGTTCTGTAACTTTTTGTTTCAACAATTGAAAACTTTTTTCTGCCCCATTAGTCCACTTAAACTCTTTTCTATCCCCTCTCATTGTTTCAGTCAAGGGTCCACAAATACTGCTAAAATTTCTGATAAACTTTCTGTAAAAGCTAGCTAGACCATGAAAAGATCTTACCTCAGTAGCACTCCTTGGAGTAGGCCATTCAAGGATAGCCTGTACCTTCTCTGGGTCCATTTTTAGGCCTTCTGCTAAAACTACAAATCCCAAATACACTAACTCTTTCTTCACAAAACTGCACTTCTTCAAATTAATCAACAATTTCTCATCTCTCAACTTCTCAAACACCATACGAATATGCATCATATGTTCCTCCAATGTCTTGCTAAAAATCAAAATATCATCTAGGTAAACAATGACAAACTTACTCAGAAATTCTTTCAGAACCTCGTTCATGAGCCGCATGAAAGTGCTCGGTGCATTGGTTAGCCCAAAAGGCATGACTAACCACTCATATAGTCCTTCCTTTGTCTTGAAGGCAGTCTTCCATTCATCTCCTTCTCTGATCCGAATCTGGTGATATCCACTCTTCAGATCTATTTTTGAGAAATACACAGCTCCACTCAAACAGTCCATAATATCATCCATTCGTGGCAATGGAAACCTATATTTGATTGTGATCTTGTTTATTGCTCTGGAATCTGTACACATCCTCCATTCTCCATTCTTCTTTGGTGCTAATACCGCTGGTACAGCACAGGGACTCAGACTCTCACGGATCAATCCTTTCTGTAACAGTTCATGTACTTGTCTGTTCAACTCCTCACTTTCTACAAGTGTCATTCTGTGTGCTGCCTTATTCGGCAAACTCGCTCTTGGGATCAAGTCCATCTGATGACTGATCTTCCTGACCGGTGGTAATCCATCAGGCACATTATCGGATACAATATCCTGAAACTCATTCAACAAATCTGCAACTTCTACAGGAACATCTTCTACTTCCTCTTTACCAACTTTTGGAATTAAAGCAAAACATACATGCTCATGCCTCATACCATCTAGGAAATTTCTTCCATCAACAAAAGTTATCCTTGCATTACCACATACCTTTTCTTCAGTCTCCTTCAATGGTTTTAGCTTATGTCGCACTCCATCCTTTGTCAGGGAATAGGTATTCGCACGACCATCATGTACAGCACATCTGTCAAACTGCCATGGTCTACCCAACAACAGATGACATGCATCCATAGATATGATATCACACAATACCTCATCTTGGTATCCACCAACCTTGAACTTTACTAGGCATTGTTCATTGACCATGACCTTGTGGTCATCCTGTACCCAGGCAATCCGATATGGATGTGGGTGTTTCTGTCTCTTGAGCTTCAGCTTTGTCACCATCTCTTCTGACACCAAATTGTCAGTGCTTCCACTATCAATAATCATATCACAACATTTACCTTCACACCTGCACCTGGTGCGAAACAGGCTCCTCCTTTGTTCAGGCTCATTCTCACCACTCAACAGGACTCTTCTGTTAATCAACGTTTCTCCTCTTTCAGCATCTTCAGAATTTGATGATCTGGCATCTTCATCTACATGCGCAACTCTGGCCTGGCCTTCATTTCTCCTGTCTGTTTTGCCTTGGCGCTGAGGACATTCAAATGCCCTATGACCTTCTTCTCCACAGTGAAAACATGTTCCACGGAAGCCTCCTCTTCCAGATCCTTGTCCTCTTCCTCTTCCTCTTTGATCTCTATTATTCTGATCCTGGAAGCGATTGGAATTATTTCCGCGCTGATTCTGATTGCTACTAGCCTCATCCTTCTTTTTCGGATCTTCATTTCGGCCACCATATGACCGTCCACCAGATCGTCCACCGCGACCTCTTCCATTTTGTCTGCTCTCGAACTTCTTGTTCAGCTTTTCCTCTACTTTTAGGGAAAATTGGTATGCCTCCTGAATACTATTCATTCGAACCAGATTCAACTCCTCCTGAATGCTTGGCCTTAACCCATTAAGGTATCGGGCAACTTTCTCCTTATCAGCTTCTGCATGGCCTGTTCTGATGAGGAGTCGATAGAAATCCTCTGTATACTCCTGAACAGATCTTCCTGCTTGCTTCAAACTTTGCATTTTCTTTAGTAGATCAAGTTCATAATCAACAGGAATGAACTGTCGCTTCAATTTATCCACCATCCGATCCCATCTTGTGATTTTATCTTTCCCTCTTCTATTTCGCTCCAATTGAATTTCTTGCCACCAGATCTTCGCATGACCTTTCAGTTTGGCCTTCGCAAATTTGACCCATCAGGATCCTCAACATCTTCATACTCAAAATATTCCTCACATTCATTGATCCAGTCGATCAATTCCTCTGGGTTAAGATTTCTAGAAAATGTAGGAACCTCAATCTTAGGTCTTTTTCCAATCTTGGAAATCGCCCGAAAAAATCTTTTTTCCTCCTGGTTCACAATTTCAACTTCTCCTTCTTGATATTCTTCTTCGGCTTCATCGTCGCTTTCGTCTCTGACATTAAGATTCATTCCTCTACGAATCGCTTCTTGTAATGCTCGCACTTGTCTCTGCAGCTCTCTAACCTCAGGTGTTACAACACCAGCTCTTCCGCCACGTTCCCTTCGTGGAGGCATTTTCGCGATGCGCGCTGAAACCCTAGCCACGGTCCTGGTGCAAACTGCCTCACAGTCGGTGATCTGTTTATACACTCAAGAAATCCTGCTCTGATACCACCTGATGAAGGGTAAGGGTGCTCCCCTTAATGCCACAAACACACAACAAAAATAGAGAAACAACAACAATAATATGCAAGAACAGAAAATTGACTTCTTATTATCTCCACAAATGTGGAATTACAAACTTTCAGAATTACAATATGCAAAGCCACATGGGCATTCCCTTACAATATTCTTTAGGACAAAGCCTCGAATCAATACCCAGATCTACTACCCAGAACTATTCTGAACTCCTAAGACAATAATACAGCCTTCCTTATACAGGCAATTTTCCACCGCCTGGGAAGGTTCCAGAATTTTAGCCAATAAGGCCGACCAAACTTAGAATTATTTTATTTTACATTTTATTACATCATAGTCGGCTCAAGATAACCTTTGAAACCCGAACAGAAATTTTGAAGAAAATTATTTTTCGCCATTTCAGGTGGCCCAACTTCCGAAGACCATAAGTCATCACCAGTTGACCCAATCGGCTATTATAACCCCATTTCAGAAATGTCACGAAGCGCTCTACAGGCTTGACCCGCGCAAGCGCCCGTCACCCAAATTTTTGACCTCATTCGGGGCCTCTAAAGCCTTCAAAACTGAGTTCAAAGTTTCTGTACCTTGCTGCCAATACCGAAAATCTTCAATATCTTCCAATATACACTTGATCTAGCCATGAAACTTTACTAGCAGACTTATATGACCAAAATGAACCTCCAAGAAAGAAATCAGATCATTCTGAGCACATCCAAAAATTATCAAAAATAGTAACTTTCCATAAATAGCAGCTCTGCACAAAATAACCCTTATTGAATACAAAAATAGAAATATTTTTGGGTGATGCAAGATTGCTCTTACACCCAGGATGCTCCTGCATCAGAAATTAAGAACCTACACAACCCTAGTCCCTTGCTAACATTTTCAGCACTTATAAAAGCCTTATGTTAATTGTGAGAAAGTAAATATTTTATTAAGAATATTTAATTTATATCATTTATATTAGTAATAAAAAAAATTAAAATAGTTGTGAAAAAGTATTTATATTAATATTTTATTATAATAGATATTGTATTTGTGTGTTTGTGTATGAGAGAGAGATTTCATAATTCTATGAATTAATTTGATTTCAATAAAAGATTATTTATCATTAAAAAAAATTCATCTCCATAGATAATTATAACCATTATCAAGTAATGATTGAATAGAGGGATCTAACTCAATTATAGCAAAGTGATCGGGTTGTCTTCTTTTTCCCTAACTTGGATTTGAAGAGAATTGTAAATAATTATGAAATTATATTTAAACATAGTTAGAAGATATTTCTTTTTTAGTGTAGTTAACATATTAAATTATAGGAAACATCTATAATATTTTGGTAACTTTCCATATGATTTGGTTGCATGAGCTTTTTTGCTATTTTTTGTAATTAAAACTTTTGGAGGTTTTATTTAGGTTCAGATTTCTTTGAGGAGTCTGGTCTCTTTCGATATTAGGCTTTGAGAGTGAGGGGTTGAGTAATTTCTGATAATTTGGGACTTAGAGTTTCATTGAATTTCTTCTATTTTCCTATCGTAAGGTATAATTAAAGTTTTGTTTCAACTTTGTTTAGTGTTTAAAAATAATAGTATCATTTTCCCTGTTGTTTTCCATCATTTGGAATTTTTTTCCCAAATCTTCTGGTGTAATAATGATTGTTCTTTAATAAAATTTTGGTTCCAAACATTATACCTATAAATGTTGCATATTAATGATCTGTTAATCATATTTATCTTCATACGCTTACCTTCCTTATGTAGACGATTTCTTTCCCTTCATTATTGACTACCTTTTGGAAATTATCTTGGTGTTTTCTAGGAGGTTGGATTAAGCATTGATTTGACCTCTTTCTAATTCGATTTAACAAACTGCACATGTTAATTGTTGGTTAGTGATTTACTAGATACATTTCACCCTTGGTCTTAAATTTATTTCTAATTTATTCTCCAATGAATTTGTTTTGAACCATTTGTTAGAGTTTTAGGTGACTCTACAACACCCCCAGGATCGAATGCAAGACCAAGATAACTTCCACAAGAGATTGGCAAGACAATTGCATTAAGATGCAAGAATGATATTATTTATCATGGACATGATTAAAATGTACATAATAGGCCTCCTTATATAGGAAAGGAGATAAGAGACAATGATAAGGAGCTGATAAGATATCACCTATGCTAGATGTAATCACATGTCCACCAAATGTGGATCATCCTCCATTATGCAATAAAGTATGTGCAATGGATTAGGATGATAATGTGATAAGAGCACGAAAGGTGGATCTCACACACAAAGAGGTATGTGATGACAACTATCACATCTAAAGTGGAAATTCTCCTACACCATGTGCTTGAATGAGGTGCACACTCTTAGGTGTCTCAATCACTAACTACTATGCAATGCATTATCTTAAGTAAGATTAAGTTAAGTGTAATTAGAAATATTTAATTACACCAACACCCCCCTTAAGTGTGACCTAGGGGAATGCACTTAAACTCACAATGCAAGATGGGTCCCGGCAACTAGGCCATGTTAGGTATCCATGTACAAAATGTAATACATGAAATGCATAACTCTCATAAAGTGGAGAAAGAGGGAAAACCTCATGGGAAAAACCCTCCCCCAAAAAGAGAGAAGAAAACAAGATGCATGGATGGATGGAGTACTCAAGACCCCCCAAGAACTACATACATCATGTATATACAAATAATTATCCACCCATAAGAAGGATAGTTGGAGACATGATATCCCCCCATAATGAAGAATCTCCTAGAAAAATGGTGAGTGCTTGAAGACAAAGTATATTCCAATGACTACAAATAATATTTCTCCCCTTGGGAAGAAGATATACCAAGTACAAATGTAGGAATGGTTCCCATTCTGGATAGGAACTAGGAAGTGGAATCCAAATGAAGTATGATGATGATGTCATTAACCAATCTATATCCAAATGAAAGAAGGAAGAAGGTCTCCAAATATGCATCTTTGAAGACTGAATAGGCCTCTCCAATCTCAAAGAATCTATCACATCATGTGACAAACCAAGTGAAGAAGAAGAATCAAGAATGTCAATCTCCAAAGAATGTGAATAAGTATCTCCAACTGTGATGAAACTATCATCAAAGAGAAGAGAAACCCCCTCAAGTATGTCTCCCAAATCTAAAATATGAGACTCCACAAATAATGAACCAATATCTGGCAAGTAAGAATCCCAATCAGGAAGACAAATAGATATCTCTTGCAATGAATCACTAGAATCACCAACAAGAGATGATTGTGTGATCTCAACTAGAGAAGTAGGAGCTACAGGAGGAGCCACTGGATCATCCTCGCTCTCAATTGCTGCAAATTCTTCAATTGCATCTAAAGTATAATCATCATAGGGAATATTATTTGCATCATCAAGAGGAATGAGGCAATCTGAAGAAAGATCATCTGGAAATGGAGGAACATGTGGATCACCAAAAATCTCCCAAATGATTATCCAAATTATGTGTGGACATTGAACACCTCTAAATTTTGGGTAGATGTCATAGAAGAGACACAAACTGATGCTACCAATAATCAAATTTATAATATGAGCATTCTGTTCTCCCCAAACATATTGCTTCCCCTGTGACTTTGGCTCAGGAATGAGTCCATAAAGATGAGGCAAGAGATTAAGCCATCTACAATGTGTGATGATTCCTTTTTCCCATGACTCATAATTATCCTTAGTCAAAGGTACTACTGCAGGATGTGTTTCATAACACATGATTACATTAATGATAGACTTCTCTCATTACAAATTGAGATCAACAAATTATTACACTCCAAAATCAGGCTATAATAGACTTAGATCATTATGCAAAAGACCAAGCTAATGCTTATGCATTAAAAATGAAAAAACTAAACCAATTTATGCAAGTACAATTTCTGGTCACAGTCACTAAAGTCTAATTTTAGATCTGGAAAATACATAAAAAATTATGCACTTTCAAAAAAAATTGTACCTAAAAAGGAGTTCATATGAGCTCAAATGAGGCCTTGGAAGTTGCAAAAACTAATATTTGTGATTTTTAGAAAACTTCAAGAATAGAGATCCAAAACCACTTGAACCATTGTGTAGATCATAAAATTCTACCCCAAAACAAAAAAAATTGCTCGAAAAAAGGAGTCCAGATGACTGAGATATCGTTGTTTGAAAATCGCCTCTAAAATTATTTTTTCTGAATCGCCGCTGCCTCACTTCCAAAATTCAAATAGCTCTAGATTTGGCCTTGAGTGTCCGATTTAGATGAAATAAAATTTGATTTAGGAGTTTTTGGACCTCCTTAATATGATGCCAACCTCTGATTTGCACCAGCAAGCACTAATATTGACCTGCAATAGAAAGCCACAAAATACAAAACTCTAAATTTTCTCCAAATAGACTATGCAATGGTGATGTCCAAATACCTTTATTCTACACCCACGATTGAATCAAGCCAATATTGCACTTCTTGAGAAGAGGTCTTCACACCTTGAGAGCTCTGATACCATGTTAAAGTTTTAGGTGACTCTACAACACCCCCAGGATTGAATGCAAGACCAAGATAACTTACACAAGAGATTGGCAAGACAATTGCATTAAGATGCAAGAATGATATTATTTATCATGGACATGATTAAAATGTACATAATAGGCCTCCTTATATAGGAAAGGAGATAAGAGACAATGATAAGGATCCGATAAGATATCACCTATGCTAGGTGTAATCACATGTCCACCAAATGTGGATCATCTTCCATTATGTAATAAAGTATGTGCAATGGATTATGATGATAATGCGATAAGAGCACGAAAGGTGGATCTCACACACAAAGAGGTATGTGATGACAACTATCACATCTAAAGTAGAAATTCTTCTACACCATGTGCTTGAATGAGGTGCACACTCCTAGGTGTCTCAATCACTAACTACTATGCAATGCATTATCCTAAGTAAGATTAAGTTAAGTGTATATTAGGAATATTTAATTACACAAACACCATTCAAGCATCTTCTCTAGCATTTTATTAGAGTCAGAGGGTTGTGTTGCAGAAGTTGGCTTCTCTCTTCGTCAGGCAACATTCTTTTTATTTTCAAAAAAAATCACCACCGTATTAGCAATAGAAAGCCACACCACAAAATTAAGAGGGGGGTGAATCAATTATGTGTAATAATTGTTAACTTTAAACTTCTAAATCAAATCATCAATTAAGAATATAATAGGGTATGTGCAGGATCATGAGGGGCCAAACTATGCCCTTAAGTGGCATTGAAAAATTAGAAAATCAAGATTAGTCAACTTGACGTGAAAAAATGAACTAGTTATCTACCTAATATCAAAAAGTTGTAACAACATAATTTGTAAGAAATTGAATGTAGTTTCTAAACTACTAAGCCTTTTTTGAAAAAAAAATTAATATGATTGGTAAAAAGTATAGATTGCAATGCAGCACTACAAACATTTCAGCAAAAAAATAAAAAGTATGTGTATGTCTGACCACCCTAATCAAAAGAAAATGATAATATTTTTTTATAATATTCTATATATAAGTAGGTGACTCATGCCCGGATGTGACACATATTTTTTGGTATTTTTATTCCAAACAGATAATTAATTATGATTTTTTTGCTACAGCGCTTCCAGAATTTAAAACCTCTCGTGTCTGACCACCTTTACTCATTGAAAACTTATCATAATTCAATTTTTTTTAATTTTTTCTTATACTAGATGAAGCATAGAATGTGACGCATCTTTCAGATTTCAAAAATGTTATACGGTTTGAAAGTTATAGTTGTTTTTCCATTAGTAAGTCAATCAGGACTTTAGACGTAAGTGAACTAGAAAATAACTAATAAATACTTAACGAATTCAAAATCTGACGGCACTTATATCGATGGAAAGCTAACAATTATCCAAAGAAACCCTTTTCATTTTATCGAAATCGGGTGGAAAAAAAGTCGTCAACCTAATGGTCGAAGTGTCGATATAAGAAAAATAGAGAAAAAACATGTTTTTTGCACACCTTCAGCGTTGACCATGGGGCTTTGGTTTCCAAAGCTATTACCAAGCCTAATCGGGTACCCGAAAAAATTGGGTACCCGATTTTTTCATGTACCCGATTTTGTTTGAATTTCAATTTTGAAAAGTTTCCCCCTCCCACTCTTTTTTTATTTCCCTTTAATTTTGATGTTTTTTTCTTTCACCTTGACAATCAATAATTTATATATTTTATATTTATGTTTTATATTTTATATTATATAGTATATATATTATATATATTATTTATTTATATTATATATTCGATAATATCAATTTAAACGACCTAAGTATATAGTCTGTTCAGATTTATATTAAATGCAATATTTTTATATTATAATATAAATGTTACATTATATATATATATATATATATATATATATATATATATATATATATATATATATATATATATATATATATATATATATATATATATATAATATTGTTGCACGTATATAATATAATGTCTAATATATATAATATATAAAATGAATAGGACATTAATATATTGTATATTTGATAATATATATTAAATGTAATATCTAATATATCTTATAATATATATTATATATTTAGTCTATTAAATATTATATTTTTTCAAATATTTTATATATTATTTTAATATTTAATTTAAGTTATAACAGATCCTCTCATGAGACAACAGGTCAAATTAGGGTCGCTAGACGTCTTAAGGGGTAATTAGGGTTTGTGAGGCAACTTCAGATGTACAGTGACCATTTGGAAGGCAATAGGGCATGTCCATGGGGTGGTCTCGGGAGACCACATGTCGAATCGAGGTTGATAGGCCTGTTAAGGGGTCATTAGGGTTACAAATGCAACTTGGATGGAATGGTGACCCTTTGGAACACATTAGGACATGTTAGAGGACCTATGTACCAAATTTGTCTGACTTTTTCCTAATAGAACTCAAAAAGGGTCCATGGGGTTCTCTGAGGAGACCACATGTCGAATCAGGGTCGGTAAGCCTATTAAGGGGTCATTAGGGTTCCAAATGTGACTTTGATGGAATGGTGACCCTTTGGAATGAATTAGGACATGTCAGAGGACCTACGTACCAAATTTGGATAACTTTTTTCTAGTAGAACTCAAAAGGGGTCCATGGGGTGGTCTCGGGAGACCACATGTCGAATCATGGTGTGTAGGCCTGTTAAGGGGTCATTAGGGTTCTAAATGCAACTTCTATGGAACGGTGACCCTTTCAAATTCATTAAGACATGTCAGAGGACCTATGTACCAAATTTGGATGACTTTTTCATAGGAAAACGCAAAAGGGGTCCATGAGGAGCTGTCGGGAGACCACATGTCGAAATGGGGTCAGTAGGCATGTTAAGGGGTCATTAGGGTTCGAAATGAAACTTTTATGGAACCATGACCCTTTGGAATGCATTAGGACTCCCTAGGGGTCAAAAGGGGTTAGGGGGATTCCCTAGGGGTCCTAACGTGTACTAGGACCCCTAGGGAGTCCCCGTGACCCCTTTTGACACATTGAAATGCTCAAGTGTGTCTTAAGGGGTCCTTTTGACTCCCTAGGGTTCCTAACGTGTGATAAGGTGTACTAGAACCCCTAGGGAGTCATCGTGACCCATTTGGCCACATTGGAACGCTCAAGTGTGTCTTAAGGGGTCCTACAACCCCTTAAGACACACTTGAGCGTTCCAATGTGTCAAAAGGTGTCACGATGAATCCCTAGGGGTCCTAGTATGCTTTATCACATGTTAGGACCCCTAGGGAGTCCCCGTGACCCCTTTGACACATTGAAATGCTCAAGTGTGTCTTAAGGGGTCCTACGACCCCTTATAACACACTAGATAATTCCAATGTGTCAAAAGGGGTCACGATGATTCCTTAGGGGTCCTAGTACACTTTACTACGTGATAGGACACCTAGGGAGTCCCCGTGACCCCTCTTGACACATTGGAATGCTCTAGTGTGTCTTAAGGGGTTTTAGGACCCCTTAAGAAACACTTGAGTGTACCAATGTGTCAAAAGAGGTCACGGGGACTCTATAGGTGTCCTAGTACGCGTTAGGACCCTTAGGGAGTCCCCTTGACCCCTTTTGACACATTGGAATTCTCAAGTGTCCATTAAGGGGTCGTAGGACCCCTTAAGACAAACTTGAGCTTTCTAATGTGTCAAAAGGGGTCACA
Source organism: Chamaecyparis obtusa (assembly GCA_027943335.1). NCBI lineage: Eukaryota > Viridiplantae > Streptophyta > Pinopsida > Cupressales > Cupressaceae > Chamaecyparis > Chamaecyparis obtusa. The sequence goes on from BSBK01001771.1 coordinate 341,353, forward strand.
GGGACTCCTTAGGGGTCCTAGTACATTTTATCACATGTTAGGACACCTAGGGAGTCCCCCTGACCCCTTTTGACACATTGGAACGCTCAAGTGTGTCTTAAGGGGTCCTACCACCCCTTAAGGCACACTTGAGCATTCTAATGTGTCAAAAGGGGTCAGGGGGACTCCCTAGGGGTCCTAACGCGTACTAGGACCCCTAGGGAGTCCCCGTGACCCCTTTTGACACATTGGAACGCTCAAGTGTGTCTTAAGGGGTCCTTTTGACTCCCTAGGGTTCCTAACGCGTGATAAGGCATACTAGAACCCCTAGGGAGTCATCGTGACCCCTTTTGACACATTGCAATGCTCTAGTGTGTCTTAAGGGGTCGTAGGACACCTTAAGACACACTAGAGCATTCCAATGTGTCAAAAGGGGTCACGGGGACTCCCTAGGTGTCCTAGTATGTGTTAGGACCCTTAGGGAGTCCCCCTAACCCCTTTTGACACATTGAAATGCTCAAGTGTGCCTTAAGGGGTCGTAGGACCCCTTAAGGCACAATTCAGCGTTCCAATGTGTCAAAAGGGGTCACGGAGACTCCTTAGGTGTCCTAACATGTGATAAAGCGTAATAGGACCCCTAAGGAGTCCCGGTGACCCCTTTTGACACATTGGAACGCTCAAGTGTGCCTTAAAGGGTCCCCCCTTAAGGCACACTTGAGCGTTCCAATGTGTCAAAAGGGGTCACGGGGACTCCCTGGGTGTCCTAGTACGCGTTAGGACCCCTAAGGAGTCCCCCTGACCCCTTTTTTCACATTGGAATGCTCAAGGGTGCCTTAAGGGGTCGTAGGACCCCTTAAGACACACTTGAGCATTCCAATGTGTGAAAAGGGGTCACGGGGACTCCTTAGGGGTCCTAATACGCTTTATCACGCATTAGGACACCTAGGGAGTCCCCGTGACCCCTTTTGACACATTGGAACGCTCAAGTGTGCCTTAAGGGATCGTAGGACCCCTTAAGACACACTTGAGCATTCCAATCTATGAAAAGGGGTCACGGGGACTCTTTAGGGGGCCTAGTACGCTTTATCACGTGTTTGGACACCTAGGGAGTCCCTGTGACCCTTTTTGACACATTGGAACGCTCAAGTGTGCCTTAAGGGGTCCTTAAGGCACACTTGAGCGTTCCAATGTGTCAAAAGGGTAGTCCCTGTGACCCTTTTTGACACATTGGAATGCTCAAGTGTGCCTTAAGGGGTCCTTAAGGCACACTTGAGCGTTCCAATGTGTCAAAAGGGGTCACGGGGACTCCCTAGGTGTCCAAACGCATGATAAAGCATACTAGGACCCCTAAGGAGTCCCCGTGACCCCTTTTGACACATTGCAATGCTCAAGTGTGTCTTAAGGGGTCGAAGGACCCCTTAAGACACACTAGAGCATTCTAATGTGTGAAAAGGGGTCACGAGGACTCCCTAGGTGTCCTAGTACACGTTAGGACCCTTAGGGAGTCCCCCTGACTGCTTTTGACACATTGGAATGCTCAAGTGTGCCTCAAGGGGTCATAGGACCCCTTAGGGCACACTTGAGCGTTCCAATGTGTCAAAAGGGGTCATGGGGACTCCCTAGGTGTCCTAACACGTGATAAAGTGTATGCATTAAGACACTTAGGGAGTCCCCATTGTAATACCCCAAAAATGGGCTATAAGTTCATTAATCTCCTACATCTACAAATTGAATGAAATTGACATCAAAGTCCTAATCTAAGGCACATCTAAACATCATCGAATCATAATTGATTATCTTAAATTCTACATCAGGGAATATTCCTAGTAATATTCTTAATCATCATAATTATCTTTAATTTTATAATTATTTGGCAATAAATCACATTTATCCTAAAATTTGATTAATTAAATATTTTGCATATTTAATTAACTAGATTTAATATTTGCCACTTAATTATGTAATTAAATTTAATTCTATCTATTATTAATTGTATTATTTAATTTTGATAATAAATCTAATATCATATGAATAATTGATTAAATTCTTATTTAATTAATTAAAGCAAGTTGTCATTATTTAATAATATAGTTTTTAATAAAAGTTTGATTAAATAATTGATTAACCCATAAATCAATTGTTTTATTTTTAAAAGCAGTTAAGTTCAGCATAAATCACTTTATTATTAAATTAATTCATAAATAAAACATGTACAATCATAAAAGCAGACAACTATCAATTATCAATTAAAGCTAAACTCTATTTTGAGTTAAAACTTAGCTTTTGCATGTTTTTGTGAGTTAATTATCCTTTATTTAAAAATAACTCAAAAATCAACCTGAGTTATTTGAGTGATTTATGGCTTTTTTTCTCATACACCTCCAAAGCCCTGGGTTTCTATAAAAACAAGGCTCAACTCTTCATAATTCATCTCTCAAATTTGTATCCACAAAATCTCATATTTTTGCACAATCACGCTGGAGAATTGGAATTGAAGAATCAAAGCTCTTGCAAATCGACATCTTTGTGAAATCAATCTTATTTTTGCATTCATATTGCATATCATTGTTAGATTGGCATTGCATATCAATTTTCAATAGCATTCATAGCATATCAAATATCAAAAAAAAAATATCAAATATTGCATAGAAAATATCAAAAAAAAAATAGCTTAATTGCATTCAATCTCATATCTAGATCAATTGCATTGAAATCCTTCATTTAGGTGTCGTCTAGGTCACTGATCTCGATTACAATCTGAGAACATCAATCTCGCACCTATTAGAAGGTAGTAAATCACTTGGTTAGATAGTTTTCAATTTTGCACGATTTTGATTATCACTAACCTCTAATATTTTACTGAGTGTTGTGTTTATAGATCAGGTACAATTTTCACACACACATTTCTGGCGCCCACCGTGGGGCAACCCACCTTTGCATGCTGGTTTTGATTTTTTTTGGGAGCTAAAACCCCAAAGTTTCAAAGATTTAATTTTATCTCCCAAACGGCTTAGATTTTTTCATCTGAAATTTTTTTTGCAGGTTGGTGACATATCAGGGAAGCTTCGATAAAAAATTCAGAATTTTCTAAAATATTTTAAATTTTTAATAATTTTTTTTTCAATTTTTCATAAAAAATTAATTTTTGGCGCAAATCAAAATATTTTTTAAAAAATTTTACATTTTCAGAAATCTCTTCAAATTCTATAGGGGGTCTATTATTTGTGTTTTAAATTTGGATGCAATTTAATAGCTCAAATAGTCAATTTGCAAAAACTGGTCTATTTTATAAAATGGGTCTCTAGGGCACAAATGAAGAGATTTTTCTAAAAATTTTGCATTTTTGGAAAGCTCTCTATTTTTTAGTAGGGGTCTCTATTCTGAATTTCTATTTTTGTGGCCAAAATCATATCAAAAAAATTAGATCTTGTTGACTAGGTCAAATGCAGTGCAAAAAAAATTAAAATTTTGTGATGGGTATGCACTTATTTTTCATATGATTCAATGCATGATATGAATTGTCATTTGGATTAATTTCTGGTTATTATTGCTCCTAACAATTGATTTTTAGATCTAACCCTAGGGTTTTCATAAGTTAAATATATCTTGCATATCTTGTTTGCTTGTTGGCTTGTTGGAGAGTTCGTAGCTTGCTTGCATAGTAAAGCTCAACAAAAATTGCTAAAAATCAGGTAAAATCTACTAAGCGCGTTGCAAGGATCCCAGGTATTCTCCTTCATCTAATAACATTTCGATTTGGGACTTAAAATAAATCTCTTATGTGTCAAGCTTTGTGCATCTTTTCATGCTTTTGATCTATTTCTACACGCTTGCATAATTTGATACTAGGTTGTGATCCCTTAAAGATTCATTAAGTAGTCTTAGAATACGTGTGATTGATCTTGATTTCTATCTTGGATTATTGGACTCGCTAATCCGCTGGCCCCTCATTTCCGCCCCATGGTTGCAATCTCAGTGCCATAAAGGGGAGGGGTCAACAGGACAGAAGCGTTAAATGTTCCACTTGGCAACCCTTTTGTGCTTTTAGGAACTCACTTGTTTTCTAAGTTGGGGACTCATTTTTAGCTTGTGTGAGGTGTTAAGTGTTCCACCTTGTGGACTCATCTCATATTCGCTTTAAGCGTTAAGTGTTCTTCTTTCTACTTTTTGGGTACTTTTGGTAGATTTGCTTTCGGGAATATATCTGTGCTCACATAGTAATTAGGCCCTATGAACACTATTCGTGATTCTTGAGAGATTGGATTCCTAGGGAAACCTTTCTTGACGACAGAATCCTTGTAGGTACGGAGGATACTTAGTGTGTTTCACATTCAACTTGGTTAGTGTGTCTTCTCTTATTGATCGATACATTCTCTCCTAAGAGAGGTTGATAGATCACGTGGGGTTGACATCACGAGCTTTGGTGAATAAAAATTGGTTAGTGTGCCTTCTCTTATTGATTGATACATTCTCTCCCTGGAGAGGTTGATAGATCACATGGAGTTGGCATCATAGACCTTGGTGAAGCAAAACTTTGTCTTAGCGTGTCGGATTAATCTGTTGCTTTGTTTGGGTTAAAAGTGAAAAGGTGTCAAAAACCTTGGATCTGGAGCCAAGTCCCCTTGTGGTATACTATTGTGAGTCATCTTTAGAGAGGGTTAACCATAGCGGACAATCTCTTCACAGGGCAAACTGTGTTGACGGAACCTCAAGCGGTAATAGTCATTTTCGCCATGGTAGTGACAGCCACTATATAAATGTCCTTGTGGAAGAAATCTCCATGGGTATGGTTCATTGTTGGGTTGTCAGATCTCCCAAGCAGCTCTTGAAGATTAAGTTCTCAGACTGTGTCAAAACCCTGGTGCGCCAGGATTGGAGTTCACCCCTTTGAATCATAAAAGTTGCAGAGTCAAACTATTACTAAAAACCCTAGAGACGCCAATTTTTCACTTTCAGGTATATGTGTGTTATTGCAAAACTTTTCAGAACATACACAATTAGTACTCTCAGGGATTAGCATAATTTGGTCACTTGATTGTTCATGCGCAAGGTTGCTTTTGCCCTTGTTCATTATTTTCAGACGTGCTTGGAATCACTTGTTTGCTATTCTGCGTGCTTGTTTATCTACTTGGCTATTAAAAATGATCAAATCTGGTATAACCTTCAAAATCTAGACAGTACAATTTGCAAACAATCCAAAATTGAAGACCTTAAATTTTGCAAAAATTGACGTAAAATCTTTCTGGAGTCAAAAGTCATTTCAAGAATTCAAAAGTCGTACGAGTTTTGTCAAGTGTCATTTCAGTATTGCCCATCTATCGTACGATTGAGAACCCAGTGTCGTACAAGTTTTCAAACCAGCAAATTCAAGAAGTCAAAACCTTGTTAGCAACTATCATACGAGTTTTGTCAACTGTCGTTTCATTGCTACCCAACTATCATACGAGTTTAGCAACTTTCGTTTCATAGACTACCTAGTGTCGTACGAGTCTGCAGAGTGTCATTTGGAAAAATTTGAGAGAGTTGTCAGAAATTGTCAAATTGCAAGATATCCAATGTTTTCAGCCTAGTTCCAGAATCTATCGAACAAAATCACTGTGTCAAGAACATATCAGTAGCTATCGAGAATTAGTACACATGTCTCAAAGAATCAGTACACATGAGGAAGAAATTCTGATCGCCGCTATGATGAAATAGATACATGCTATGCAAGTCCAACTTGACAAACTTGAGAAAGAAAAGGAACCTCTATACTCTTTTCCATTTGATAAAGACTTGTACATGTCACCATGCCCCCGAAAAAAATTTGAGCAATATGATACCTCTTCCATGGAGAGTGACACATCTAGCTTTGGAGACTATGATGACTATGACGACAGACAATGTAATGATACATATGACACCTCTGTTCCTAAGAGTCCTCCTCATCGTTCATTCCTGCTTACTACAAATGGGCCGTCACATTGGATAGATCGTGATGGTGATCCATATGATTCTGATTTTGAAAGAGACTTTGATGGCTTTTGTAGACAATACCTTGATTATGATCCATCTACTACTACTGAGGACTATAAAATATATCATGCTAGCTTGAAACGTCAATACTATAAGGATCTCTCCTCTAAGAACTCTCCAACTGAAAATAAAGATTACACTCTCAAGCAAGATCATGTTAATGCTGAACCTTTGTCTGGTGAGGGTTCCCTTCCATCCCCTACTTCCTCCAATACCCATACATTTCTTAAAGCTTCCGAGTCTTTCAAATCTTTCACAAAACCTTCATCCGACACAAGCCTTGATACTTTTCATGTGGTTCCCTATAGTTATCCTCTAGGGCTACCTCTTAAAGAAACTCAAGCTATCCTTCACTTGGCTACAAAGACTTTCAATAATGATAAACCTAAAGAGCCTAATCCTTCATATGCTATAATCCCTACTTCAGCTAGTCCTCCACCATCTCTTCCAAAGTCATCCATACAATCCCAACATGCTTCATTGTCCTTAGAAGTGGCTCCATGTCAAGAGGACTCTAAAAATGATGAAGAAAAGAACATAAAGAAAGATCAAGATCAAGAACCCTCCATGTCATCCACTCCTTTTCACGATGTCTCTTATCCGCCTTAGGGTTCTTTTGATCCTGTACCCCCTTTTTCATACATTCCACCATGTCTTAAGTCTTCGCCTAAGCAAGATCAAGCTACTACTTACATTGTTGAGCTTATTGACAATCAAAATAACCTTACTACGCTTGCGCTTTCCAAAGATGATACTTCCATTAAGGTTGGTAAAAATGGTGTTCCTTCCAATGTTAAGCCTATTGAAAAATAAGAGAAAAATTATGTGCTTATGCTATCCGAAGATCCTTGTCAAGATCAAAGTCTTTCATCTTCTTGTTCTACCACTCCATGTTCACTTCCACTTTCTACTCTTCCTAAGTCTTTGCAAGCTTTGAACAATGCTATCAAAGAAGGTGCTCATATTCAAGATGTCCATGATTCTATTAAAAATTCTAATGCTCACTCTAAAGATGTTGATATCCTTGGTTGTCATATAGATGCTGATGAACTTATTGATTATCCTTTTGCATCTTCCACTTCCATCTTTGGACCTCTTCCACCACTACTAAGGGCTTCATGCCTTCCTTCCATCTTGGGTCCTTATGTCCCTTCACTTTCCCCTCCTAACTCTCCTGATTTGCCATCCATCTTGGGTCCTTACATACCTCTGTCTCCCATCTTTCCTCAAGATCAACATAGATGAATACCCTTGAATCCTTTTCATCCACCCACCCATCTAAACCAGTCGTATCCTCCCTCTTCCACAAATCCCAAGTCTTTTGGAAGTAACTTGAATGTTCAATACAAGAAAAAGAAGCAATACAAGAATCCATCAAAAAAAGAAGATCACCATGTCTCCTCTAATCGACACGGAGGCATAAAGTCAAAAGAGATATCTAAGAAAAAAACTACAAGACAAGTATGGGTTCCAAAATCCATCATTGAAGATATTCTCTCTAGATCATCAAAAGGAAATAAAAGGCCTACGGCTATATGGATTCCAAAGTCTCTCTTGAAAGAGTCTGGTGTTGAGAAAAGAGTGAAATTGACATTCAAGCTTCCAAAGGCTTCCACTTCATCTCCCTCCAAAAATATTATTCCATTTCATGTGCCTAAACCACAACCTCTGCTATCCATTCGCCATATTCCTTCACGTATTCCTTCATTCACGATTCTTCCATTCTCTCACCACCCTTCGAGGTATGTGTTGATGTTGAACTTGCCTTCCTTTTCATCTACCCTTTCACAATCCTTCCATGCATTATCCTTCTACCTCTTATCTTTTTTCCTCACTTGTGTATTCCTCCTATCTTCCAACCTCACTCGCTTTACATAAAACCTTATCCTCCATTTTTCTCTTTCATCTCCCTTTCCCTATCACCATCTTTGAGCGTGTCATTTTGAATCCTTGGCATATCATGGTTTATCCTTTCAAGGAGCATTATCTAAAAAGCTTGTCTTCTTCCAAAAAAAATAAAAATAAAATAAAATTGAAAATGTGCCTTGGTGAAAACCTGAAAATAGGCACCTTGGTAGCAAAAGTAAAGAGAAATAAATTTATCCTATGGTGAAAACCACTCCCTTGTGGCACCTTGGATAAGTACTGTGATGAAAACCTAGCAATCAAGCATCATGCGTAGTTCTTCTACATATTTCATCTATTCCATCTTCTCTCTTTGATCTTGACAATGTTGATCTATACATGAACATTTGGCTATCTTGTGAGCTATCTTACGATGATCTTGCTTTCATTCCTTCCATGTTTAGCCTTCATATCCATCTTCCTCCATTCATTTTCACCTGTCGCCATCCTTTTCCCCTTTGGTCTTGATCTAATAAAAAAATAAAGAAAGAGTAAAACATGGTGCTATGAAGCCTCTTGACATGTCTACTCCTTTAGAATGCATCCTTTCCTACTCTGGCATTACGCTTTTGTGACTTATCCTATACTAGCCTTTCCCTACTTATCCAAATATGCTTTACATGATGATTTTTCCCTAGCTTGAGTATTCTTGAGGAGTTTTCCCTTGAGGATTTCTTCCCTTCATTCTCCTTCATTCTCTTGTCTTCCATCTCTTCCACCAGCTTGCTAATCCCTCTTGTTCTCCACCTTGCTAGACATTGGGACTGCATGATATGATCTTGCTTGGGAGTTTGCAAATGGAAAAAGATGCTATCAAGTATACCAAGTATCAGAACTAGTATCAGTACTAGTATCAGAACAATTATCAAAGTCAGTATCAGAACTAGTATCAAAACAATTATCAGAATCAGTATTAGTACCAGTATCAGAACAAGTATCAGAACCAATATCAACACAAGTATCAGAATTAGTATCAGAACCAGTATCAGAACCAATATCAGAACAAGTATCAGCATAAGTATCAGAATTAGTATCAGAATGCCTATCAAAACTAGTATCATAATTAGTATCAAAATAATTATCAAAACAAGTATCAGAACGCCTACAGGGGCTACACCTTTTGCTTTAGTTTATGGGTCTGAAGCGGTACTGCCTATTGAGGTTGAAATCCCATCACTCAGAATCAGAATGCATGGTCTAGTAAGTGATGATGACTATAGAGTGTCTAGGTTGCAAGAACTTGAACTACTAGATGAGCGCAGACAAGCAGCGTATGATCATCTCAGTGTGTATCATAAATGAATGTCTAGAGGCTACAAAAAGAAAGTCAGACACAGAGAATTTCAGGTTGGTGATCTAGTGTTGAGAGAAAATCTTAAAAATCAATCACATCGAGAATGCAAGGGGAAGTTCAAACCCAATTGGCTGGGTCCCTTTATTATCACTGCTACTTTTGGCTCTGGTGCCTATCAACTCTCAATGAATGAAGGAGAACAGCTCCGAGAACCAATCAACGTTCTCCATCTGAAGAAATTCTACGCCTAAGACATTCAGTGCTTGGTAAATGTCTTGAAAAATCTTTAAAATTGGAAAAAGTCCTAAAAAAATGAACATCTTGGTGAAAACCTAGCAATAGGCGCCTTGATGATTCACAAAAAAAATAGAAAATATCAAAAATTCAAAAAAATCAAAAAATATCAAAAGTACAAAAAAATTGAAAAAATGAAAAATACAAAAAAAATGAAAAAAAGAAAAAGTGCCTTGGTGAAAACTTGGAAACAGGCGCCTTGGTAGCAAAAATAGAATCTCTGCCAAGATGGTGAAAACCCGGCAAATGGGCGCCACTTGTTCCAAATGCTCCATCTATCAATGCAATCTTGGTCTTTCCTAGCTTTCAGTCTTGCTTTAGTTTGTACATATCTCCCGGTTTGTTTTTGCATTTTCAGTTTTCAATAAGTCGATCTGTACACCAACCAGCTTGAGCATCTGTATCCTATCAATGTTTGAACTTAGGGGCAATCAATGTCATATCCTATGGCCTCCAATGTATCTTAGACATATCCTATCCAGTCAGAGTCCTGTGAAGCTTCAAGTTGAGTCTGTCTGTCTGTCTCGTCTCCAGAAAGGATTTTGCATCTACAACAATCAAACATCAAAACAAACTGAAAATAATCTGTGCTTCATGCTTTTATCTCCTTGTATGCTTACTGATTCGCATTGAGATTTTTGCATATTGTGTCCCTTCGAGCTCTTCGATGATGTCCTTTATAGGATTTAGAGAGTGATGACTAGGGGCATAATCTTTTCTTTGTTTTCTTCTTGTATGTGAAAATCTAACAACTTTGGAAATTTTGGATTGAAATGGTGTCCGACTATAAGAGCCTCTATCTCAAATTGGATGGTCATGTGTACCTCGACCATTGATACCCAGACAATTCAAAAAAGTTTGATCTAACTATTGTCTTTTTGAGTAAGTTCTTTCTCCTACTATGGAACGCGATCTTGCCTAAGGATGTGAATGATAAAGGGTCACTACGGGTAATTCACACTGGATTTAGAATGATCTTTTGATTGTTTGATGTGTTTATAATGCAAGGCATACTCAGGTCATCACGACATTTATGTTATGATGCTTGTACAAATTGCTATATCAAAATAGACATGATCTTCAGGTCATCCTGGTGTTTGTGCCTTGGTGCTTATATCTAATCTGACATTCCGAAAATAAAATCGATATTCATATATCCATGGTTGTTGACCAGTGGGTGTTGTATTGATTCATGCGCATACAAATCGATATTCATATGTCTATGGTTTCATAGCTAGTGGGCATTGTATTGATTTATCCGGTTACCTAAAAGTTCAATGATGATAACAAATCGACATATGATCAGTGACTAGGTCCTAGGTCTTAGGTTGCATTTCATTTTGCATGTCTCATTTCATTTTGCATGTCTCATTGCATTTTGCATGTTTGCATGATCTCACAATGATTAAACGAACTTCAATGCTTAAATGATTCTTCAAATCGCATCTTCAAGTCTAACCAGAACTGAATCTCACACGAAGGTTCCTCCAATGAAATAACAAGTAGAATCCTTTTTCGGGATCAAAATTCAAATCTGAGATCATTCATATTATTAACTACTTGCATATTCGACCTTCAATCATCACAGAAATCTAGTATTCAACTTAACTAATTATCTTACATCAAACTATCAAAAATTCAACTTGGTCAACCATGGTCAACTCATGGTCAAACCTAGTCAAATTCAGTCTTCAGGACCTCCAAACAATGTAGAATGTGTTCTTGAATGTGTTTCACCACACTTCTCAAATCAATTAACATGCTTCTCAACTATCAACGCTGACTTTTCTTGTCAGATTTCAATTTTAATCCCGAAGGGGGCATGGTATTGCACATCATTCAAAGTCTGTAAATCAAATTCTATCAATATCTTTCATCAGTGATCAAGACAAACAATCACGTCTAGTTACTGATTCATCAAAAGTCCTCATCGCTCGAGGCAAATCTATCATCACTTGGGGCATATCAGATTCATCAAGATCCATATCAATCTAGTATTCTCCTAATCTTGTAAACTGTATCAATTTTTTGCAACCATCAGATCATAGTGTTCTTTCCTTGGTTCTTCGGCAACTAAAGGGTTCGGATGTGATACCTACTAGTTCTGCTAAGACAATCGAGTCTAGAATGGGTCACTCACTTCTTATCAATCCTAAGGTTCAGAATCAGACATTTTAAAACTTTTTCGCAATCATAGGTTCATTTGCTGCTACAGTGAACATTATCTTTGGTCATTCAGGACCTATTATCTCCATATCAATTCAATATCAATCAGCTTCTATATCATATCAATTATCAATTTCAAACATCAGTTTCATATCTCTATCAAACACAGACTATCTTTGAACCACTGCGCTTCGCACAGTAATTCAAAGAGGGGCAAAATGTAATACCCCAAAAATGGGCTATAAGTTCATTAATCTCCTACATCTACAAATTGAATGAAATCGACATCAAAGTCCTAATCTAAGGCACATCTAAACATCATCGAATCATAATTGATTATCTTAAATTCTACATCGGGGAATATTCCTAGTAATATTCCTAATCATCATAATTATCTTTAATTTTATAATTATTTGGCAATAAATCACATTTATCTTAAAATTTGATTAATTAAATATTTTGCATATTTAATTAATTAGATTTAATATTTGCCACTTAATTATGTAATTAAATTTAATTCTATCTATTATTAATTGTATTATTTAATTTTGACAACAAATCTAATATCATATGAATAATTGATTAAATTCTTATTTAATTAATTAAAGCAAGTTGTCATTATTTAATAATATAGTTTTTAATAAAAGTTTGATTAAATAATTGATTAACCCATAAATCAATTATTTTATTTTTAAAAGCAGTTAAGTTGAGCATAAATCACTTTATTATTAAATTAATTCATAAATAAAACATGTACAATCATAAAAGCAAACAACTATCAATTATCAATTAAAGCTAAATTCTATTTTGAGTTAAAACTTAGCTTTTGCATGTTTTTGTGAGTTAATTATCTTTTATTTAAAAATAACTCAAAAATCAACCTGAGTTATTTGAGTGATTTATGGCTTTTTTTCTCATACACCTCCAAAGCCCTGGGTTTCTATAAAAACAAGGCTCAACTCTTCATAATTCATCTCTCAAATTTGCATCCACAGAATCTCATATTTTTGCACAATCACGCTGGAGAATTGGAATTGAAGAATCAAAGCTCTTGCGAATCGACATCTTTGTGAGATCAATCTTATTTTTGCATTCATATTGCATATCATTGTTAGATTAGCATTGCATATCAATTTTCAATAGCATTCATAGCATATCAATTTCATCTAGCATAGATTTCATATCAGATTAATCATTCATATCGCATAGAAAATATCAAAAAAAAAAAGTTTAATTGCATTCAATCTCATATCTAGATCAATTGCATTCAAATCCTTCATTTAGGTGTCATCTAGGTCACTGATCTCGATTACAATCTGAGAACATCAGTCTCGCACCTATTAGAAGGTAGTAAATCGCTTGGTTAGATAGTTTTCAATTTTGCACGATTTTGATTATCACTAACCTCTAATGTTTTACTGAGTGTTGTGTTTACAGATCAGGTACAATTTTCACACACACACCCGTGACCCCTTTTGACACATTGGAAAGCTAAAGTGTGCCTTAAGGGGTCCTACGACCCCTTAAGGCACACTTGAGTGTTCCAATGTATCAAAAGGGGTCAAGGGGACTCCCTGGGTGTTCTAGTATGCGTTAGGACCCCTAAGGAGTCCCCCTGACCCCTTTTGACACATTGGAATGCTCAAGGGTGCCTTAAGGGGTCGTAGGACCCCTTAAGACACACTTGAGCATTCCAATGTGTGAAAAGGGGTCACGGGGACTCCTTAGGGGTCCTAGTAGGCTTTATCATGCGTTAGGACACCTAGGGAGTCCCTGTGACCGATTTTGACACATTGGAATGCTCAAGTGTGCCTTAAGGGGTCGTAGGACCCCTTAAGACACACTTGAGTGTTCCAATGTGTGAAAAGGGGTCACAGAGACTCCTTAGGGGTCCTAGTATGCTTTATCACATGCTAGGACACCTAGGGAGTCCCTGTGACCCCTTTTAACACATTGGAATGCTCGAGTGTGTTTTACGGGGTCGTAGGACCCTTTAAGACACACTTGAGTGTTCCAATGTGTGAAAAGGGGTCATGGGGACTCCTTAGGGGTCCTAGTATGCTTTATCATGCGTTAGGACACCTAGGGAGTCCCCGTGTCCCCTTTTCACACATTGGAATGCTCAAATGTGCCTTAAGTGGTCCTAGGACCCCTTAAGGCACACTTGAGTGTTGCAATGTGTCAAAAAGGGTCACGATGACTCCCTAAGGGTCCTAGTATGCTTTACAATGGGTTAGGACCCCTAGGGAGTCCCCGTGACTGCTTTTGACACATTAGAATGCTGAAGTGTGTCTCAAGGGGTCCTACGACCCCTTATGACACACTAGAGCATTCCAATGTGTCAAAAGGGGTCACGATGATTCCCTAGGGGTCCTAGTACGCTTTATCAAGTGTTATGACACCTAGGGAGTCCCCGTGACCCCTTTTGACAAATTAGAATGCTCAAGTGTGCCTTAAGGGGTCGTAGGACCTCTTAAGACACACTTGAGTGTTCCAATGTGTGAAAAGGGGTCACGGGGACTCCTTAGGGGTCCTAGTAAGTATTATCACATGTTAGGACACTTAGGGAGTCTTCGTGACCCCTTTTGACATATTGGAATGGTCAAGTGTGCCTTAAGGGGTCCTATGATCCCTTAAGGCACACTTGAGCATTCCAATGTGTCAAAAGGGGTCACGGGGACTCCCTAGGTGTCCTAACAGATGATAAATCATACTAGGACCCCTAAGGAGTCCCCGTGACCCCTTTTGACACATTACAATGCTGAAGTGTGTCTTAAGGGGTCAAAGGACCCCTTAAGACACACTTGAGCATTGCAATGTGTCAAAAGGGGTCATGATGACTCCCTAGGGGTCCTAGTATGCTTTATCATGTGTTAGGACCCCTAGGGAGTCCCCGTGAACCCTTTTGACACATTGGAATGCTCAAGTGTTCCTTAAGGGGTCGTAGGACCCCTTAAGACACAATTGATCATTCCAATGTGTGAAAAGGGGTCATGAGGACTCCTTAGGGGTCCTAGTACACTTTATCACGTGTTAGGACACCTAGGGAGTCCTCGTGACCCCTTTTGACACATTGGAATGCTCAAGTGTGCCTTAAGGGGTCCTACGATCCCTTAAGGCACACTTGAGCATTCCAATGTGTCAACAGGGGTCACGGGGACTCCCTAGGGGTCCTAACATGTGATAAAGCATACTAGGACAACTAAGGAGTCCCCGTGACCACTTTTGACATATTGCAACACTCAACTATTTCTTAAGGGGTCAAAGGACCTCTTAAGACACACTTGAGCATTGCAATGTGTCAAAAGGGGTCACGGTGACTCCCTAGGTGTCCTAACGCGTGATAAAGTGTACTTGGACCCCTAAGGAGTCCCCGTGACCCCTTTTCACACATTGGAATGCTCAAATGTGTCTTAACGGGTCCTATGACCCCTTAAGGAACACTTGAGCATTCCAATGTGCTCAAAACGGGTCACGGGGACTCCTTAAGGGTCCTAGTATGCTTTATCACATGTTAGGACACCGAGAGAGTCCCCCTGACCCCTTTTGACACATTGGAACTCTCAAGTGTGCCTTAAGGCATCCTACGACCCCTTAAGGCACACTTGAGCATTCCAATGTGTCAAAAGCTGTCAGGGGGACTCCCTAGGGGTCCTAACATGTACTAGGACCCCTAGGGAGTCCCCGTGACCCCTTTTGACACATTCAAATGGTCAAGTGTGTCTTAAGGGGTCCTTTTGACTCCCTAGTGTTCCTAACGCATGAGAAGGAATACTAGGACCCCTAGGGAGTCATCGTGACCCTTTTTGACACATTGCAATGCTCTAGTGTGTCTTAAGGGGTCGTAGGACACCTTAAGACAAACTAGAGCATTCCAATGTGTCAAAAGGGGTCACGGGGACTCCCTAGGTGTCCTAGTACGTGTTAGGACCCTTAGGGAGTCCCCTTGACCCCTTTCGACACATTAGAACACTCAAGTGTGCCTTAAGGGGTTGTAGGACCCCTTAAGGTACACTTGAGCATTCCAATGTGTCAAAAGGGGTCACAGGGACTCCCTAGGTGTCCAAACATGTGATAAAGCATACTAGGACTCCTAAGGAGTCCATGTGACCCCTTTTGACACATTGCAATGCTCAAGTGTGTCTTAAGGGGTCGAAGGACCCCTTAAGACACACTAGAGCATTCCAATGTGTCAAAAGGGGTCACGGGGACTCCCTAGGTGTCCTAGTATGCATTAGGACCTTTAGGGTGTCCCTCTGACCCCTTTTGACACATTGGAATGCTCAAGTGTGCTGTAAGGGGTCATAGGACCCCTTAGGGCACACTTGAGCTTTCCAATGTGTCAAAAGGGGTCACGGGGACTCCCTAGGTGTTCTAACGCGTGATAAAGCATATGCGTTAGGACACCTAGGGAGTCCCCGTGACCCCTTTTAACACATTGGAATGCTCAAGTGTGCCTTAAGGGGTCCTACGACCCCTTAAGGCACACTTGAGTGTTCCAATGTATCAAAAGGGGTCACGAGGACTCCTTGGATGTCCTAGTACGTGTTAGGACCCCTAAGGAGTCCCCCTGACCGCTTTTGACACATTAGAACACTCAAGGGTGCCTTAAGGGGTCGTAGGACCCCTTAAGACACACTTGAGTGTTCCAATGTGTGAAAAGGGGTCACGGGGACTCCTTAGGGGTCCTAGTATGCTTTATCACGCGTTAGGACACCTAGGGAGTCCCCGTGACCCCTTTTAACACATTGGAATGCTCAAGTGTGCCTTAAGGAGTCGTAGGACCCCTTAAGACACACTTGAGTGTTCCAATATGTGAAAAGGGGTCACGAGGACTCCTTAGGGGTCCTAGTATGCTTTATCATGCGTTAGGACACCTAGGGAGTCCCCGTGACCCCTTTTGACACATTGGAATGCTCAAGTGTGCCTTAAGGGGTCGAAGGACCCTTTAAGACACACTTGAGCATTGCAATGTGTCAAAAGGGGTCACGATGACTCCCTAGGGGTCCTAGTACACTTTATCACATGTTAGGACCCCTAGGGAGTCCCCGTGACCCCTTTTGACACATTGGAATGTTGAAGTGTGTCTTAAGGGGTCCTACGACCCCTTATGACACACTAGAGCATTCCAATGTGTCAAAAGGGGTCACGATGATTCCCTAGGGGTCCTAGTATGCTTTATCACCTGTTAGGACACCTAGGGAATCCCCGTGACCCCTTTTGACACATTGGAATGCTCAAGTGTGCCTTAAGGGGTCGTAGGACCCCTTAAGACACACTTGAGCATTGCAATGTGTCAAAAGGGTTCACGATGACTCCCTAGGGGTCCTAGTACACTTTATCATGCGTTAGGACCCCTAGGGAGTCCATGTGACCCCTTTTGACACATTGGAATGCTGAAGTGTGTCTTAAGGGGTCCTACGACCCCTTATGACACACTAGAGCATTCCAATGTGTCAACAGGGGTCACAATGATTCCCTAGGGGTCCTAGTATGCTTTATCACGTGTTAGGACACCTAGGGAGTCCCCGTGACCCATTTTGACACATTGGAATGCTCAAGTGTGCCTTAAGGGGTCGTAGGACCCCTTAAGACACACTTGAGTATTCCAATGTGTGAAAAGGGATCACGGGGACTCCCTAGGGTAGTGCACTTTATCACACGTTAGGACCCCTAGGGAGTCCCCGTGACCCCTTTTGACACATTGGAATGCTCAAGTGTTCCTTAAGGGGTCGTACGACCCCTTAAGACACACTTCAGTGTTCCAATGTGTGAAAAGGGGTCGTGGGGACTTGGGGTCGGTAGGCCTTTTAAGGGGTCAATAGGGTTCAAAATGCAACTTTGATGGAATGGTGACCCTTTGGAATGCATTAGATCATGTTAGGGGACCTACATACCAAATTTGGATGACTTTTGCCTAGTAGAACTCAAAAGGGGTCCATGGGCTGCTCTCGGGAGACCACATGCAGAAATGGGGTCTGTAGGCCTGTTGACGGGTCATTAGGGTTTTAAATGCAACTTCAATGAAACTTTGACCCTTTCTAACACATTAGAACATATCAGAGCACCTACATACCAAATTTGGATGACTTTTTCCTAGTAGATTGTGAAAGGGGTCCATGGGGTGCTCTCGGGATACCTCATGTCGTATTGGGGTCGGTAGGCCTGTCAAAGGGTCATTAGGGTTAGAAATGAAACTTTGATGGAACAATGACCCTATGTACCAAATATGGATATCTTTTTCCAATTAGAACTTAAAAGGGGTCCATGGGGTGGTCTCGGGAGACCACATGTCGAATCAAGGTCAGTAGGCCTGTTAAGGGGTCATTAGGGTTACAAATGCAACTTGGATGGAATGGTGACCCTTTGGAACACATTAGGACATGTTATAGGACCTATGTACCAAATTTGTATGACTTTTTCCAAGTAGAACTCTAAAAGAGTCCATGGGGTTCTCTGAGGAGACCACATGTTGAATCAGGGTCGGTAGGCCTGTTAAGGGGTCACTAGGGTTCCAAATGTGACTTTGATAGAACGGTGACCCTTTGGAATGCATTAAGACATGTCAGAGGACCTACGTACCAAATTTGGATGACTTTTTTCTAGTAGAACTCAAAAGGGGTCCATGGGGTGGTCTCGGGAGACCACATGTCGAATCATGGTGTGTAGGCCTGTTAAGGGGTCATTAGGGTTCTAAATGCAACTTCTATGGAATGGTGACCCTTTCAAATTCATTAAGACATGTCAAAAGATTTATGTACTAAATTTGGATGACTTTTTTCTAGTAGAACGCAAAAGGGGTCCATGGGGAGCTGTCGGGAGACCACATGTCAAAATGGGGTCAGTAGGCATGTTAAGGGGTCATTAGGGTTTGAAATGAAACTTCTATGGAACCGTGACCCTTTGGAATGCATTAGGACTCCCTAGGGGTCAAAAGGGGTCAGGGGGACTCCCTAGGGGTCCTAACGCATACTAGGACCCCTAGGGGGTCCCCCTGACCCCTTTTGACACATTGAAACACTCAAGTGTGTCTTAAGGGGTCCTTTTGACTCCCTAGGGTTCCTAATGCATGATAAGGCGTACTATGACCCCTAGGGAGTCATCATGACCCCTTTTAACACATTGAAATGCTCAAGTGTGTCTTAAGGGGTCCTACGACCCCTTATGACACACTAGAGCATTCCAATGTGTCAAAAGGGGTCACAATAATTCCCTAGGGGTCCTAGTATGCTTTATCATGCGTTAGGACACCTAGGGAGTTCCCATGACCCTTTTTGACACATTGGAATGTTCTATTGTGTCTTAAGGGGTCGTAGGACCCCTTATGACACACTAGAGCATTCCAATGTGTCAAAAGGGGTCACGATGATTCCCTAGGGGTCCTAGGATAGCTAGGGAGTCCCCGTGGCCCCTTTTGACACATTACAATGCTCAAGTGTGCCTTAAGGGGTCGTAGGACCCCTTAAGACACACTTGAGCATTCCAATGTGTGAAAAGGGGTCAGGGGGACTCCTTAGGGGTCCTAGTACACTTTATCATGCATTAGGACACCTAGGGAGTCCCCGTGACCCCTTTTGACACATTGGAACACTCAAGTGTGCCTTAAGGGGTCCTAACACGTGATAAAGCGTACTACGACCCTTAGGGAATCATTCGGACCTCTTTTGACACATTGGAATGCTCTAGTGTGTCATAAGGGGTTGTAGGACCCTTTAAGACACACTTGAGCATTTCAATGTGTCAAAAGGGGTCACAAGGACTCCCTAGAGGTCCTAACGCATGATAAGGCATACTAGGACCCCTAGGGATTCATCGTGACCCCTTTTGACAAATTAGAATGCTCAAGTGTGTCTTAATGGGTCACGATGACTCCCTAGGTGTCTTAGTACACTTTATCACGTGTTAGGAACCCTAGGGAGTCAAAAGGACCCCTTATGACACACTTGAGTGTTCCAATGTGTCAAAAGGGGTCACGGGGACTCCCTAGGTGTCCTAACGCATGATAAAGTGTACTAGGACCCCTAGGGAATCATCATGACCCCTTTTGACACATTGTGACCCCTAGGGAGTCCCCATGACCCCTTATCATGCGTTAGGACCCCTAGGGAGTCTCTCTCTGCCTCCAGTGAACTTTTCTTCAAAGCATCCATTTTTGCATAGCTAAGGTTTACGACGCCTGTAAAAGGCACATTTAATACAAAGATTTAGCCAACCACATTAGTACATATATAATATACATTATATATATCATATGCCTCTTTTTTATATATATTATATACATAAATATATGTAAAAGTTCAATTGCTTTCATTTGCTCCCGCCATTTTTTCATCAGTCGGGGAATATCGGGTACCCGATATTTTTGGGTACCCAATTTTTGCCAGGCAATATTTGACAAAAATATTCCTTGTCCCCATAGAGCAGACAATCACGGGACTTTATACTTTTTTCACGTGTTGCAAAACAAAAAATGTGATTTGGGGCCCATTGTTTGATTTTTGTCAACTTGTGGTTTCACCATGGGAAGCACCAGTCGTCAAAAGATTAAACGTAAGAGGAAGCTGACAGATGATGAAATTCAGGCATATAGGAAAAAACATAAGGAAAATCACCGAAGAAGGAGAGAAGGTATGTTAACCATTAATCAAGGAAGACCAAAGACAAAAGAACTTTGGACTATTACTACTGTTGATCATGAAGCACTATTGGAGACCCTGAAGCAAAGAGATGACCCTTCAGGAACACTTGACTAGGTAATAAGTTAACTTAGTGCATTATTTTCTAAGTTTGTTAAGCTTAATTTCAATACATTAATTTGACCTTTCTTAGATTGTATTTTGAGTCAATAAACTTGGTTTTGTATGTGGAATGTAACTTGTGCAGGAGCACCTATGAAGACGCCTATGGTCACCATGGATCCAATTAGAGATAGAAGGAAAAAAGTATCCTTAATGGTTAATTGAGATCTTTTGAAGCCTATAATGGCAATTTGTAACAATCAATTTGATTTAAAAGTTAAATGTCCTAAAACTCTTCATAAGGACTTATGACCAAAATCATGTATGGGTGGCCAATAGTGCCAAGAAGAGA
Source organism: Chamaecyparis obtusa (assembly GCA_027943335.1). Taxonomy (NCBI): domain Eukaryota; kingdom Viridiplantae; phylum Streptophyta; class Pinopsida; order Cupressales; family Cupressaceae; genus Chamaecyparis; species Chamaecyparis obtusa. The sequence goes on from BSBK01001771.1 coordinate 362,096, forward strand.
TCTTACATGTCATATACTTATGTCATTTGCATGGTTTGAATTCTTACATGTTTTATTGTTGTTTGTAATGCTTTAAGGATATTATTTTTTATCAAATTTAACAAGCTTAATCATGATTAATTTCATAGTTCAAATTTCAAACATACCACTAACAGTTAGTTGAAAGTGGCTTGTATCTCAGACCTCGTGAGAGGTATTGACAAACTATTAGGTACTATGGGATCATATTTTCAAGATCTATAATAACCTCTCTCAGTTTTGGGCAATTTGACTTCGTTTGTATTTGGCAAGGCGATCTCAGTCGATGCCAAAACTTGTAGTGAGGGTCAGTTGAAAGTGGCTCAACAGCATATCTTTCAAACCATCTGACCTGGCATCGAACTGTCTATTCCATCAGCTCCGGTTGGCTGGGTAAATGCCAGTGACAACCCCATTCTACCCACAGAGTCACGAAAATGCTCATGACCACGCTCGACCCAAGTGACCCCAAGGTGCACTAAGCATATTTGGGCAGTGATCTTCTGGGGCTTGTATCTTGGACCTCATGAGAGCTATCGACAAACTGATAGGTGCTATGGGATTGTGTTTTCAAGGTCTACAATAACCTCTCTCAATTTTTGGCGATTCGACTTCATTTGCATTTGGCAAGGTGATCTCAGTCGATGCCAAAACTTGCAATGAGGGTCAATTGAAAGTGGCTCAACAGCGTATCTTTCAAACCATCTGACCTGGCATCGAACCATCTACTCCATCAGCTCCGGTTGGCCGGGTAAATGCCAATGACAACCCCATTCTACCCACAGAGTCACGAAAACACTCGTGACCACGCTCGACCCAAGTGACCCCAAGGTGCACTAAGCATGATTGGGTAGTGATCTTCTGGGGCTTGTATCTCAGACCTCGTGAGAGCTATCGACAAACTGTTAGGTGCTACAAGATTTTGTTTTCGAGTTCTATAATAACCTCTCTCAATTTTGGGCGATTTGACTTCATTTGCATTTGGCAAGGCGATCTCAGTCGATGCCAAAACTTGCAGTTGTACACACTAAAATGGTGTACTTCTATGAACCATTACATGCAAGGTTGCTCAAGAATGAGGCCTCACAAAGTGGCTCATAGCTCTCTATGCATGGAGTTGCAAGGGACTATGATAAATTTTCTCTCAGCTAGAGCTACAAACTTGTGACCTTGCTAGTCAACCATACAATGAGAGATTCAAGGGAAGACAAGGGCAACAATGCCAATATCTCCAAGAATCAAATATGCAATGCAATACAAATCTAAATGAGAATGCAATCTAAGCTATGAAAGGAAAGTACAATGTAACTAATCTATGAAAGGAAATAACAAGTGTTACAATGTCTTCCTATTTAAGCTATGTGAGTTAAATCTATTGCATAAAAGAAAACTAAGCTAGCATGCCATGATCATGCAAACTAAGCAAAGGAAATATGCAACTAAATGAAGCAAGTCTCCAATATCTTCAAAAGCTCCAAATGCACCTAAAACCTGCAGCATAACATTAGCATAAAAACATGGTATGCAAATGGAGGAGAGATTTTTCCTTTTATAAGAAGTGTCAAGAAATGGACCATTGAGATTAAGAGGCAAAAAGTTTTAATTAGCGGTGGAGCTTGAAAGAGGAGCAATCCATGTGCACAAGTATCTTCCAATAGGAAAATAAGAGTTGACTTTATGTCGATATGAGACAAAAAGTATTTTTCTCCTTTTTATAAAATATGAATAATGCTTTATTTGTGCAACTTAGGATAAGACGAAAAGTGGGGCTTTTTATTTAATTAAAAGGGGAGGAAATATTTATTTTAAATAAATAAAGACTTAGGATAAATGGTTAGCCCAAGGATAAAAATCCAATATATGATCGAAATTAAGATCTAATCAAGAAATTGATAATTTTGAGAATATTGATTATTGATAAAAATGATTCAGGATTGATAAATTGAATAAATGGGGCCCAAAGTCTAGGCGACCATTTTTGGGTGCATACATTTGCCCCTCTTTGACTAATGTGTGATCGATTTGGGAACACATGCAGTCAAAGAAGAATTGAAATGTGAGATCGATCTGGGATCACAAAACAACTCAAATATAAGGTCGATTCGGGATCATATCCGGACAAAGCATAAACAAAGGTCTTTGAACATGAGGTCGATTCGGGATCACATTCAAAGTAGGAGATAAGAATCTCAAATTTGAGCAAAAGCTCACAAAAGATGTCTGAATCAAGAGAATCAAGCAATTGGGGATGAGAATCCCATAAATACTGCCCCCTCAAAGTTGAAATCGAAATCAGATAGAGGAGAGACAGCAAATCGATAAGGTTGATCAAATCATAATAAAATCACAATCGAAGGTAAGGGTCAATAGGTTAACCATTAGGCAATGAAACATGCCCCAGCCTGACTGAAAAAGATGCAGTCAAATGTGAGAAAGGAGGGAATGGAATGAAGATGAATGAAAGACTAGAAGTTTGGAAGACATGGAAATGAAGAAATGACGATGCCCCAACAAAGATCGAAGGATTAGGCCTCAAAAAGATGTAGCCAACTACGCAGAAGAAAGGAAGATTTTGAAATATGATTTTGACTATCAAGATGACCTTGAATTTTGATTTTAAGTCTGAAAATGGATCCAGGACGTCGAAATTAGCTAGGGGTGCAATTTTCACGCAATTCTGAGGTGTTTTGAAAATGAGGTCAAAAAGTTAAAAGGCTATAAAAGGGGTCAAAATGTCATTTTCAAAAATCATTTGTCTTTTAGTGATTTGAGAATCTTGAGAGCTTTAGAGAGAGAAAATGGCCCAGTAAGCAGGAGTTCCCATCCACAGGCATTGATTCGAGCATGCCCGATTGCACAACCGGCCACCACACTATCCTGCCCCGGTATGTTTTCAAAAAACTCAAGCTTTTTGAGTCATTTTTCGCATTTAATACTTTTTTTAGCACATTTTTCAAATTTTAAAATTTCAAAAAAAATTTGTTGGGCAAAATATCGCGCGATACTTTAGAAGTATCGTGCGATACTTCGCGGGTCCCCAAAGTATCGCGCAACCTAAGACACCAGTATCGCATGATACTGGGTGAAAGATCACATGATACTAGGTGAAGTATCGTGTGGCATAAGGTATATCGCCCCGCTATAGGGAGAAGTATCGCGCGATACTTCTCCAAAAAAGAATATCGTCCAAGTTAAAAATTTGATTTTTGACGCATTTTTGAGCAAAAATGACATGGGTCTAGACAATGTTACATTTTAGAGATGTTTTATACTGATTTTTAGACATCCATCATGATATGTGCTAACAACTGGCTTGGTTTTTGGCTTGCAGGAGGTCTTTTCGGTGCTGATCATCAGAGCGCCGAAGGTGACTGGGTTGTGGTGTGTCCGAGATCTGGATGATCCAGGCAATGCCGATATTAGGGCCATGGGATTCTGGTATTTGTTGAGGTTCCCATATATCAGAGCTGACCATAGGTTGTTGACTGCTCTTGCCAAGAGATGGCATAGTGAGCACAACACCTTCCACCTGCTGACCGAAGAGGCATCCATTACTCTGGAGGATGTCTACAGGATCCTACGAGCGTCATGTCATGGTGAGCTTGTGAGTATAATCATAAATGTAGTGTTTCCATATGATGAAAATTGACATGATTTATTTGTTGGCACAAGTGTACTATGATCAGAATGCCACTGAGGGGCGCCGATTGGTTCAGGAGATGTTCCATGATGTTACCATTCTGGACAGGCATGTCAGTTGGGAGAGGCTGATAGATGACTTCGGTAGAGATTATCCAGTGCCATGCATAGTGGCATCTATCATCTCTCAGATCCTGATGACTGACCGCAGTCAGAAGGGTTTCCTGCTTGGATGGGCGAGACTACTGGTTGATTTGGTAGGCATGCCTCATCGGATGGCATGGGGTCCTGCCATATTAGCAGAGATGTATCATGAGTTGCATGAGATCGTCTACAGGGACGGTCAGACATGGGCGTACGGTGCCATCCTGGCACAAGTGTGGGCTTGGGAGCACATCGTTGTGGTGCACCCCAGAGTTCAGCTGAGGGAGAGGAGGTACCCCTTTATCTACAGGTACCTAGAATTCATATCACATACCCATAATGGGGATGTGACATATTACAGGAGGATTCTAGATGAGATGGCCTCTTTCACATGGAGGCCATACAGGGAGGTGGAGGTCTGGGGAGATGCAGCTAATGAGCTGAGCTATATGTTGTGCACTCGGCCACTGGTAGGTCGATATGCGAAGATAGTGGAGAGGTTTTGTATCACTCAGGTGTGGCGGCAGTTTGGGAGGCAGCAGCAAGTCTTGACAGAGACTACTACATATGCTAGGGCTAGGGATGAGGAGGGTCATAGGTGGCTACCCATGTTGGACTATTAGCAGGCTGTCACAGAGATAGCGAGTATCAGGAGTGAGCCCTAGGAGTATTTCCCAAATGTGGCAGATGTGGGGGCTGATGCGGCATATAGGGCAGAGCAGCAGAGGGCACCATTCCCTCGGTTTATGATATCGGATGCACAGGTACTAGCACAGGGAGGAGATGGAGGGGATGATGGGGGAGACAAAGGAGATGGAGGGGATGGAGGGGACAGAGGGGATGGAGGAGATGGTGGGAGGGGGAGAGCAAGGAGGATGGAGAGAGGAGAGAGATCGAGATCAGGTGGCCAGAAACGGTCACGGGGATAGAGATCGGCGATGCTTGAGGATGAGGTGAGACCAGCTCACCGGTAGGCAGAGGCATAGCAGGATCATCCTACGGGTGAAGATGATCTGAGAGCCCAGATACATGCTCAGGAGGTAGAGATACAATAGCTTCAAATTACTATAGCAGTGAGAGACCAGTAGCTACTGGATCTGAGAGCGGAGTGAGATTAGCAGATAGTTGATCTTACGGTAGAGATAGCACGCCGTGAGGTGATGGCATAGGCAGATGCGCTAGAGCTCCAATGGGAGTCAATGAGAGCAGCCTATTATCACAGACTCTACTTGCAGGTCATTCTAGAGGGTGAGAGAGCACCATCATACTCTCAGAGGGTAGGGGTATTAGATGCGGTACTTGATAGGAGAGCCATGCCTCCTCCACCACCATGAGCTCCTCACGAGGGTGGTAGCGAGTCCTAGGGTTAGGTCTTAGGTTGATAGATGTTTTATACATATCTTGAGACATTGATCCAGATTATGGGATCCCATTTGTATATTGTATCATGACATTGATGTATATATGAGATTACTAGATGTTTGATTGTATCATGTGTTTATGTCTCTCTTGTGATGGATGTATCAGTTGATGTATATTATCTTGTTATTTTTCTCAAAAATGCTTATGTTCATGCTTATGTATGTTCTCTCTTATAGATGTCTATTTAATTCTCATGTGTATGATATAGACTCATGTTTCTTGAAAATGACAATTTTGATATGATGATATGATTAACCCCTTGTGATGAATAGGAACAGGTTCAAGATGAAAAGGACAAGAAGTGAAAGACATGATCAAGAAGAAGGAAAGGTGAGCACAGTCGACTGACAGGTCCATGTAAGATGAAAAGGAGAGCTCTCTCCATATGCAAGAAATGTAAAACTAGACTATCATGACCCTAAAAATGCAAGCTACTATGAAAGTGGTTGACTTGCAAGGTCACAACGCTTATAGACATCTAATTATCATCATCGAGCATTATTGGTAGCGTCGTAAGATCATACAATGCACACTAGCATAACTATGTGGATATGAATATGATCTTTATCAGATAGAAAATGTGGAAATCTCACCTAGGCATCAAAGACATGTAGGTCAAGATGACTAGAGTAGTGAGATTACCTAATTTTGATATGGTGAGATTATGCTTGTATCAAGACACATAAAAGTCAGGATAGCTAGAAGTATGCACTCGCAAAACAGTCAAGGATAATACCTTGTCAATCCATAGTGTCAAGTAAGACTAGCATAAATGCTCATGATAGTTAGGATCAACAAAATATACTCATAAGCAGATAAAGAAAGAAAACATATTCTCATACCCTCAGTCTTTTAGCTATGCATCATCAAAAACTTCTCAGGGAGAGACCACTCATCAAATAAATCCTCATAGACAACACACAAAGAAAAATAAAGTCAACATATCTCAATGAGTTGATTGTTTAAGTGCGTGTGTGTTGGTCATAGAGTCAAACTCTGGTTATCACATCTGCAAATAAGAAATATCACATCATACTTAGACTATTGGGTAAGACATCTGATAAGTGTTAAGAAACACTCGACGCAAGGGTAGTGTTGAAAAACACAGTTTGGGGTAGTGTTGAAAAACACCTGTTGTGAAATGCCCCAAGAGACAAATGTACCTAAAGGACCAATGCTAACAGGTATGCCCCTTAGACAAAGATAAAGACCAATTCTAGACCAAGGCAAATAAGGTCAATGCATAATGGAAAGTGGGTAAGTGTCCAGGATGCATGCTAACAAATAGGGGTGCAAAGGCCTCAAGTAGTGCCTGTTTCCAAGTTTTCACCACTTGGATTTATTGCAATTTTTTCTTTTTTGGATTTTTGAATTTTTTTGATTTTTTTGTATATTTATTTTTTATTTTTATTTTTCAGGACTTTTTATGCTTTTTAGGATTTTTTCATCAATATATATCAATTTTTTGGTATTTTTTCAGGATCAATAAAATATATACAAAGGATGCCCCCAGACAAAAATGAGCATCAAGGATAGAACTTCTTGAGGTGCACAATGTTGATGGGATCAGGGAGCTGTTCCCCATCGGGATCTGATAGTAAATATGCACCGGTACCAAAAGTAGCTGTGATGACATATGGTCCAAGCTAGTTAGGTTCAAACTTGCCCTTTTGTTCTCTGTTCTGTTGGTTCTTAGGGTTCTCTCGCAAAACAAGATCACCTATTTGAAATTCTCTAGGGCGAACCTTCTTGTTGAATGCCTTGGACATACATTTTTGATATACTCTCATGTGATCAAAGGAAGCTTTACGCTTCTCATCTAAAAGTTCTAGTTCCTGTAACCTCATGGCGCGGTAATCCTCATCTGTAATCAAACCTTTGAGTGAGACTCTAAGTGAAGGTATCTCTACTTCTAAAGGCAATACCGCTTCAGTGCCATAGGTAAGAGAAAAAGGAGTGGCTTCTGTAGGTGTGCGAATGCTTGTTTTGTAAGCCCATAGTGCTGGATTGATTTGCAAGTGCCAATCCCTACCATTCTTGTGCACTGTCCTATGAAGAATTTTAAGAATGGTTTTATTAGAGGCTTTTGCCTGTCTGTTTCCCTATGGAAAATAGATGGAGGACCAATGTTGTTTGATTTTAAACTTTTTGCATAGATGCTTTAGATCCTTATTCTTGAATTGACCTTCGTTATCAGTGATAATCTCAGAAGGCACTCCAAACCGAAAAATAATATGATTCAAGATGAACAAAGAGATAGTCTTCCCTGAAGCAACAGAAAGTAGCATAGCTTCCACCCATTTTGTGAAGTAGTTAGTGGTAGTAATAATGAACTTATGTCCACCTGATGAGTTGGGATGAATCTGCCCGACCAGATTAAAGGCCCAGCGCTGAAATGGCCAATGAGAAATAGAAGGGATCAACTCCCTACCTGGATCATGAATTAGGTTTCCATGTTTCTGACATTTTTCACATGACTTAGCAAAGGCGACTGCATCTATCTACATTGTGGGCCAATAATATCCCACCCTAAGCAACCTTGGGGCCATGGCAAGACCATTAGAATGTCCACCGCAAATGCCCTCGTGGATGTCAACTAACGCTTGGTTGGATTCTTCCTTTTCCAAGCACCTAAGGAGCGTCCCATCTAAACCCCTCCTATATAAATCACCAGAGATGAGGGCATGGCGAGAGGTGTTACGGATGAGGTTTCAGTGTTCAGAGTAGTTGAATGTGTCAGGGATGATGCCATCACAAAGATATGAATAGATAGCACCATATCGGGAAGACTCGTGTGTGACAATGGTACAAATGACATGGCTTTTAGATGAGTCAAAGATGGGGTGGTGTAGCTCTTCCACCAGGAATTCAAATCTGGATTCATGTGTCTCCAACTGAAGAAGGGAAGCTAATGTGGCCATGGCATCTGCAGCTTTGTTCTCTGTCCTAGGGATCTGTTGAAATGTCACAAAGGTGAAATAGCGTCTCAAAGAATCAACCATCTTTTTGTAGGGTATCAATTTATCATCCTTGGTTTGATACTCCTCATTGACTTGGTTGATGATTAACTGGGAATCCCCAAAGACATGTAACTCTGTGATGTTCCATTCTATAGCCATTCTCAAGCCATTGGTTAAAGCTTCATATTCTGCAATATTATTTGTACATGGGAATAAAAGTTTGTAAGACTTTGGAATATTGTACCCATGTGGAGAAACAAATAACACTCCAGCACCTAATCCATTTTGCATGCGGGAACCATCAAAGAACATTGTCCAAGTGTGGTTAGTCGTATACAAGATGTGTTCATCTGGGAATTCCACTTAGAACGGCATACTATCCTGAATTGGGAAATCAGCTAATTGGTCAGCAATAGCTTGCCCTTTTATGGCCTTCCTTTCAACATACTCTATGTCAAATTCAGTTAGGACCATCATCCATTTAGCAAGTCTACCCGTGAGGGCAGCCTTACTAAGCAAGTATTTAAGAGGATCAATTTTGGCAACCAAATGTATGGTATGAGCAAGCATGTAGTGGTGCAACTTTTGAGAAGCAAACACCACTGCAAGACAAGACTTCTCAATGTTATTGTAATTGATCTCATAGGAGACTAGAGTACGGCTGATATAGTATATGGCCCGTTCTTTCCCAGTATCATCTAATTGAGCCAACAATGCTCCCAGGGAAGTGTCTGTAGCTGAAATATATAGGATCAATGGTTTCCCTAGAATAGGAGGCATTAGGATCGGAGGATTAGCCAAGTATTGTTTGATCTGATCTAGGCTCTTTTGACAATCCTCGTTCCAAACACAAGAAGCACCCTTATGCAATGTCTTGTTAAAGGGTTGTGCTCTATCTGTAAGCTGAGAAATAAACCTCCTAATTGATTGAAGACGTCCCTAAAGACTTCTCATTTGGCTGATATTTTGAGGAGGTGGCATCTCTAGAATTGCTTGGACCTTTTTGGGATCAACCTTGATACCTTTTGCTGATATTATAAATCCTAAAAGTTTGCCTGAGGTGACACCAAATGCACACTTCTTTGGATTCAATCTGAGTTGAAACTGTTCCATGCGATCTAGAATTACTTCCAGATCATCGAGGTGTGTGTCTCATTTTCTTGATTTTGCCAAGGTATCATCCACATAATCTTCCATGTTTTTGTGCATCATATCGTGAAAGATAGTGGTCATAGCTCTTTGGTAGGTCACTCCTACATTCTTTAATCCAAATGGCATGACGTTCCAGCAATAGGTTCCTCATGCACATGTGAACGCTATTTTCTCTTGGTCTTCGGGAGCTATTTTGATTTGATTATATCCTGAGAAACCATCCATTAGAGAGTATATGTCATAGCCCGCTGTCATGTCCACTATCATGTCAATGTTTGGAAGTGGAAAATCATCCTTTGGGCATGCTTTGTTTAAATCTCTAAAATCTGTGCATACACGAATGGACCCATCATGTTTGGAAATTGGTACTATGTTTGAGATCCATTCTACATAATCGATGGCTCTAATGAATCCAGCTCTCAAAAAATTTTCTAATTCCGCTTTGAAAAGGAGAGCTACATGTGGATGCATTTTTCTGAGTCTATGTTTCACTGGTTTGACACCTGGAGCTATGGATAAGTGATGCATTATAAGATTTGTGTCAAGCCCTGGCATGTCTGAATAGGTCCATGCAAAATTAATTTTCTTCTTTTGTAAGAACTGTACATATGCCTTGGTCTCTTCTTCTGATAAAGACTGAGCAAGATGGACTATTTGAGGAGTTTCTTCTGTGTTCAAATTGACTGGCTTTATTGGCTCAATCAATACTGATGATCTATCCTGGAAATAACTCGGCAAGTTATTAAGTACCCCCATCCTTAGGTGCCTCAAAGAGGTTTTCACCCTCGGATGCGTCATTTCTTTTTACTATTTTTGGTTCTGATACCGCCACAAAGTGGTTTTCACCATCAGACCTATTTTTCTTTTTTTCTTTCTCTTTTATTTTTAGACTAAGGTACTTAATATGAGGCTCTGTCATACTGGTTGTAGGCTCACTGGTGGAAGAAGCCATGGGTTCAAGAGCATTCAGATAGCAAGCAATTTCATAATCATTCTGAAAAGTGAGGAATATAGGCTCTTGATGGCGCTGAGACCAGTCAATTAGGTCAAAGTGAACAAGGGGTAGGTCAATGACTGGTTCAATGTTATTTATGCGAAAGGTGTCATCTCCGGTGACCATACAATCAGGATTCATCTAGTCTTCTCCTAAGATACCTGAATTAGGACTCATCCTATCAAATGAAGTGTCATCCACTAAGGCAATTTGAGGAGTGCAATCCTCTAGTCCTACACTAAGCTCATTGGCCGCATTGGGTTGGGTCCTATAAGCATGGACAATATCTATGTCCAAATCAACTATTGCATCTGAAAGTGAGTCCCATTCATGTTCATGGGAGTCTGTGTCTGAGTCATCATTTGGGCCTCATGATGTAGAAGCCTCAAGGTTAGGAAGGGTTTCCCCCTCTCTAGTGCTAGCATTGGTACTATCCATCGCAGCTAGGATAGCAACACTTTCCATTATCGATCTAGCAGTCATACAGTCACTATCCATCACAGCTGGGATAGTAGGACTGTTAAGTATCAAATCCACGGAATCTCCCCAAAGGAGATTTGTTGAGAGCACCCAATCATCAGACACATCTTGTTGATTAGAAAGATCAGGCGTATAGTCTGAGCCACTGTCACTATCCGTCGCAGCTGGGATAGGGACACCTTTCTTCTTCATATTCTCAAAACCTAAGCCAACCGTGGACTTATTCTTTCATCCAAAAAGAGCATGATCAAGAGGCTCAACTTTAGCATCTAGCCTATGACTAAGGGGACCATATCCAGGATAACCCATATTCTTAACCATTCTATACCCTCTCCCATAAGCTTCAGGTGAAGGAGCAAAATTCTCCTTGTGTCTATATTTTTCCTCGTGATAGATCCAGTCCCTTACGGCAACTTCCTCTTTCTCTTCCTGAATGGGGACCGAAGACTCAACAAATTTTCCAAATAATGTCATTGCTGATGATGAAGGTTTCATATTCGGTGATGGTCTCCCATAAGACCTAGGAGAGATTGGCATTTTTGTAAAAGAATCAATTTTATAATCTCCCATCCCAAGATCTATGGTCTGAAACTTCTGCTTGCATTGTTCAAGTGAACTACTAGGACTGTCAACTTCCCTATTCAAAGGTACATGTGATCTAGCAGAAATGTTATTAACTGACAAAGCACTATCCCCAGGTATGCAAATTTCTACACCATTATCAGGAAACTTAACACACTGGTGATATGTTGATGGGACTGCTTGCATTTCGTGAATCCATGACCATATTCTAGAATTGATCAATATCTAAGTTGTTAGGGACACTGGCTGCTCGCAAAGCATCTTCAAGGACACTCTTATGCTTAGGGGACAATTCTAAAAGCTCAAAAATGGATATCTGCGTAGGTGTACGTTGTAATTGGTCAATAAGATTATAATTGGAATCAGGACCAATGGCAGATTTAGGAGGAACGCCCTTAGACATGGGCTGTTTAGACTTGCTAGTGCTAGGACCTCTGATAATAATGGGCGCTTGGGCCTAGCCCCTAGTGACAGCATTGAGGGACTGGGGCATTCTTTGTGAGTGAGGACCTCTTATCACCACAGCGGGTCTTTCATCAGTCATAGGAGTTGAGTCCACATTATGTCCATAAGGATCCTTCCCTCTCACCATGTTGACACTATCATCCACAACTTCAAGCATGTTAATAACGTTCTCTGGATTTGTGTAGGTGTAGTTGATAGCCACCTTGCCATTCTTATTGTTAGAATTCTCTCCTTTCTCATATTTAGGCAAGGGCTCTTTAAAGGCTTTATGATCCGCATTAGAGGTTAAACCATCAACTTGTAATTGTCCTTTTTCAATAAGGTCTTGGACAAGATGCTTGAGTTTAAAACAATTTTCTATGTCATGTCCAATCCCATTATGGAAAATGCAAAAAGCCTTCGCATCCCACCAATGAGGTAAAGGATCTGATATATGATGTTTTGTAGGATCCTGTGGGTGTGCCAAATTATGAGCAACTAATGTCTTAAAAACATCTGCATAAGATTCTCCCAATTTGGTAAACTGTCTCTTCTCTGTTTTAGATCTCCTTTGATACTTAGGTTTGTCTTGTTGTGTTGAAGACGTTTGCAGCTTCATAACTTGAACTGCATGAGAGAGGTTAAGAACTCCTTCATTTTTGGGTTGAGATGAGTCAACAACTTCATCGTTGACCACTTGCTTGTTTTTGTTCCAATAGGAGTTCTTTTTGTCCTTGTTACCATTAGTATTGTTATTTTGGCTATTGTTGTTATTTGTTGGTTTAGCCAAAATTCTTTGTTCTTTTAGGACATCCTCAATGCGACATGCCACCTCTACCATAGTATCAAAGGAATTAAATGGGATTTTCTTGACTTCATATCTTAGTTCTGGTATTAGATTGCTCACAATGATATCAATTCTCTCCTCCTCAGGAATTTTCCTTGGGTATTTTGAACACAATCACCTCCATCGTTGTAAAAATGTGACAAAAGATTCCCCTTGATTTTGCTTGAGTTTGCACAAATCAAGCATTGTGACCGACCTCGATAAGTTGTAAGCAAAATGCTGAACAAACCTTTGGACAAGTTCTTTAATGTCTTTAATAAAGGGGAAAGGTTGGTGAACCACTCCATGGCTTGACCTTTTAAACTCCTTGGGAATAATCTCATCAAGTAGGAGTCTTCATGGTGAAAGAAAAAACTCATTATGTAGAACTGTCAAACATGGTCGTGAGGGTCACCAGTGCCATCATATTTTTCATATGTTGGGAACTCAACTTTCTTAGGGAATTCTATCATCACCACACTTTTGTCAATGGGGTTAGGACATATGGAGTCCAAATGAAACATGCTCTTGGGAGCCTTCATCCTGTCTATATCCTTTTGCATTTGTAAGATCACCTCATCAGTTGAAGGGCTTTGTTTCTTGATCTTTTGGTGAACATCAAAATTATATGAAACTTTAGCGCCTTTGTTAATAAGACTTTCCAAGAATTGGTCTTTGTTTTGTTCCACATATTGCTCCACATATGCTTGAAAGGATGGTTCTTGTTGCATAGTCATGAAATCCATATGATCAAATTTAGCATAACTTCCTCCATGGTGTGAGCCATGATGTGCTCATTGGGAGGGTTGCTTTGAATGTCTATGAGATGACTGTCTCCTATGATGGTCATATCTTGAAACCCTTCTTCCTCTAGGACTTGGGGATCGTGAGGGCATCCTTGATCTTCTTCTAGGACTGGGCGAAGGGGTAGATGGGGGTGAGTTGGTCCCACTATTGGTTCCCCTCCCATTGAATCAGTTTTGGAGTTGTTGTGAGTAGATTCTATCTTCTTCTTCTTGGGTGACTCTTTTCTTTATATCCAACAACGCACGTTCCTCTTCTTCTAGTTGTCTAAATTTTTCCTTTTTAGCAGCTTGTTCATCCAAATAGGCTTACTTCTCTCTCTCAATGCTTCTCAATCTTGTATTTGCATATCGAGAGGTGTCTTTAAGTGGGGAGGATGGCCTCGAATGCCTTATAGCATTAGCTGCGTTTATGTGGTGATCACTAGATTCATTGTTCTGATCTTCATGTTGTGACCCTAAATCTGAGTGAGCTTGCTTATGATGTCTCTCGGCTCGTTGGTGAGTGTCAAAATACCTCGCGTTGTTGGGAGGTGACCCGGGTGGACTAGCATGAGAAGAACCACCATACTCTCTTCTATGTCATTGGAAGATATCCTCAAGAGTTTGATTCATGGCTTCTCTTTGTTGTCAGGTGAAAGTGTAACTCATGTCCATACTTGATGAAAGTGGTACAAAAGAGGTGCTCACTTCACTAGGATTAGCTCCTGGATTAAAACAAACCTCAGATTCACTCTTAGGAGATTGATCAAAAAGGGGTCCTTTTCCCTTATGTTGTCGACGAGTCTTGATGGGTGGTAACTGGCTAAAGGCAACAGGGGGTCACTTCCCTTGATTGACTTGGTATCTTGTCGTAACTAATATGAAAGAAAGATACTCTCAATGATAAGGTGACCTCTCAAAGTGTCAACACCAAACTAGGATAATCAAAGTCCTCTATTGTCCAAAAAGAAATGAGAAGATAAAAAAAAGTGGCTTTACCAACACTGTCAAAGAGGTGCTTCAAATCAAAGGGTGACTACCTTTGCACTTTTGAACCAGGAGGTTGGACTAGGCCAAAAGATAATTGAAATTGAGCTTTTAATGAAAGTGATTTGGACAATAAGAGCACTAAAATTTTCCAAGAATGTAGCTAACAATCTTAGAGATGAACCTTGGCACCAAGAATGATCTTCTAATTTGAAAATTATTCCAAAGTGATTTCGTAAATCAAATGATGCTATCCCGGAGGACTAAAAACCAAAAATTTAGAGTCAAGACAGGTCTCAAACGTAAGGTCAAGAAGCCTAATCTAAGACCTAACCTGATTAACAGTGACTGAAACTGACCAAATTGTAAGCATGACAAAAATTAACCAGGTGATATACCTATAACCGCGTGATACTTCACACGATGCCAAGCGATATAGCTCAGTACTGGTGAGCGATATACTCCAGGTAGGTTGGGTGATAGTCCATCAAGGGTGAACTATCGCACGATATTTCTCTTCAAAGCAGGTGATATTTCTAGCAAGCGTGAAGTATCGCATGATATTTCACTTTACAGAGTGTGATACTATTGCAGAATTGTTCAACTCTTGACCAGAATTGTGTAAAATTTGCATTTTTGGGTCTGCTTGGTCAAAATTTTTAGTCTGAGGGTTGATGTTTTCAATTTCAGTCACAATATCAGTAGAATTTTTGCAGGTTTGCAAACAGTGAGGGATCAAACATGTCTCAAACACTTGAAACAAGGGCAAAAGCAACCTTGCCAAGACAAACACTTGTGATATCAGAATTGAAAAAGCACCCTATGAATGCTACCGATTGTTTTTATGTAAGAACATTTGCACTAGTATCACACAACTGAAGACAATTCAAGCAAGTCTATCCTAAAAAGTCAAGGCTCAATACTTACCAACTTAGCCCACAACTTGATGCCCCCTCGCCTCACACCAAGTGGTTACCCACAAGAGATGTTGGCTTTGTCATGGAAATGTCAAATGACACAACCAAAGGGACACATATGGTGAGTATCTTAAGGTGATCTGGGTAAACCACTTGGATCAATCCTTGCACTAAGAAGATAAGCAGCTAAACAAGGTGGCTTCTATCTAATGGTTCTTAATAAGGATTTCCATTCATAACACCCCTCTTGCTCCTCATAAAGGACTAGGACCTTGCGGCCTCAAGAGTACCTTAAGCATTCTTATTCAATGTTTTCCCCATGGTCGCAATCCCATGAGCTACTCACATCAAACGAAGATAAGTGTTATGTCTACCAAGGTTTTTGGTGTCCTTGATAGCCTTGAGATTATAGTGAGTTGGAATCACTTGCCACCAAGGAAAATGATGACAAGGTTATCCCCACTTGAGTTGTTCCTCTTGATTGCTCAAGAGCAGGCCCACTAAAGGATTCCTAAACTAAACAAAAATGTATAATTTATGAGGTTCAAGGTTTTTGATTCACCTCAAGGGTGAAGAGCATACTCCCCTATCTCAAAAACTTCTCCCAAACACACCAAGCAAAGAGATTCAATTACTCCCTTGCTTCCAAAACCTTAAGATGGGTCAAGATTTTTTGATTCACCTAAAGGTGAAGAGCATACTTCTCCTACCACCTCAAAATCTCTTTCACAAGGTTTTAAATATTCCTAATATAATTAGTGAATGCCACACTTGAAAGGAAAGCAAATAAGAAAGCAAAATTTTTTTTATTTTTATGCTTGGGCAACCCTGCAAAAAATGTTAGTAGCCCTCTTTGACATGTGTTTTTAGCAAATTTCAAGCAATGAGAGCACCTAAAAACATAACTTGTTAGACTAAAAAAGTTAGCAAAATCAAAATCAAAATGTAAATATGCAATAAACTGATAGATTCAAGCTAAAAGATGCAGGCTAGACCTATCTAAATACAGTAAAATAAACCAGCAAACTAAAATGATCAAATTTGGATGATAAAATTGGAAATGTAGGTCTCTGCCAGATCAGGCGATATACTTCAGACTTCACCAGTATCGCGTGACACAGTTTCCTATAGTCGCGCGATATACCTTAGTCTGGGCGATACTCTTCACTATGGGCGAGCGATACTTCGCACGATGCCAGGCGATATACCTCAGTACTGGTGGGTGATTCTTCTCTCATGCGAAGTGTCACACCACTATACAAAGGTATATCACGTGATATTTCTGAGAAGTATCGCGCAATACTCTGAGATAGAAAACTAGAACTGCAAAATTTCTAAAAAATAATCCAAAAAATGATGAAAATGCAAATGAAACAAAGGACAAAGCCTATCTACTCAGCCCCATGGTGGGTGCCAGAAATGTACACACTAAACTGGTGCACTTCTATGAACCATTACATGCAAGGTTGCTCAAGAATGAGGCCTCACAAAGCGGCTCATAGCTCTCTATGCATGGAGTTGCAAGGGACTATGATAAATTTTCTCTCAACTAGAGCTACAAACTTGTGACCTTGCTAGTCAACCATACAATGAGAGATTCAAGGGAAGACAAGGGCAACAATGCCAATATCTCCAAGAATCAAATATGCAATGCAATGCAAATCTAAATGAGAATGCAATCTAAGCTATGAAAGGAAAGTACAATGCAACTAATCTATGAAAAGAAATAACAAGTGTTACAATGCCTTCCTATTTAAGCTATGTGAGTTAAATCTATTGCATAAAAGGAAACTAAGCTAACATGCCATGATCATGCAAATTAAGCAAAAGAAATATGCAACTAAATGAAGCAAGTCTCCAATATCTTCAAAAGCTCCAAATGCACCTAAAACCTGCAGCATAACATTAGCATAAAAACATGGTATGCAAATGGAGGAGAGAGCTTTCCTTTTATAAGAAGTGCCAAGAAATGGACCATTGAGATTAAGAGGCAAAAAGTCTTAATCAGCGCTGGAGCTTGAAAGAGGAGCAATCCATGTGCACAAGTATCCTCCAATAGGAAAATAAGAGTTGACTTTATGTCCATATGAGACAAAAAGTGTTTTTCTCCTTTTTATAAAATATGAATAATGCTTTATTTGTGCAACTTAGGATAAGAGGAAAAGTGGGGCTTTTATTTAATTAAAAGGGGAGGAAATATTCCTTTTAAATAAATAAAGACTTAGGATAAATGGTTAGCCCAAGGATAAAAATTCAATATATGATCGAAATTAAGATTTGATCAATAAATTGATAATGTTGAGAATATTGATTATTGATAAAAATGATTCAGGATTGATAAATTGAATAAATGGGGCCCAAAGTCTAGGCGACCATTTTTGGGTGCATACAGCAGTGAGGGTCAGTTGAAAGTGGCTCAGCAGCGTATCTTTCAAACCATCTGACTTGGCATCAAACCGTCTACTCCATCGGCTCTGGTTGGCTAGGTAAACACTAGTGAAAACCCCATTCTACCCACAGAGTCATGGAAACACTCACGACCATGCTCGACCCAAGTGACCCCAAGGTGCACTAAGCACGATTGGGCAGTGAGCTTCTGGGGCTCATATCTCAGACCTCGTGAGAGCTATTGACAAACTGTTAGATGCTACAGGATCATGTTTTTGAGTTCTACAAAAACCTCTCTCAATTTTGGGTGATTTGACTTCATTTGCATTTGGGAAGGTGATGTCATTCGATGCCAAAACTTGCAGTGAGGGTCAGTTAAAAGTGGCTCAGCAGCGTATCTTTCAAACCGTCTGACCTAGCATCGAACCGTCTGCTCCATCGGCTTCGGTTGGTCAAGTAAACACCAGTGATAATCCCATTCTACCCACAGAGTCATGAAAATGCTCACGACCACGCTCGACCCAAGTGACCCCAAGGTGCACTAAGCATGATTGGGCAGCGATCTTCTAGGGCTCATATCTTGGACCTCGTGAGAGCTATCGACAAACTGTCAGGTGCTACGGGATCATGTTTTTGAGGTCTACAATAACCTCTCTCAATTTTGGGCGATTCAACTTGGTTTACATTTGGCAAGGCGATCTCATTCGATGCCAAAACTTGCAGTGAGGGTCAATTGAAAGTGGCTCAGCAATGTATCTTTCAAACCGTCTGCTCCATCAGCTCCAGTTGGCTGGGTAAACACCAGTGACAACCCCATTCTACCCACAGAGTCACGAAAATGCTCACGACCACGCTCGACCCAAGTGACCCCAAGGTGCACTAAGCACGATTGGGCAGTGATCTTCTAGGGCTCATATCTCAGACCTCGTGAGAGCTATCAACAAACTATTAGGTGCTATAGGATTTTTTTTTGATTTCTACAATAACCTCTCTCAATTTTGGGTGATTCGACTTCGTTTGCATTTGGCAAGGCGATCTCAGTCGATGCCAAAACTTGCAGTGAGGGTCAGTTGAAAGTGGCTCAGCGTCATATCTTTCAAACCATCTGACCTGACATCGAACCATCTGCTCCATCGGCTCCGGTTGGCCGGGTAAACACTAGTGACAACCCCATTCTACCCACAGAGTCACGAAAACACTCGCGACCATGCTCGACCCAAGTGACCCCAAGGTGCACTAAGCACGATTGGGCAACGATATTTTCGGTTGTTGGATTCATAGAGGACTGGGACTATATCAGTGGGAAACTCAAGAGCAATTTTCAATACCAAGCTGATGATGCCTTCATGATGCATGATGATGCAGTTCTTTGTGTTGACATCAGTCATGATTCAGAGATGTTGGCTTCAGGTTCACAGGGTGGGAAAATTGAGGAGGACGTGCTCGCAATTGAATCCCAAAATACATATGTATGATGGCTTCGATAAAATATTTATTGGTGTCACTTGCATGAAGCAGTATGTTTGTGGAGAGCCAGAAATGACACGCTCTAGTTATAGCACCAAGCGTCCAATCAAAACACAAACGCATTAACACTTGTGTTGCAATAAGATCCAGATGGCACTATTCAGTAAATTAGTCCCTTCACGTCTATCTCGTGTTTATGAATAGATGTTTGTAAGCCTTTATTGCTTTTAGGTTAAAAGCATTATCATTTATAGTTTAGTTGATTCATTGTAAATCTTGCACGAGGAGTTGTACTCAGATAATTCAAAGGGCGCTTACGCTTCTCAATAGCGAAGTGACCCAACTATTGGTGTTGGTTGAGTCTTTTTGTTTGGGCTTTAAAGGTCATTTTGTAAGTGTTTCTTTCGAAGACAAATCTGTTAACCAACAAGAAGTTAAACCTCAAACATAATAAGCTCCATGAACAAGGTATTCTAGAGTAAAGAAAAACAAATGTAACTTCAACAAGATATAATTTAAATCATAATGATAATCATAGTCAAGATATAACTTCACCATTCAATTCCACAAACATGAATAATAAATATGTATATACAAAAGATGATGAAAATATAACATATAAATGAATATGTTCTATATATGTATCAAATGTATCAAAAGTATGTCCATATACAAATATGGCACATGCCATTTCAAAATGTCTACAAAATCAATGTTTTAAGGTGTACAATGTGGCATATATGCCATCTCAAAATGTGCCAAGTGTCATCTCTAAATGACCACAAAACTAAAACTGCATCCTATGCTGTAGGGGGATCATCAAAATGTAGCCTCTTTGAAGAAGTGTTGGGCTCTGATTGATCCTGCATAAAAAATGAGTTCAAACCAAAGTTAGATTGCTTACTTTATATGATTTGTACATATATATATATATATATATATATATATATATATATATATATATATATATATATATATATATATATATATATATATATATATATATATATATATATAATTCATAATTTTCAAACACTAATTTAATTAAAATTATAACTGAATACAAATAAATTTGTACCTGGTCTCTCAATTGCCTACCACGATCAGGTGTCCTAACATAAGTCCTGGGTAGCGAAGGGACCATGCCAACAATACCAACTCTGACCTATAAATATATATTTGCAATAATGAGATTAGTAGACTAGTGCAACATAGAGTAATAAATCTACAAAATAGGATGATAACATAATAAAATTACAAATTGATTGAACTAAAATTAAAACTTACATCTGGTGATCCCTCCTCTGGAATAATGGGCTGGGCCAGCAAAGAAATGAAAGATTCTCGTGGGACCTCCCTCACAGTCGGAGTAACCTATGAGAGTAAAAAGATTGTCAATTATATATCAATGTAATTCATCATAGCAACCCTAGTTACAAAATACAAATAACAATATGTAAAAGTCTACGTACAATTGGGCTATCACTCCGAATCGAGACGCCTATAACCCTACGCCCCGAACCGGTGTCAGGACATCATCAATAGCCACACCCTATACAATAAAGTGCACGTAAAATATTTATTACTACACACAAGTGGCATACATATGCATGCATAATTAATCTTAAACAATTAACTACCTTTCCTTTGTCGACACCTGATGAAGGAACCCCCTCACACCCCCCACTGACGTTGGTTGTAGCCTGCAAGAACACAATAAGATGACAATATATATTAGTAAATGTATGAATTTTATTGCTCTAATTGATAGAGATTTAAGCATGTACACCAAATGATATAAAAAAAAACTAATGGGTTCATAATTTATAATATACCGTATAGTCATCAAGGCCAAATGAAATGGCTGAAAGTGTGGACTCATCCACCTGTCTCACCTCCTCCTCTATCATCAACTGAACATAAATGGAAAAAATATATATACATAAGTGCATGCAATCATTAAAACTAATCTAAATAAATAAATTATTTTTAAATTAAATAAGTCATGTGACAAATTTATTTATAATGTTTACTCTTACCATATCAACAGGAGTCAATGGCTCTACGTGCACCTCCTGAGCACTCTCATGAGATGTAGATGCTCCATGAGGTGTTACAGCCTTTGCAGTAGCCTCTCCTGTATCTCCCTCATCAATATCATGAAACTGATATATATCAGAATCAGTAAGCGGTCCGAGGCACATATGCCTGCACATAATGCACGTATGGGGCTCACATACATGTGAACTCTGACAAGATGTCGATGCGCCAGTAGCATCCACAAGAGGCAACACTGACCTAGTCTGTGTGATCAATTGATCACTCGATAAATGAATTGCCCTAATAGTCTGTTCAACAGCCTCTCTAATGATATCAGGATGCTGCACTGAAGGAGGGGGTGCAACATCAATGGGGGGGACAAAGGTAAGGGCCTTTCGATGCTGGGAAGATGGCCTAGTCTGAGGAGCTCCTCTACCTACGCCCATGTTGGGCCTCATACTCCAATAATCAACATGTTGACCAAGCACAAACTCAGCATACAATTTTTTAAGGAAATAAAATGGGACCTCCAAATTGCTATGTGGTGGTTTATCAAAAACTATCCACCAGCGATCCCAAAAGTTTGTGCACATTGCTTCATTTGTGCACCATTTTATTGATAATTTGGGCTTTTTGGGGTCAAGTGGTATTCCAATTTTAGGATTGACAAAAAGGGCAGCTATATCTTCCTTAGTTATATTAAGGGCTGCAATCCCATCATGGTCAAGCCCGTCATCAAATTGGTCGTGCATATCATCACGCCAATGAAGAGCAGCATTATGTTGCTGCGTGAGTGTGTCAATATTTCCAACAATTGTATTTAGTGTGGTAAGCATGGGAGCTAATGTAGGTATATTTTGATACATGTTTTGGAAACCTCGTATTGTGTTCAAATTTTCTTCTATCAAATCTTGTAAAGATTTAGGGTTTAGATATGGGGGATTGTTTTCAGGATTGTTATTTGGAGGGTTATTTTATTCATTGTTGTCAGCCATGCCTGATTAAATAAAAAACAAATCTAATTTTCAAATATTATTACAAATATAAATACAAAACCCTATTTTTAAAAAAACACTACATTTACAATGAAAATGAAATAAATTAATAAAAATATACAATTAACTACTTACCAAATATGCTTGAAGTTGAATTTCACGTTTCAAATATCAGGTCTCCGAAAATATATCGGGTATCAGAAAACCATGGCTAGAAAATGATAAAATCACGCTAGGAAATGAAGAATAGGGCTCACGGGTGCGGGATATATGCCACAGTTATCGGGTACCCGATATTTTCGGGTACCCAATTAGGAATGTGCTTTGGTGGAAGGCTTTCCCAGGTGTACTGACACCTAGGCCTACTAAAAATTCCACAAGCGCTTTCATGTGCTTTTGGATGAGTGAAAAGTGAATATTTTTCACATCACCACTTTTTGGCCCCTCATCTTCTTGCACATACCCAATAGTGTTAAACAAGATAAACAACACCACCATAACACATAGAGTTTTGTTCTTGAGGAAAATCTTGTTAAGGAAAAAACCTGGGTGGGGATGGAACCCACAAGATAGTACACAAGAATAAAAATGTCCCTATTAGGAGACCTATCCCTGTTAGGAGCTGATATAATACATTCAGTATAACAGTCCTTGTTAAAGGACAAAACCCCTATTAAAAGGTCCTTCAACCCTGTTAGGAGCTGATACAATACATTCAGTATAACAGTCCTTGTTAAAGGACAAAACCCCTATTAAAATGTCCTTCAACCCTGTTAGGAGTTGATGAGAACAAACAGGCACACTGCCCCAAGGAGAAGGTTAAACCCACCTTCAGGACTCATTGTCCAAATACAATTAAGTGAACTTATTGTTCAAATGACCGAACTGACTGATAGCAACCTCCTTGTCTTTACAGTTCCATTGAAGTGTCAAATGTTATGTTGGCTTGTGCTGCTTCCACCAATATTTGGGACCTCTCTAATTGTTCATTTAGCTATCTCATAAGGGGTTCCAGGATCGGGTCTGATGGTTGGGAAGACTCGTAGACCTTCTTCTTTCCTTGGGCTTTGGATTGTTTTGCCACCCAGAGTCCGAAGATGGTTGCCCCTTTAGGATATACGTCCAAGCAAATTCTCTTTGGGCATACTCTTACAAAGTGAGTGTGACTTCGCTCGATAATAGTTATGGATATGGCCTTAGTATTCAAAATCTCCAATGTTTCCCAATCCACCAAAAGGAGGCCTAGCTTGTCAATTCCTAACTCTTTATGTAATCGAGGTCTTTGAGAGACCTTTTGTCAAAGAACTTTCGCAAGAATGACCAGAGACCGCTCAACGCTCCATCATGCCCTTTGACATTCTTAAATGATGCTGGTGTCAGACATCAAAATCATCCTGTAAATATTTCCAAAAATCCACCATATGTGGCTTGTGGGGTTGAGATCCTTGGGGCATTGCCTTCTCTAGGAAACCACGTGGATCATAATTGTGGCGCCTAAGTCAAAATTTGGTAAAGTTCAACCTATTTAATTTATTTTCTGCCTCCTAGACTGTTGCAAGGGTGCATGTGTACTTGACTCGGGGGATGGGGAAGGAGATTGAGGTAATCTTCTTTGTAGCTAATAAGGCATGAACTTCAAGGATGTACGTACAAAATTCCAATAAAATAACATTGTCCCCACAATGTTTTGGTAGAAAAAATGGGCTCCCTATGAACCCGATTACCCGGATGGAGGTATGCTATAAAAATTGGATGAAGTAACATCTCCCTGGGTTGATCATGGCCATCACCTCCAGGGACAACCTGAAGCATGTATCTTTTGTGAGCATCTTAACACCGTGAAAAATGAAGGCATTGTAAACTCTACAAAAATACCGAAAACATTCGTCCCATTAGATCTAGTGAAAATGATCCCATGGGGTGGAATGTCTCATTTTCATGCTGAAGACACCAAATGTGTCCAGTCCCTAGATTCCTCCATGTTGTCAAGATAGAGACCACAAAAT
Organism: Chamaecyparis obtusa; assembly: GCA_027943335.1. Lineage (NCBI taxonomy): Eukaryota > Viridiplantae > Streptophyta > Pinopsida > Cupressales > Cupressaceae > Chamaecyparis > Chamaecyparis obtusa. The sequence continues at coordinate 386,342 of BSBK01001771.1, forward strand.
AAAAGATGTCATATAAAAATGACTATCTTCCTTTACCTTCCTTATTTGGTCATCAACGTGGTTAGAAATGATGGTTGTCCAATCAAAATGTTGCCTATTATTGATCATACAATAAAAGAAGTAATACATCCATGGAGAGAACTCCCTAGCATGGGGCTCATCGAAAACCCTGCATAGGAAAATTATCCTTATTTGTATTGGCTCCTTGAATTTAGAGCGAGTGATATCCATCTTCATTTTCTTATAATCTCAGCGTGGGCTTTTCAACAATTTTATATTTAGGAGACATTGAGTTGCATCTCTTGCACCTGTAAATTGTGCAACTGAGGCTTCCCATGTCATCATGATGGAGCCTTTGAAAAATGGGATCCTCCATGTTGTTGCAATGGCATCATGGTCTAGGGAGGTGATGGGAACTGCAAAGGATGCAACAAGGGTGTGAGAGGCTATGTTCTAGTTCTTGGCCATAAGTAGTATTAAGTCCTAATCTTGTGTGGAGTGTGGGAAGTACGCTACCTAAATAATCTTTGAAGCAATGAGATTGATTGATAAAGGATCATTGGTATGCCTCAAGTAGTACATTGTCTGTTGAAGGCTTCTTAGATAGGCCCAGGTGTTGAAATTAGTGTTTGTAATCTCCCAGAGTGTAGTCTCAATTTGGGACCCCTAGATTGTCCCATCTTTCTCATACTCCATCACCAGTGGAAGCTTTTCTAAGGCTTTTTCTACTTTTTTACTTTTTGATAGGAGTTGCAGATGAGTTGTGTAATACCCCACCAGGGAACCCAAGAGAGATTAACCTAAAAATTGTTACTAAGTTTACAGAATAATTTTTTTCTTAAGTGTTTACAAACAATATTGAATAACAAAGAGGAAGTAATAATTTAATACATACTCATAAACACAATCTAAATTACAAATTATAAATCTCAAGGGTTCCTTAAGGTAGAAAATAAGAAGTAACTGGAACAAGGATCATCTAGCATAGGTACAAGAACATCAAAGTCTCAAATGATAAGAGAATCACTACCTCTTGACCTCATGGAAACCTATGGTTCCACTCCCACTATGTTGAGGAAATAACATCATACCCCACTCAGATAACAATAGAAAAATCACTCATCGGGTAGAACTAAGAAAAGGATCCTGAAAGTTTCATATCTCAAAGGTACAACTTAAACTCAAAGGTACACATACTAATCCAGAGGACACTAACACATGTAGGAAATCTAAGATGAGATTAGAGAAGTGTCATCACATATGTCAACCCCTTGGAATGATCTCACTGTATTCTAATTTCCAAGTGTGATCATATGCGGAACTTGAAATCCTCTCATGTAGATAAGGATAACTGATCATGCCAGAAATCACCGTCACTACTAGATGGGTAAGCATCTTCTCCCACTCTCATCCTTAGTCTATACTAGCACTCAAGGCATGGGCGAAGAATCTATTATCTTATTAATTCATTTTAACACCCTATTTAATGTATTATATTATCACTTATTTAAGTGACTTACTAAGGATACTCAGGTAGCCACTTCTGGGCTTCGGTGCCTCCAAAGCAAGCCACTTCCCCTCTAACACCTAGATAACCTACCCTAAGCTCATAAGTCTCAAAAACATCTCAAAGATCATTGTGAATCATAAAAGTCAATATCTTGTTCCAAAATGTCACGGGAACACACATAACCAACTTCCATCACATATACATCATAACAAAATCAAGAGCTTCCATAAGGTTGGTGTTAGGATTAACAAGGCAGAAATAACAATTATGTGCAAATATAACTAATATCAGAAAATAATAAACCATACAGAATAGAACACAAGACACACAGATTTAACGTGGTTCACCCAATCCCTGGGCTACGTCCACCAACAGCGAGTCCAATATTATTATTATCCAGTGATTACAACCTGATTACAATCCGTAATCCCTTACAGCTCAATTCTATCGCAAGTACTAAAATCATACATCATGAAAATCCCTAACCCTAAGCCATATTATACAATGTTTTTCCGCTTTAGGGTTAGAATGAGTTATAAGTAGTCGACCCAAATAACCGAAAAAGTAGTCGGCCTCAAAAAAATTTTCCTCTTTCCTGGAAAAGTGTACAGTACTTTCCTGGATAGTACTTTCCTGATTAGTCACCACAAGCTAACAATATCCCACTTGGTGACTGATCAGTATCCACACTATACTAAAAAACCTCCCACTTGGAGACTGATCCTGTAGCAATACCGCTACCCACATGAGGCTCCCACTAGATTGAACCACCTTGGACTCAGCTATTCCTTTATCTTGTTCAGTCTAGAAGACCAACTGAAGCTGAACATGAGTTCAATTCTCCCTTGTTACTACCTTTGTAAACATATCTGCTGGATTATCATCAGTATGAATCTTTTCCAGCCTTAACTGTCCATCATCCAAAACTGATCGAATGAAATGGTACTGCAACTGTATGTGTTTTGTCTTTGAGTGCAAAGCAGAATTCTTTGCAAGATGAATGGCACTTTGGCTATCTGTATGTAGAAAATTATCCTTTTGTGGATGTCCCAATTCTTCCATGAAGAATTGAAGCCATATCATCTCCTTGGCTGCCTCTGTAGCAGCAACATACTCTGCCTCTGTAGTAGATAAAGCAACCACCTTTTGTAGTTGAGAAATCCAACTCACTGCTGTCCCACCAACAGTAAAGATATAACCTGCAGTACTCCGCCTACTATCTATATCTCCTGCCAAATCTGAGTCAACATAGCCTTGTACAGTAGTAGTAGAACCCCCAAAGTGTAAACACTTACTGGATGTGCCTCTCAAATATCTGAGAATCCATTTGACTGCATTCCAATGCTCAATACTAGGGTTACTCATATAACGGCTAACAACTCCCACTGCGTGTGCAATATCTGGCCTAGTACATACCATAGCATACATTAAGCTCCCTACAGCTGAAGCATAAGGTACCTTAGATATTTTAGTCTCTTCTTCTGGTGTCTTGGGACACATATCCTTAGTCAATTTCAAATGACTAGGCAAAGGTGTTCTGACAGCTTTGGCATTTTCCATAGAGAAACGTTGCAACACCTTCTCAATATAATCAGCCTGAGATAGAGACAATTTCCTATTTTTCCTATCTCTACAAATTTTCATACCAAGGATTTGTTTTGCTGCCCCAAATCCTTCATAGCAAAAGATTTTGCTAACTGTTGTTTCAACCCCTTAATGTGATCCATGTTAGACCCAGCTACAAGCATATCATCAACATATAAACATAAAATAATGTAGCTGTCATCATCCAACCTCTTAAAATAAACACAATGGTCAGAATGACACCGACTATATCCATGCCCATTCATAAAAGTGTCAAATTTAATATACCATTGCCGAGGTGCTTGCTTCAAGCCATATAAACTTTTCTGCAATCTGCACACCAAATTCTCCTTACCCTTGACCTCAAATCCTTGTGGCTGAACCATATATATTTCTTCATCCAAATCACCATGAAGAAAGGCTGTTTTAACATCAAGCTTCTCTAAATGCAAATCTTCAGTAGCCACAATACTTAAAACAGTACGAATAGAAGTCATTTTAACAACTGGAGAAAATATCTCATCAAAATCAATACCATGTTTCTGTGCAAATCCTTTTATGACTAATCTGGCTTTAAATCTTTTCGTACCTCCATCCTCTTCTTTGATCTTGTAAACCCATTTATTCTGTAAAGCCCTTTTACCTGCAGGTAACTTACATAAATCCCATGTCTGATTTTTCAGCAAAGAGTCCATTTCATCTGTCATTGCAGACTCCCACTGAAGCTTTGTATCCACCTGCACAGCTTCATTATAACATTCAGGTTCACCAGCATCTGTTAACAGAATAGAATACAAAGATGGAGAAAATCTTTCTGGAGGTCTACTTAGCCTTGTTGACCGTCTAACACTCACTGGGGTGTGTGGTATTTGTTGTTGCTATTGTTGCAGAGCATAAGGAACTACTGGAACATGAACTTGTGGAGTATCATCCAGTACTACATAGTCATTTTCTTTCTTCTCATGCTGTAGCAACAGATCTTTGTACAATACTTTCTCATTGAATATGACATCCCTGCTTCTTACAATTTTATGATTGTCAAAATCCCAAAGCCTATAACCAAATTCATCAATGCCATACCCAACAAATACACATTTCTTTGACTTAGCTTTCAGCTTGGTTCTATTTTCAGAATCTATAAGTGCAAAAGCTTCACAACCAAAGGTTTTGAGAAAAGAATAACTCACCTTCTTACCACTCCATGCTTCCTCTAGAATACCATAGTCCAAAGGAGTAGAGGGGCCTCTATTGATTAAATAAATAGCAGTGTTCACTACCTCTGCCCACATATTTTTGGGCAGCCTAGCATGCAACCTCATACTCCTTGCATGCTCCATTATTGTCCTGTTCATGTGTTCAGCCACTCCATTTTCTTGTGGAGTCCTTGGTACAGTTTTCTGCCTACGAATACCATTAGAGGAACAATATTCTTCAAATTCTGTGCTGCAATACTCACCACCATTATCAGATCTGAGACATTTTAACTTTTTACCAGTCTCATTCTCAACCAAGCATTTCCATTTCTTAAAAGTTTGAAATACATCAGATTTCTATCTAAGGAAATAAATCCATACTTTTCTTGTTGCATCATCTATAAATGTAACATAATACAGAGAGCCACCAAGGGAAGATACCTGAGCTGGTCCCCATACATCTGTATGCACAAGCTCTAATCTCTCATTTTTCTTTTCCTTCCCACTCTTCACAAAACTAACTCTCTTTTGTTTTCCATAAACACAACTTTCACAAAAATCCATATTGACACATTTTAGACCAGGTAAAACTTTCTTTGAATGAAGTAATTTCATACCTTTTTCACTCATGTGCCCGAGTCTGTTGTGCCACAGTGCTGTGTCAGAATCTACAGCAACAGTTTGATGTTCTTCCTGCTCAACTGTAGCCACTGTTCCTGAACATTCATTATCTTCTGAAACAATTAAAGTAGAAGGAACAGTATTACCTGTACAAAGATATAAGGTGCCTACTTTCACACCTTTTGCTACTACTAAGGAACCTTTTGAAACCTTCCAATTTTTATCATTAAAAGTAACTGTGCAACCCTCATCACCCAGTTGCCCTGCTGAAATTAAATTCCTACTTAGCCTTGGAACATGTCTTACCTCTTGTAGTAGCCAATGATTCTCATTCTGCAACTTAATCTTAATTTTTCCCTTTCCAACAATCTGACAGGGTTCATTATCTCCCAAATAAACTAGCCCAAAATCCCCTTGGACATAATCAACAAAATAACTTCTATGGGGTGTAGCATGAAATGAAGCCCCAGAATCTAAAACCCATGAATCATCAATACTTTCTAAGGACAAGAGCAAAGCATCCTCCTCAGATTTGTTACTTACCACATTTGCCTCCTTGTTTCCATCATTTTTGTCTCCTTGATCTTTCTTCTGAGACCAACAATCTTTCTTCTTATGACCTGGTTTTCCATAGTACCAGCAATCATTTGGCCCTTTAGATTCAGACCTCTTTCCCTTTGATTTTCCTCTTGATTTCCCATGATTTCCAGAGTGGTTTCATCTATCTCTTGTTCTACCTCTGCTTTCTGTGTTCAATACACTACCCGATGTGGATGCCCCTGAGCTTTTCCTATGAATTTCCTCACTCAATATAACACCAATAACATCATCATACTTTAGGGTATTAGAACCAGAAATAGAATTACTAACAGCCATTACCAAGCCATTCCAGCTTTCTGGCAAAGAACACAAAATCAAGAGAGCCCTAACCTCTTCATCAAAAGTAATTTTAACTGAGGTTAATTGACTTGTAACTGTATTAAACTCATTCAAATGATCAATAACTGATCCACCTTCTACCATTTTCATATTAAATAAATGCTTCATAAGAAATACCTTGTTTGAAGCTGAAGGTTTTTCATACAACTTCGCTAGGGTTTCCATCAGATCTTTAGCTGTCTTTGCTTCAGTAATATTGAATGTCACCGATTGTGCCAGGCATAGACGAATACTCCCTAGTGCCTTCCTATCTAAAATATCCCAATCCTCTTGAGACATTGATTGCTCTTTCTTGGCTACTCCCTCTAATGGCCGCCATAGATCCTTCTGATAGAGATAATCCTCCATTTGCATCTTCCATAACTTGAAGTTCTGCCCATTAAACTTATCAACCTTCAACCTACCCTCGTCTGCCATTTCTCCCACTTAACCGAGAGACTCTCCCACTAACTCATGAGACCTGCTTCAGTGAATAGATGAAAGAACGAATGAAATAACCTCGCTCTGATACCACTTGTTAGGATTAACAAGGCAGAAATAACAATTATGTGCAAATATAACTAATATCAGAAAATAATAAACTATACAGAATAGAACACAAGACACACAGATTTAACGTGGTTCACCCAATCCCTGGGCTACGTCCACCAACAGTGAGTCCAATATTATTATTATCCAGTGATTACAACCTGATTACAATCCGTAATCCCTTACAGCCCAATTCTGTCGCAAGTACTAAAATCATACATCATGAAAATCCCTAACCCTAAGCCATATTATACAATGTTTTTCCGCTTTAGGGTTAGAATGAGTTATAAGTAGTCGGCCCAAATAATCGAAAAAGTAGTCGGCCTCCAAAAAAAATTTCTCTTTCCTGGAAAAGTGTACAGTACTTTCCTGGATAGTACTTTCCTGATTAGTCACCACAAGCTAACAGTTGGGTTATAACAAAATCAAATGACATACAAGTATGCAAGACAAACAAACATAACATATTAACCCTCAGCCCGCCTTTGGTAACAATCCTAAAAAGAATGACAAAAAGATTCCCTCCTAACCCACAATTATAAGAAAAAAATATTCATAAAATTTAATAGTAATAAACTAATTTATAAAACACCATTACAGAAATTAATTTATTAAAATAATCACTAACACAACTATAATTACATCTCCAAAATAAATTTCATTAAATAAGAAAATCAATTTATAATGTCATTTAAAATAAATTGATTCCAAAATTAATAATTACTTAAAACAATATAATTACAAGAGTTAAAACATTATTTTAAACTAAATCTAATATCAACCAAATCAAATACTATTATTTAATTAATAACCATTTATTATTTTAACTTATAAAATAAAATTCATTATTAAATTTAATTATATATAAATTTTGGATCCCACCCACCCCCAATCAAATGCTACACGTATTTTTTTTATTTAGTTTTTTTTTAACTATCAAAATTTTCAGACATAAACAATAAGCATAAAAAATTATAAATATAATATTTTTTTTAAATAATGAGAACATTCAATCGTTTATATATATATATATATATATATATATATATATATATATATATATATATATATATATATATATATATATATATATATATAATTAACGAGAAATCTAATAGTTGATTTCTACCAGGAAGTAAAATTACTCAGATAATTCAATTTGATTCAAATCCTAAGGTTTTCTATCACAAAATTTATCAAACCCTAATGGATTTAAAACAAGATTGATCTACGATATTTCCTAACATACCAGGTATTTATAAAACAAGATCTCAAAAGTTTAAAAATTGGAAATCTCAAACAAGAGAAAAATTCTAAACATATATCAACAAGATCTAACAAAAACGAAGAAAATAAACTTTCTTTTAAAAAAATTTAATCCATGACGGTTTCAAACCCTACGTCAAACCACCAATTGACAGAAACCATGAAGAAACTCCAAAACCTTGAAAAATTCCAAAGCTTTCACAATAACCTCCAATTCAATCCTTCGAGCTAGAACCTGCAAATCTGTGTGTAGAATAATGGCCAAATCCTCCTAATAAAGAAAAAGAGCCTAGAACTCGAACTCAACCATACAAATCTAGAACTCAACTTAACTCCCAAAAATTTTGTTATTACCAATATTCCTTTTTCATGATATTCAATTTAATAATTAATAACTCAATGCACTTTTAGTATTTCTTGTTTATATCAATTCACTCAACTTTTAAAAATATTTTATTCTTTTATTTATTTTTAATTGATTGTGCAACTTAATTGCATATCAATTATAACTAAAAGAATATTATTTTAATCATTTTATCATCAATGTAATTAATGATTTATTATTAACTAATTAATTTTATCTTTAATTGAAATTCTAATATTAATAAATAATTAAATCTTTTATATCCACAATTAGAATTTAATTAAGTCTTGTAATTAATAAATATATTTAATTAATTTCTATTAATTAAATACCCTCACATTTAATTTTTTATATTTAATAAGATTTAATTATTTAAACCACATAATTAATCTCAATAAATCATTTAACCATTTCACAACAATCACACCAACCAGTCGAAGATCAAAAAAACCAACTGAACCTAATAAAATGATAATTGTGCTCAAGGGAAAGGCCCATGAATTCATGTCACCTGGACAAATTCAGAGAGGTAATCTGTCAAAAGCTTGCCCACTATTTTGGGATAATAAAATGGCTTAGATTGGGATTCGAACCTGAATATTATCTCCCCCCTCTTACCATTGAGACATTGTGATAGGGAACGCTCATCCTAACAATCCAGGGAAGTCAATGCCTGATACCTGCAAACCTACATAAAAGACAAGCATGTACATCCATATATATATACAACAAGCAATTGTAGGGATTGGGACATCATGTGGATCCTGCATGAACGTAACTACAACTTGGTCCCTCAACTACATCAAACACATCAAACAGAGAGGTAAAACATACATGATAGTCATACACATGCAAGTATGGGGTAAATAACATCATGAATATAAATGACATATTTAATCATATAAATAATTATCATCTAAGTAACTAACATCATCTAACTATAAACATATGATATCTCGTGACTATCCAATATCAAATGACCATGTAATGTCATACATCCAAAACCACTTAATAAAGCTAAAATAATCAATGCACACATGAAAGTGGCCTAAAAGAGTTTGGCAATATAAAACTAAAAAAGAAAACTATGGTGGGCACTAAATCCACCTCCCCTAAAATTAGGCTTACTCCTAGAAGTCTACAAACAAATAGGGATATAAATATTTTAATCTCACTCCATCCTCCCAATTCGTTGATGACTTATCAATAGGGTCCCATTGGACCATTACCTGCTTGATGGTGCAATCCTTGAGGGTCAACTCCCACTATTAAACTATGCGAACGAGCTCCAAAACCAATTGTCTATCCTCTACCTATAATTATTTCCATTCAAGAACATGTGTAACATCTGGAATATACTGTCTAAGTACTGAAACATGGGAAACATCATGAACACAAGATAAGATAGGTGGTAAAATAAAATGATAAACAACTAGTCCTATCCTCTCAAGAGTAGGAGAAGCATATGTTAAGGGGGAGATTTTTACTAAGTTAGCATATAAGGAGATATCCAAATTTTGACATTGTTTTGTCACCAATGCCAAAGGGGGAGAATGTTACTCCTAAATATATTTAGTGTTGTCATTAGTGAAGAAATGATCATGTCGGTATGTGTGAAGAAGTCATTCGGTGGAAAAAAGTTAGTCGGTAGAGCGTATGATAGTCGGTAAGACAAGGTAGAGCAGTACTAAGCACATAGCTATGTAGTGTATATCAAGCATAATGAAGACCGAACAAATGAACTTAACCAAGCACAATGGTTACCGAAAAGGAAGTATACTGAGCAAGTATTGTAACCAAGAAAAGTATCTTAACTGAGCAGAACAGGAAAGAATAACCGAGTGATACATAATGGATGTAACAGTTTTATTAGAATCCACCGAGAAAAGAAAATGGTTTACGAAGATCAAGGTAAACATTAGGTAAGATTTATTGGGAATAGAAACATGATTGTATATGATCCCAATGCACAAATTGAACCAATGATAATAATGCATATATTTCTTGGAGAAAAGAAATAAAACTGGATCGTTGATCTACATGTCAAAGATTTCCAGAAGGATCTAAACCCTAGTTAGGTCAAGTAATTAGGAAGCTACTAAAACAATATATAAGGATGGATCAAAAGGAAGATGGAGAGTGTAATTATAGAGAAATAGAGAATCGAAGTAGAGACAAGGTAGTTAAGGCTACCAAGCATAGAAATTTGATAATTTTGGTGAAATTAGTTAGAGGAAGACATTGATAATGTAGAGGGCGTAATGGATCTGATTTAGCATACAGGTAGATGCACATTTATAGATCAGATTATTACTGAATACACTATTGTTTTTGTATTGTTAAATCCCAAATATTGGGTAGGCTTTAGCAATCTTTTTATTTTAAAATATCTTAACAGAGTGCACACTTAATGAGTGTTGCAAAATCCTATAACTAGGTAGACTTTAGCAGGTTTTATTTTGTATTACTCCTAACAGGGTAAAATCATCAAAAGTGATATTTTGTATGCTCTACCTAAGAAACCTTTATGCTACAGTAGTGAAGGATTGTGGGTGTCATCCCCACCATAGTTTTCCCCTCTAACCAAGGGTTTCTACGTAACTAAAATCTTGTGTCAAATGTGTTATTTGTTTATGCATGAATGAGTTTTATTTAGTTTATTTACATTCAACAAATAGATTGTTAAGTTTTATGCATGCAAGGATAAAGGAGTTAAAATAGTTATTGAAGGCTAAAAGTTTTAGAAGGTTCTAATTCACCCCCCCCTCTCAACACCTTAACTTTCCAAAAGATGAACACTTGAAGTTGTGATGCAAGAGAATCTTGGGTTTATGGCAATCTTGTATCTCGGTAGCTTGTTAGCTGTGCTCGATAACTATTTTGGAGTTCTCGATGGAGTGTTCATTTTTGTTCACTAATGAGCTCGATTACTGCTTGGTGTTGTGTTCTCTCTTCTCGGTGGTGTTCTTCATCGAGTGGGTTCAGTGTATTCTGAGTTTCTTGATGGCCTAGTTCACCGACGGGTTTTCTTTTGGATCTTTTGTTTGTGCCAACTTGTGTATTTAAATTTGGTCATGATCTTAATGTTGGGATCACTCATTAGGAAACATGTGGACCTAAATATGGTATGTTTCTTTCTCCAATGCTATATTTTGAAAATTCTTTTAGGCCAACCTATTTGGTAGCCTCAAGTATAAATGTAATGATTTGTTCTAGGTTTTAGGAGTTAAGTCAAGTAAGGTTAGAGGAAAAACAAGAAAGAAGGAAGCTGGAGATCATGGATCTGGCATGCATGAGGACTGTTCTATTTTTGTAATTGATTTCTATTTGTATTGACCATAACTAGGAAGGCCTCATAGCCTAGCATGTATCAAGTTTGAATGAATATGATCTGCTTCCCTTCTCTCATTTTTTGTGTTATTGCTTCCATGTTGTCATTCTACAAGGTGGTCTTGTAATTGGGTGAGACTTTGGCCCCACTTATCTTACCCTTCTTGTGTTAGATGGTATCAGAGCGAGGATTGATCTAGGTTTGAAAATCTAGGTCTTTGATTGAGGCTCCTTCTTGTAAACCCTAGTTGGTTATTTGTTGTGGGGTAGCAAATTGTGATCTGACCTAAAACTACAGAGGGTTTCAATATGGTTCAAGGAAGGAGAGATGCATATACAGGTTTAGTTGATATGCTAAGACAAATTATTGCTAGATTGGAAGCTATTGAGATAGCCCAACACTGTGGAAGACATCTTGGTGATGTTAGTGATGATGAAGCCGAAGAAGAGCAGGAGGTAGTTGCACCTATACCTATAATGGATCAAGGGGAAGAAATATTCTTGAAAGCATTGACAATTTTGAAGGCCACACTGCAGTTTATCCCTCTTGAGTATAGTGGAAAGTTGGATTTGGATGAATTGATGGACTGGATCACTGAGATGGAGAAATATTTTGAGTATGAGAACATATCAGATGAGAAGAAGGTGAAAATTACAAGCACAAAATTGAAAGTTCATGCATCTTTGTGGTGGGAGCATCTGCAATTAGATCGAAAGAAGAAAGTTAAAACCAAAATCAAGGTGTGGGATAAGATGGTAAATAAGTTGAAGGGAAATTTTCTACCTTCTTATTATCAAATTAGCCTAGTTAGGAGAATGCAAAGTTTGAAGCAGAAAGATAGTTTTGTGAAGGATTACACCAAGAAATTATATAGGTTAGATATCAGGTTTGGACATATTGAAGATGAGATGGAAAGGATTGCAAGGTACCTGAATGGGTTAAGGAATTCTATTCAAGAAGAGATTAGTTTGGTCAAAATGGGGAGTATTGAGGAAGCTCGTTAGTTTTCCCAAAAAGCTTAGGAGAAATTGAATAAAAAGCATGAGAAAAGACAATGAGAAAGAGGTGGTAGCTTCCCTAGAGGAAGAGGTAGATAATATGGTGAAAATAGTAGATCCGATCAGGACAAGACAAATAAAGACAAAGGCAAGACCGAGTGGAAAGGTGAAAAAAGTTCATCCTGAGGAAGAGGTAATTACTCCCGAGGTGGATATGGCAAAGGAGGATTCTGGGGAACTTGTTACAATTGTGGAGAAAAGGGACATAGATCATTTTAGTGTACACATGCAAGAAAGAAGGTCGGTAGCAGAGAAAATGCTTTGGTGCATGAAGATTCACCGAATGAACCTAAGAAGGAAGGAAACTTGATGGTTAGAAAAGCATTGTAGAGTGAAAGGACTAAGGAAGATCTAGTAAGAAAGATTTTGTTCAAGGCCAAATGCAGAGTTGCAAGTTTGGAAAGTGATCATTCATAGTGGAAGTTCAGAGAATCTGGCATCAGAGGAAATAGTTACAAAGTTACAGTTGGAAAGATTGAAGCACCCAAAACCCTATCAGATTTCATGGATCAAGGATGAACATACACTTATGGTAAGTGAACAATTTTTTGTAAATCTAAAAATTGGAAATTTTTAATGATAAGGTGTTGTGTGATATTATGCCTATGGATTGTTGTCATATTTTTTTGGGTAGACCTTGGCAATATGATAGATATATTGTATATGATGGAAGATTGCACAAATATACTATTTGGGCCAATGGCAAGAGACAAATCTTGTTACCTTTGACTGAAGAATCTTTTGGTGAGATATGTACATCTATGAAAGTTTATTTGATGGAAGGTAGATAGTTTGTTAAGGATTTGAAGAGAAATGATGTATGTTATGTTGTGATTCCTAACAAACTGAGTGAGAAAATAGAAGATAAAGTTCCTGAAAAGGTTGAGAAGTTTCTCAGGGAGTACAAGGAGATCATTTTAGATAATATATTTGTTGGTTTTCCACCAATGAGAAATATCAGTCATTGTATGGATCTGATTCCTAGAGCTAGTTTTCTGAATAAGGCACCACACCAACTGACACCAACTGAGAATGAGGAACTCAACCGACAAGTTTAAGAGTTGTTGCAGAAAGGTTTGATCAAATAAATTTTGAGTCTATTTGTAGTACCAGTTGTGTTGGCACCTAAAAATAATGGAGAATGATGAATGTGTACTGATTTGAGAGCTATCAACAAGATAACAGTTAAGTATCAGTTTCCTATACCGAGAATGGATGATATAATGGATTGTTTGAGTGGAGAAAAATATTTTACCAAGATTGATTTGAAGAGAGTGGATATCATCATATTAGAATCAGAGAAGGTGATGAATGGAATACTTCTTTCAATAAAAATTAAGGTTTGTATGAATGGTTGGTTATGCCTTTTGGTTTAACTAATGCACTGAATACTTTTATGAGGTTAATGAATGAGCTTCTAAAGAAATTATTGGGTAAATTTTTTATTGTGTACTTGGATGACAATTTGATCTTTAGTAAAACCAAAGAAGATCATTTGTTGCACATTAGATAGGTATTACAAAGATTGAAAGAGGAAAATTTGTTGATTAATCTCAAAAAGTGTTCCTTCAGGAAAGAGGAGATTGTATATTTGGGATTTGTGATTTTAGCTGATGGTTTGAAGATGGACTTTAAGAAGGTTAAATCCATACCTGAGTGGCCTACACCTGAGAATGTGGGTGAGGTAAGATCATTCCATGGTTTAGCATTCTTTTACCGAAAGTTCATCAAAAATTTCAGCTCAATTTGCAATGCTACGACCAAGACAATGAGAGGAGATAAAAGAGAATTCAAGTGGGCACATGGAGCTAATAAGAATTTTGAGACTTTGAAATAGAAGGTTGTTGAATTTCCTATGTTATCTTTGCCTGATTTCAATAAGGTATTCCAAGTTGAATGTTATGCAAGTGGCAGTGTAATAGGAGTTGTGTTGAGTTAAGAAGGTAAACATGTTGCTTTCTTCAATGAGAAGTTGAATGATGCTAAAAGGAAATGTTTTGTGTATGATCAAGAATTCTATGTTATTGGTCAAGCCCTCAAGAAATGGAGACATTATTTGATGCTGAAGGAATTTGTGTTTTAAGGCTTTACAATATTTGGGTAGTCAGAATAAGCTGAATTAGAGACATGAAATGGGTTGAGTATTTGTAGAATTTTACATTTGTGATAAAACATAAGAGTGGAGTATCTAACTGAGTTGTTGATGCATTGAGTAGAAGAATATCTTTTCTAACTGAAATGAGAATTGAGGTTCTTGGTTTTGATGATATGAAGAATTTGTATGAAACTGATCCTTATTTTTCTAAACCATCAAGAATGTGCAGAGCACCTATTCTAGATCAAGTGAGTAAGTGGGAATATTATTTCATTCAAGAAGATATGTTGTGTAAGGAATTCAATTATGTATACCAGGAGGATCAATGGGAAGTAATTTGATAAAGGAGAAGCATACTAGTGGTTTGGTTGGACACTTTGGCATTGATAAGGCATTGAGTTTTCTTAAGGAAAGGTATTTTTGGCCACAATTGCATAAGGATGTTCATAAATTTATGAAGAGTTGTGGAGTTTGTCAAGTTGCAAAAGGAGTAAGTCAGAATATTGGATTGTATACACCGATTTCTATTCCTGAGAAACCTTGGAGTGACATCATCGTGGATTTTGTTCCTGACTTACTGAGGATAGCAAGAGGTAGAGGTAGTGGACAGATTTTCCAACATGGCACATTTCATACCATGTAGGAAAACATCAAATGTAGTGCATATAGCAGATCTTTTCTTCAAGGAAATTTTTAGATTGCATGGATTACCGAGGAGTATCATCTTTGACCGAGACAATAAGTTCGTTGGCTATTTTTGGAAGACTTTATGGAAGAAGCTAGACACTGATTTGAAGTATAGTTTGACATTTCATCCACAGACTGATGGACAAACAGAGGTTGTGAATAGAATTTTGGTTAACTTGTTGAGATGCTTAGTTGGAGACAAACTGAGTAATTGGGATTTAATGTTAGCACAAGCAGAGTTTGTATACAATAATTCAATGAATATGAGTATTGGCAAGACACCTTTTCAGATTGTTACTGGCATACAACTAAGGGGTGTATCAAACTTGAAAGATATTGTTGGAGAAGCAAAGAGGAGTGTTGAAAGGGAAGAATTTGTTGAATTTATGAAGTCATTGCATGAGGAAGTGAAACATAAGTTGGAGAAGAGTAATCAGAAATACAAGGATAGTGCAGATAGGTTGAGAAGACATAAGATTTTTGAGGTTGGTGATGAGGTAATGGTTCATTTGAAGAAAAGAAGTTTCCTGTTGGGACCTATAGTAAGTTGAAGATGGAGAAATTTGGTCCTTGCAAGGTACTAAAGAAGTTTGACAGTGGAAATGCTTATGAAGTAGAGTTACCTGATGACATGAACATATTTCCAATATTCAACATTGCATATTTGTATGAGTATCATGATCCTGATGAAGAAGTGATAGTACCGAGTGATTATCCTAAGAAGCACACAGAAGAAGTTGAATAGATTTTAGAACAAAGAGTTGGCAAAAGCATAAGAGGAAAGGATTACATGAAATACTTGGTAAAGTGGAAGAAAATACCAATTGAAGACTCTACATGGATTTCTCAATCTGATTTGGATTCAACTCACTTTGTACCTCACTCATGATTTGACGAATCATTTCTTTTCAACCTCGGGTGTCTGATGAAGGAGCATCTTGGGTTTATGGAAATCTTGTATCTCAGTAGCTTGTTAGATGTGCTCGGTAATTGTTTTGGATTTCTTGGTGGAGTGTTCCTATTTGTTCACCAATGAGCTCAGTTGTCGCTTGGTGTTGTGTTGTCTCTACTTGGTGGTGTTCTTCACCGAGTGGGTTCGGTGTGTTCTATGTCTCTCGGTGGCCTAGTTCACCGACGAGTTTGCTTTTGGATATTTTATCTGCTCTGAATTGTGTATTTAAATTTTCTCATGATCTTAATATTTGGATCACTCATTGGGAAACATGTGGACCTAAATCTGGGTCATTTCTTTCTCCAATATTGGATCTTGAAGATTCTTTTGGGTCGACCTATTCGGTAGCCTCAAGTATAAATGTAATGATCTATTATAGGTTTTAGGAGTTAAGTCAAGTAAGGTTAAAGGAAAAATAAGAAAGAAGGAAGCTGGAGATTGTGGATCTTGCATGCATGAGGATGGTTTTATTTCTATAATTGATTTCTATTTGTATTGGCCATAACCGGTAAGGCCTCACAGCCCAACATGTATCAAGTTTGAATGAATAAATGAATATGATTTGCTTCTCTTCTCTCATTTTTTGTGTTATTGCTTCCATGTTGTGATTCTGCAAGGTGGTTTGGTAATTGGGTGAGCATTTGGCCCCACTTATCTTACCCTTCTTGTGTCAAGTCGGCCCCTCAATTTTGACAAAATCAATAAGACGTGTTCTTTATCAATTTTATCACATTTTTATTCTTTCAATCATGACAAATCAATCTGAATTTTGAAAGAAAAACCTAAATAAAAATAAAAACATCTAGCAAGAGTGATGTCAAACTTACCTCTAATTGCAATATTTTGAACTCATTTACTTTATCATGCAATCCATTAATTTTGTCACATAGTGTCTTAGGTGTTGTTCAATCAACAATACGAAACAACAAATTATAATATGCATGCAATACGATGAGATTTATGGCTTCATCTAATTTGTTTGCATAAGAAAAAATTTCAACTCTTCAAATAATTTAGGTCTTTTCTCATTTAACGTTTACCAAAGTCCCTTAGAATGCAATAGCTATCTCATGTTTTATTTTCATGTGTGATGATTTCATGGACTAAGGATCTCAATAGTCTCAATTTCAATAATGACTAGCAAACAATACCAAAGGAGACTTACAATATGTCTTACATAAACACCCCCCTAACCTTGAAAATTTATTAAAGATGTAAATACAACCCCCCAATAAATTACAAAGATCACTTATTTGTAAATTGGTACAATCAATGTGTTGAAATCAACTACTTATAACCAAAAGTATTTTTACAATTTTTTTTAAAAATGCTTTTTAGAAAGAAAAATAGAGAGATTCCTTGTGATTTTATACCCAATTCTTTTTTTTAAATTAACTTTTTACGCAAAATATATGTCTATGCAAAAAGAAGAATGCAAACGTGCCTTCAATATTTAGATGGATGTGTGCTAAGTTAATTTAGGTAGATGCATATAACTATGGCTAATACTTATAATAACATCAAAAAACACATTTGTAGACCAAAGTTATGCACCGTCAATTAAAAATGTACATATCCAGTGTTAAGGTGGTGATGAAAATAGGGAAAAATCCCCTTTAATTACATCTCAACACTCATAACATCAAATGTATAGAGACTCATAGCATTCCATACACACAATAAATTTTGACACAATAAATCAACTCATTTATTCAAATTTTTAAATAAATATTACATCATGTGTCCTGTCAATGGTCTCTCAAGATTTCAATACAATTTGTTCTTTAATTCTGGTCACTTTCTATAGTAACTCACCCTCTCCTCACTTTAATCTACATCAAAATCTCTCTGACTGAGAACCACTCCCTAGTCTCGAGCCCAAATACCCATTTTCTATGACCTAGACAATATCTCTTTCAAACATGGTCGATGGTACCTCCTTCCTACAGAGACCCACTCTTATGGCCATCTCTTCATTGACCTCCCCCTCTCCTCTTAAAATAAAACCATTTCACTCTTACTTTAATCAGCTAGAGCTCAACTTCACACTTCTATTTTGGGTGCCCAAATCATTTAATTGGTTGCAATCATTTTAATTGGATGTCTAATTGGTTCCTTCTTGTAACATTTTTTTCTTTGCATCCTCAATGTGTATATGTAAGAATTTACCTAACGCAAAGAATGAACGCCAAGATCTAGAAGCTCAAGAGATAGCACAAGAGAGGCAAAATATGATATGATCCAATGATCAAATAATGAATAATGGATTGAATGATTGATTACATACAATGTAGAATGCCTCAATATATAGGCAATGCATGATAACTAGAAGATATGCAAGTGATAAGATATCAACTAGACATGGTGGAATCACATGTCCACCAAAGGTGGATCATCCTCCATTGTACATCAAAGTATGTGAAACATGTGCAACAATGAGAGGATGATAATGTGATAAGAGCACTAAAGGTGGATCTCACACACAAAGAGGTATGTGATGACAACTATCACACCTAAAGTGTAAATTCTCCTAACCATGTGCTAAAATGAAATGCAAACTCCTAGGTGTCACAATGACAACTAATATGCAAATGCATTATCCTAAGTAAACTTAAGTAAAGTGTAATTAGTGAATATTTAATTACACCAACAGTATATTTATTCACCACTTCAGATGAAATAGAAATTAAATTGGCTTTTATATAATTAGCATATGTAGGCAAGATGTTGGAAATAGTTATGGGATTTTTCATTACACCTACCAAGTCTCTTAAACTATCCTCTACAAATCCATTTGTGCATTAGTTATGGGATTTGATTATATTGAATATAATACTTGAAAAATAATTACCACTATGTCAAACATTGATGGTTTCCATATTTTGTGTTAATTCTTTTCATTTTGGCATGGTTGGGATGCTTCTACATCAAACATACCCAGTAGAAATTTTGTGAGCATAGGATCACAAAATTGGAGTTGAGTGATAGAATCACCCTTTGAGATTGCAAACAATCTACAGTGAACTTCACCTCTATGACAATTGTGCATGAAACTATTTCATTTTCCTCTTCTTCCAGCATCTCATCGGAATAATTGGCATGTTCCATCCACTACTCTTTTTATCACTCGTTGATCCTATCATGGATTGGCATCCATCATGTATCATCCTCTACCAATAGCTCTCTCTCTCTCTCTTATTTTATCCTCTATGTATTTCAATCCACCATGAATGGACCACCTCCACCAAGTTCACTACAACCTTTCACAAATTCTACATACAAATATGCAACATCTATATTCCACCTTGTCACTACAACATCCTCTTTCTCACTCACTTAAATACACAGATCCATCTCAAATTCAACATCACATAATTCATATAAATTTGCCTCTTCTACTATGTCTTATTCCCCACTTCTCACAATGACTACAACTTCCTCATGTAGATCATCTTCTTTCTCATTATCTTCACTTGAGGTGAGCTCTTCTCCAACAATAGGTTTGTCTTCATCAAGTCCTTGATGAACCTCTACTACACCTTCAACTTTGTTCTCTCCTTTCATGCTTTCAACAAGACATGTAAGTGCTTCATCCCTTTGACCCAAAACCAATTTATCCCATTCCTCTTCAATCAAAATTAGTAATTATCTTGTTCATTTTCAAATGTATCCTCTAAAGGATTCTCTCTTCTTCCAATCGCATTATCCTCACATCCATAAAATTTAGAAAAAATTAACTTTGCATCATTTACCTTCACCATTGCAATTATTTCCTTGTTGTCACCCATCATATCATTCAAACATAAATCAAATTTGGTTCTATCCTCATCAAAATATGATATGATTCCTTTCCTTACTATTGCAACATAATTTTCAACCTCCTCATATCCATCTATCATATTCATATTATCTGCATGCAAATATAAATCATTTGTAAACTCACAAAATGTAAGTTTCACCTTTTATTTTACTATTGCAACTTGGTTGTTCTAACCTTCAATGTCCTCCATCTCACCCAACTCTTATGTTGTTGTTGCAACCTCCATATTTTCATCCTCCATGCCTTCTAACAAAAATTCCTTAGCTTTAGGTTCATCAATTTCTTCATATTCATCATCTCCTTCTTTTGTGCCACATGCTTGACCCTCCACTACATTTTCTCTCTTTCCTACATCCAAAATGTCATTAGAAAGATAAATAGAATTAGCATCACCTCTTTTATAATGAAGATCTCTTCTCCTTTCCAACTCTACTTCTATTTATTTCACTTGTTTCCTCAACTCTATCAGTCCAACTCTTATTTCTTTTTTATCTCTCTCTCTCTAATTTTATGAAGGATCTCTATGATTTTCTCAACTCCGAGAATCCTAAGAGTCCATCCAATCACAAAATTCATTTTCCTATTTTGATTATTTGTACTTCAAGCCTCACAAATCCCTCAACAAAAATCCCCTTATCAACACTTCCAGGTTCTATTGCAAATTGTCTCACATTTGGAAATCTATTTACAAACTTAGGAATCTCTTCTTGACAAATCCTCTAAGAATATTCTCTTACATGTTGCACATACATCAAACTCATACACACACCACCCTCAGGTCCTAGTGCAAACTACCTCACATTTAGTTCTCTATATACACAATCAAGAACACTAGTTCTAATACCACTGATGCAAATAGGGACAAGTCCCCTCTAATTCCAAATCAAAACTCATAACATAAAACATACAGAGACTCACAACATTCCATACACACAATAGATTGTGAGACAATAAAATAAACACATTTATTAATATTTTGAAACAAAAATTACATCACATAGCCTATCAATGGTGTCTGGAGATTTCCATACAATTTGTTCCTCAACTCTACTCACTTTCTACACAACTCACCCTCTCCTCACTTTCCTCTTCATCAAAATCTCTTTGACTAAGAGTCACTCCATTTCCCCAAGCCCAATAAATATTTTCTATGCCTTGGCCATTATCTCTTCTATACTTGGTCGATTCTACCCCCTTCCTTTGTAGACCCACTCTTATGACCCTCTCTTCATTGACCTCCCTCTCTCCTATTAAATGCAACTCTTACCACTCTTTCTTTAATCAGCTAGTGTGCAGCCTTGCACACCTATTTTGTGTCTCCCAAATTGTTTAATTGACTGCAATCATTTTGACTGGATGTTTAAGTTGTTCCCTCTTGTGACATTTTTTTTTCTTCACCTTGTCGATGCATAGATTTCTTCACCATTTCAAATGAAATATAAATTAAATTGACTTTTATATCATTTGGCACAGAAAAATAGGATGTTGGCATCAGTTATGGGATTTGGTGTTACACCTACCAAGTCTCTTAAAATATCCTCTACAAATTCATTTGTGCATTAGTTATGAGATTTGAGAATATTCAATATAATAGTTAAAAAAAATTCTAGCTACCCAAACTTTGTTTCAAAGCCTCCATTTTGGCATGGGTAGGATGCTCTTGCATCAAGTTTGTTGTGTTGTAAACACACGCACCTCATTGCAAATGAGGACCCCCAATTTTTTTCCTTAGTAGTTTAGTGGTTTTCTTAGATTGGTTTTATCTTGATAGTGATTCTTTTGAAGTCTCGTATGTTGATGAGGTATGAAACTTGGGTGATGAGGAATGCAAACCAACTCCTAGTTTACAAATCAAGATCTTCAAGAGAGTTAGGAATTTCAAGGATTAGGCCATAGTCCAAAGATGTGCCCAAATTCCAACCTCCCTTTTGTGACGGATCCTTCACAAGGTGGAATTTCACTCAAGTATTCAATGAAAATTACAAACAAGTAATGGAATTATGACCTCCTATACTAACATGCCATAGCAACATGAAGAATTTTCCCAACCTTAGTCAAGTTTTCCTCTAGAACATGAAATTTCCAATTAGTTCTTGGACTTATCCCTATGTGGTTTTAGGATAAGATCAACATTTTGGATGAAATAGAGTGTGCAACTCAACATGCAATAAATAAATTCCAATCCATGGTCAAAACCTAACCTCCTTTTAGGTAAAAATCTTAAGCCGTGTTGGATTTCCAATCAACTCCTATGAAAAATTCCAAACAAAGGCCTAAATTTTGACTTGATTTTGAAGGGATTCCAAAGGAGCATGACATTTTTACCTCTCTTTGAGTGAGTTCCTAAAGGATATAATATTTCTGACCTGATTGTGAGGGAATTCTAAATGCACGTGACATTTCCAATAAATATCAAGGGGCTTGTCCAAATATAGGTCTAATTTCCAACCTACAAGATGGAGTTGTATAAGTGAGTTGCTAAGATTTGAACTTCATTTTGCTCAAATTTTTCCAAGTGTGGAGAAAACTTTAATAAAATTATTAAATAATTGAGAAAATTTAATCTACTTGTAATGATTAATCCAAGCCCTTGGTGAATTTCAAATTTGTCTTTGATCCAAAATCCTAACAAAGGCTTGATTTCCACCAAGGCTTGAAGGAATTCCAAACAATTTTAAGGGTTGTGGTTTCAATTGTGATCAAACATTTTAACACTTGGTGCATTTCCAACCTTGATGATGCATTTTTTATGCAGAGGTATTATCCTTCTCAAATCTCAAACAATATTTTAGTCAATCTAATCAACTTAAGGTTTCAAACCCTCAAGGTTAATACACTTATTATCCTTCCACTGGGTCCCTTCCAAACACTCAACTCAACCACCAACTTCAAATACTTGTGCCAAAACCTTTTAATGTCTCTTTACATTTCATTCAACATGTCTTAATAGACTTGAAACACCCATTTATTGATAACTTAGGTAACCCTTACCCGGGCTCAAACTAGGTATTTCCTAGTAGCCTTCCCATACTAGTTTTTCCCACTTAACTCAAACTTTCTCCAAAACACCAGACAAATGAATCATTGATTCAAACACCCTTTACCAAGATACAACACATGCCAAAAGTTTAGATACCCTTCCTTTAGACCATTTGTACGAACAATACCCTGCCAACCCCTTAAATAGGCCTAATTAGCCCACCCTTACAATGGAACTACTAGCAATTATTTATGCCAATCTTCCAAACCTTGAAAGAGACTTAGGTTATGACTCAAATCAAAGGATTTTCACATTTTTTCCCATCCATGCTCATTTGACATCCCAACCATGAAACCCTCCTTTTTAGGCCCAAATCCTACGGCTTTCTCAAAATCCAACCAAACAACACTTCTAGACCTCAACCAAAGTTGATTCACCATGAACTTGACATGTACAAACACATTCCACAAGAAAAACTCACCTTTATTAAGGTAGATATCTAGATCCTATATTTGATCCATGTTGCTTAATCCTTCAACATGCATTTTCTCTCTCCAATGGTGATCACCACTCACAATACTTCACTCTTGCATAGTAGGTTAGTATCTTAGGCTATATTAAAAAAATTTAGCCCCATCCCATATTAAGGAACAGAAGAGACATAAAGTGGGATGGTGTACTCAATCATTAAACCCTCAAGGATGTGAAAAGATTATCTTAATTGTGCAAACTTATAACAGTTTTGAATATATGATGCAACCTACTGAAAAGAACCTTCAATATGGAATGTGAGGGATCTCAAAACAATATCAAAATTTCAATTCCATTCATGAAGCCTATTAATGTGTGACCAAGAAGCCTACAATCAAGCTACAATTCAGATTTTGGACAAAAATTACAGGAAAACTGTTTAACTTTTCATTGTTCGGTGCATCTCATACATCCCCCTCCATCAATAGCTTCTATAGCCTTATATGGGCATCCCCAATGTATTACAATCATTTCCCAACAAGAAACTCGATAAAAACCTTCCCAACTACCAAACTGTTATGAATCCTTAACTAGTTGTTAGGATTCAAAAGTTCAAATATGCTAACTTGTAGCATTTTGTTCTTCAAACTAATTCACCGACCCTAAAAGCTTTGTTTTATCCTTATTACATCATTAGTGACTCAAAACAACTTATTGACCCACCTAGACACTCTAATTACATAATTTTGCCAATATGAGCAAGTTTGACAACTTTGACACAACTTATACATCATATGGCCTTATTACATCAAATAAACTTGAACATACCCTATTGAACTCATTATGCATCATTTGTTCCACAATTGCATAACGAGGTCCACTAACCCTTTAGGTCCATTAAGACTTACAATCATTTCAGTCACCCTATTACAATAAGATGCCTTAATAGGCTTCATTACATCATGTTTAGGTCCTTTAAACCCTTGACCATATGCTTCATGTCATAATGGCTTCTTGTACCTCCATTATTCATTAGGTGCTCCTACACCAATTTTTTCCTAACACATGCCTAATTTTCAACCACGTTTGAAGAGAAATTTTGAAGACTTGTCAAAATTTTGACCTACCTTGTGGGAAAATTCCTAATGAGCATAAGGTTTTCGACCTCCACCAAGACAATTTGTGCAAAAAATTAATGAAATATGATCTTCATGTTGATTAAAATCCTAAGGCAAGGTTAAATTTTGATCTATTTTGAAACAGAAATTTCAAACAACCTTGCAATGTTCAACTTCATTCGAGTGCAAAATTGTAACAAACCATGGAATTCTAAACTTGGATCAAGGCATTTGTCCTAACACATGGAAAAACTTTGGCCTAGATGGGAAAGTTTGTCCAAACAACCCTTTGACTTCTGACCTAAATGAGAAAATTTGTCCAAACAACCCCCTGATCTATGATCTAGGGAAGATAGAATTACAAACAATCACCTAAAAAGTGACCTAATTGAGAGGGAATTCCAAGAAAGATTCAATTTTCTACCCAACTTGATGGATACAATCCTAATAAATAGTGAAATCTCCAAGTATTTATCCTAAGAGATGTCTAATTTTTGACCTGATCTCTATGCAAATTTCTAACAATGGTCAAATTTTTGCCCAACATCAAGTGACTTGTCTTAACACATGAAATTTTTTATTTGCTATTAATGAAAATTCCAAACATAAGCCTAACTTCTGCCCAATATGATGAGGAGAAACCCTTACACTTAGCAAAATTTGTATTTTCTTTTGTAAATCCTAAGACAAACAATGAAAATTTTACCTCAATTAAATGAGAAATCCCAACAACTAGTGGATTCTTAGCCTGATCTTAGAGGCTTAATAAATTGCTCAATGTAAATTCATGATGAGGGTCGGAATTCTAATCCCTCATATGACCAATTTCAAAGCAATAAATGAGGGAAGTCATCCCAATAGGGATGAGATCTGAATTGCTATCAAGGTCGACTTATTGGGAGTATAAAGGAGTTGCAAAAAAATATTCAAATACATATCAAGTCAACCAACTTAGGGAAATGAAAACAGGTTAAACAAATTGTTTAAATGATGTATAAGGTTGGCCTTATTATCCCAAGAGACGCGACCCTGTGTAGGATTGATATAAATTAAGATCAAACTCAACCATTTCAATCACAATTCAATTCAAATCAGGAGCAAACCAAGGAGGGGCATGCAAACTTGATCAAGAGGAAGATAATGGCAGGAATTGATTGGCAAATTAGTTTATAAACAGCAGCATCTACAAGGGAGATGAATAAACTTGATCAGGTGTCAAGTGTGAAAAATAGAATTAGGAGTGTGAATTCAAGGATAATGTCATACCAAACTCAAAAAATCAAAACTTAAATCAAAAAATTAGAAATTGATTTTGTGAGATTGATAGGTTGTAATTGAGATGTCAAGGTTTTTAGAGAGTAAATTTACAAACTATGTGCAAGAGTCTTCACAAGTTGATTTCTTTCAAATTCTAATTAAAAATTAGTGATTATCTTCGTGCAAAAACTGTACTCATATCACAAGTTTTTTCTCTTGTTTTGTAAGGATTCATACATGGAGAAGGTACAAGGGAAATGTGATTTTTTAGATGGAGATGATAAGAAAGGTGGCATGGAGTTAAGTGTCTTCATGTACGAGGATGGTGTTCAAACGATTATCATATATGTTCAAGGATGATTACAACATCAAGGTCAACATGGAAGTATCCACAAAGAGGTTGTGAGTGATTTATCAAGCAAATAAAAAAGGTTTGAATTGGAAACCAAAAAATGGAAGTGCAAGTGCAATAGCCTAAGTCAACAACCACATGAAGGAGAATTCAAAGAGCAAGGAAAGTGAACAAGTTCTATAATTGGAGGAGAGATCATTGCAACATCAAGATCAACATGTACAAGATAAGATAAGAAAACTTTCATGAAGGATGGAGAATGATCAAGCCCAAACAAGGGTCGATGAAGGTCGACAAGTTTAAATAATGAAGAAGGATCAAAGCCAAGATATCAAGACAAGAAAAATTTCAAGATAATTTCAATGAGAAGATTTCCAAAATGAGAAGGAAGAAGAAGTGCAGTTGACATGAAGTTTACAAGATAAGCATGTTGAGGTGGCACCACTCATCTCCGCCAATCAAGTTATTCCAAGTTGACTTGTGGAATGCATTTAATGGATTCCCCCATTGAATTTTTCTCATTGGTCCATCCTCAAAAGTATGTGTATTTCAAAGCAATATAACTTTCTCATTGGTCAGCATTTAATGTTTGTAGGTGGTAGTTAAGGAAAACCCTAATTAGAGTTATTTTAAATAATCTTGGTCATTGATCTTGAATCAATCTAGGATGTCCATTGTACTTGAGGCCTCTATATATGACTTTCTCATTTCATTTGTAAAAGGGAGATTTGGTGAAATTGTTATTGAGATACTACAAAAGTAATTGCAAATTAATTGTTGATTAATGGTGAATACTTGTGTTATTTTGGAGTGTTGCATGGTTTCCTACTTCTCACTAAGATATGATTTTCTTATGTTGAGTAGAAATTTTTTGTGTTGAGTAGATGATGAAAGATATTATGTTGATACATGGTGAAACTTATGTTCATACCTTTTGGTACTTGTTGATTGCAAGTAGTGGTGCAAGGTAAGGTTGAACTCATTGCAAAGCAATTAACTTCAATTGCTTCATGCTCATTGATTTACATGCTTTATGGTTTATTGTGCATAAGTGATTTGAAAATTATCCACATGCCCTTAGAAGATAGCACCACCCTTTTGTGTAGTTGTTTAAATTGTCAACACAAGGATTGGTTGGTTTCACATTATCATCAATAGTCTCTTGCATTGGTAGAGTTAGAGATAGAGTTAGCTTAGATTTCTTAACCCCGTATCCTTTTTGCATTTTATTTCAAAATCCTCATTAGAATTGGTTGAAGCACTTGCATTGCCAAATCATTCATATTTAGAAAGTTGATATCTCATTGAATGAACATTATAAGTCCCTTTATGATAACCAACATATCTTTAAACTAAGTTGTCCAACACAAAGTTGCAAGTACACATTGTAAACATTGGGTTGCTTTACTTGATCACACAATTTTTACATTATTCAGCATTTGAAGCTTCCTTGTTCAAGACAGGGTGGAATACTTAGTATTATATCCTACATGTTGGGGTGATCACAAAACTCACATCAACAAGGTGGTCGCTAACAACACCACCAAGATTAACTATGCATAGGTGGCACACAAGTGGCACGATGAGGTGGTTCATTCCAAGTGGCATTGCATCTGAAGTCATCAAACCAAGCAAAGTGGCATAAAATTTGTTGTGTATAATGCTTGGGTGTTAAGTACTAGGTTTTGGGTGCCCCAAAATTTGCCACATGCACATGCAAGAAGGCCAATAGCTCTTGCCAACCTACAAAAATTTCTACTATCTCTAACAAAGTATATCCAATATGGAGGTGTACACAATAATAGAATAATAATCATTTAAAAACCTTCATATTTTCAAAAATATGTTACCATGGAATTATTGCAACATAGATTACACTAATAGAAATGAATGTCATGAGAGTAAATATGTCTATGCCCAATAGAAGTGTGTGCTTGAGTAGGAGGTGAGAAAAAAAAATTCCTAGAAGGGAATACTTAAATTATGTCATGCTTATAGTCATTCTTAACAAATTTGATCATTTCAAACTCAACCATGGTATCAAATTTGAACCCCGCCAAAAAAAATTGGTAGCATCTCTCCAAATTTGAGAAGGGGCTTGCAAAATCAAATCCCTAAGACCATGTTGAAATCACCACAAGGACTCACAAGAGCAACAAGTCTACACCACCATATAACCTTCCATGCATAAAAGAGAAGCAACAATGAATTTTATATTGTCAAATAATAGTACAAGCATACAATAGGATACAAAATCCAAAATGTGAAAATGTACAAATGAAGTCTTACTTATAAAGAGATAAGATAGCATAACATTAAGACAACTATCATAATTAAATGGCATGCTTCCAAATTTGAGAAGGGGCTTGCAAAATCAAAGCTCTAAGACCATGTTGAAATCCCCACGAGAGCAACAAGTCTACAACACCAAATAACCCTCCATGCATAAAAGAGAAACAACAAAGAATTTTATGTTGCCAAATAATAATGCAAGCATGCAATAGGATGCAAAATCCAAAACTTGAAATGTACAAATGAATCCTTCTTTTGATATGACCCTTTGATCCCATCAAAAGGGTGCCAAAGGAAAATCCTAAATCCTAAAACCCTCATTTCGGTCTTGACCCGTTTCCTTTTGTGGGTTGTCTTTGTCTATCTTTTGTGACCTTCTTGTAAAGGGTTTCAAGTCCCTTCAAAACTTGTTTTTCTTAATATCAAAAACATTAAGACAAGTGTCGTAGTTAAATGACATGCTTCCAAATTTGAGAAGGGGCTTGCAAAATCAATGCTCTAAGACCATGTTGAAATCACCACAAGGACTCACAAGAACAATAAGTCTACAACACCAAATAACCTTCCATGCAAGAAAAATAGAAGCAACAAAGAATATTATATTGCCAAATAATAATGCAAGCATACATGAATAGGATGCAAAATCCAAAATGTGAAATGGACAAATGAAACCTTGCTTATAAAAAAAAAAGTAAGAGATGAGATGGCATAACATTAAGACAAGTTTTGTAATTAAATGACGTGACATAAAAATTTAAAAAATTTAAAATAAAAGTTAACTATCCTAAGTCTGCCCTAAAAGTGAATTAAGGAAACAACTTAAGTATGAATAGGTCCTATCAAGGAACCAATTAAGTGCAAAACCCTATTCACACTAACAAATATAACTTTCCTACTCGTTGGTCTTTGCCACAATGTCACCCTTTGCTTCAAAGAACTCAAATATAACCTTTAATTGATATGTCAAGAGAGACGGAGATACAAACTCTAAATCATTAAATAGTTCCTAACTTTGGAGTGGAAGCTCATACCATTCACTTAGTAAATTAAGTATTGAATTAGTACTCTTTGCAAACTTACCTTATAATTCATTCATTTTTTATTATAAATGCAGCAAATAAGGAGTATTGACCCTATACAAAGACAAGCCAAAGGGGCCACTTACAAAAGGTTAAGAACATACAATTGATAGAAAGGCCAGTACATACCACTTACATCACACCAATAGAACAACTAGTAACTCGCATTAAGGGTGGTGGAAATTTCACCCTCAACATGCAGAAGAGTTTGGGAAGAGGAAGAATGATCTTTCCTTTGCCAATGAACAACAATCCAAGTAATACTATCATTAAGAACACCATCACAAGGGGGAGCAAGTGGAGAAATCTCCTTAGTGAGACTATCAACACAAGGAGCAGAACTAGAGCAACAAGCAGAAAAGGGTCCACACAGCCAAAGGGGACCACACCAACAAGAAGAGGTGGGGTAGGATCCACCAGCCTAGGGAGGTCATACAAACAGTAAGAGGCAAAACATCATCCTAGGAGGAATCATCATCAACTTGCGAAGAGTCATCGAAAGAAGAATCAAAAGTTAGGGTAATCAAGTGATCACCATTAGTGTCCTTCTGCCAAATGGCAACACCTTCACAACACGAGAGAAAATTTTGTAGCCAAGTAGCCAATAGAGAAGCAACGGCGACATCAAAAGAGTGGCCCTCATAATCCAACAATTGAGCCCATGGCTTATTCCAAAACATGAGAACCACATCCCAAGGAAGAGGTGTGGAGATGTCAATATCGATCAAAATGCATGCAAACGTAGAAAGACCCATGAAGGAAGTGTAAGTTGTTTGTTAATGGCAAGGGAAGTTCCATCAATTCCTTTGTTCATTCCATAAACCCCTAATTGATCTTGTTGCATTTTGTGCAACAAATATCACTTTCTAAAATGTTTTGGATCTATGTCATCCTTGACTATTTTAGATTAATGTTTTTGATATTAACAGCAGCCAAAAATAACGGGGCTAACCCATAACAAAGCAAGGCCTACCAAAGATTGGTAGGCCATCGACAAAACATAGTCAGCACGGCAAGTGCTAACAAGAAAAATAGAACTAACAAAAACAAAGCACAAAGGCTTAAGCCCAAAAAGAACGGGCCAAACTCACACCACCTGAGAGGAGGGGCAAGATTTCTTCCTTTGCCTTCTAACAACTATCCAGGCAATACTATCTTTAGGTTTCCCAACGAAGTCTCAACTGTTAGCACAATGGACAAAGTGTTGAAGGGGTTGAGCAGTGCCAATAGATGCTTAAAGCAGAGCCATGGCAAAAATAGAGGGGGCGGAAATGTCCCCTTGGCCAGAGGCCAAAGCACCATCAGGATTAGGAACAACAGCAAAGGTTGCATCAAGAGCAAGACGTGAATCAACCACAGAAGCCTTGATGAGATCTGCAATAGGGGCTTCACCAAGATTGTCCGTAGGGGCTTCAACTTCATCAGCAGTCTGTGAATCCTCAAAGGACTCAAAAAGAGAGTCCGTACCTCAGACTGTCAAGTGTTCATTACTTGCAACCTTCCACCAAGTAGCAGCACCTTTGCAGCGAAGAAGAGCGCAATCGATAGCCATGTGACCAGTAGAGAAGCAGCGCCGACAACAAAAAGGAAGGCCCTCATAATCGAACGCTTAGGTCCATGGCCTATCCCCAACCATGAGTACTGCATCACCAGAAAGCGGTAGAGAAACATCCATATCAACCAAAACATGAGCAA
Organism: Chamaecyparis obtusa; assembly: GCA_027943335.1. Classification (NCBI taxonomy): domain Eukaryota; kingdom Viridiplantae; phylum Streptophyta; class Pinopsida; order Cupressales; family Cupressaceae; genus Chamaecyparis; species Chamaecyparis obtusa. The sequence goes on from BSBK01001771.1 coordinate 417,534, forward strand.
AAGTAGTGTGGCCCAAGGATGTCATGGGAATGTCCACCTTCAAGAACCGGCCAAGGGAGTTCCCAATAGCCTCAAAGCAAGACATCTCCTAGAAATGGAGTGGGAGATTAAGAAGACGAACCCACACTAAACGCACATTGTGTGGTTCAATGAGAGGGTTGAATCATCTATAATATCCAATTATTCTAGATAGACCCAAATTTATGTTAGGTCATAAATATTGAATTGTCAACTATCCATCTATTAATGAACTTTCTCTTTGTGATGGATGATGGTAAATGGATAGTGTTAAATCGATGATCATAAAGGCTTACTGATATTTGGAAGAGAATTAGGACCTAGTGGTAGATGTTGGTACATGAATGGCTAGCTAGATGGTGATAGGCAATCTATTAAATAGACCATTTGTAAGGGATGGCATCAATCTTCAATTGAGGTCATCTTAATACAATATATTGTACATATAATGGATAGATGGTGCATAATTGGGCAAATAATCAATCTCCTATTAGTAAAGTCCTAAGGGCCTTGTCTTTTATTAGTGGAGTGGTTTATTACACTAACTCCCCTAGACCATTGTTAAGAGCATAAATACCCCCCACCATCCTACTTTAGGCAGCGTGTCTTAAGGCCCTTGGCCCCCTAACATCAATACAAGTGAGAACCTCATTTGTTGTACATGCAAGACACAACAGAACACATGGAAAATCCATTGAAAACAGGATTCAAAGTAGATTAAATAGATGTCTTCCAACTCAGCATTTTGGTTGCATTTTTTAAACATTATATGGATTTTCCAACAAAAACTTGATTGTGTTGTTTGAATATAATTGAATAATGTCACCTTGAGTTTTCCTTGGATTAGCACAAAATAGCAATTTATTCCACTCCAATGATCTTAAAAGAATTATGGTATTTGAGAGGAAATCTAAGTAGAATTGTGGAATTTGAGAGAGGAAATCTAAGTAGCGCTCGCTGGAACTTTAACAAGAAAATGTGTTATTACTAAATATGGATTTGATTTTAAAGATTCTGATACGTGTCTGTTGTAAAGTTGGCACTGCTTAAAATATTATGGTACTTCGCTGTGAATGGTTTTCAATGGGAAAAAAGCTAAAAGGCATAAGTCAAATATTAGGCTTAAGTTTTGAGTATTTATTTTTATCTTTATTGTGCCACTAAGTTTTTCAGGGCTTTTGACATGTTCGAGTAGTCAGAAATCAAAATCCAGGACTGGAGTAACCACACTAAAACGGAAATGAAGTAAAGATTCAGATGGTTCCTCTAAATGGTTAGAAAAATGTGAAAATTGTAAAATCCGAGATTAAAACTAGGGTGCAACCATAGCCAGAGGAAATGAATACCTTCTACATAACACTTCAGAAATATAATAGCAGCAATAGCTAATGTTACCTTGACATCAAATTATAATAAAAATCCAATGCTGTGAAAATTCACTAGATCAAAGTGATGCTTCATTGTTACTTCTCTCTTTTGGCAGAAGCATACAGATTTGAACCTGGATGCGCTGTATTTAGACAAAAACAATACAAGAGCTCAAGGAAGTTTTGGATAAAGATTTGAACCCAAAAATCAATTCAAATAACCACAACATTAAGGAGAGAGGAAACTTTAAGCATGAAGATATGAATCCAAATGCCATGTGTTGAGGTAAAGACAGAATAATGTTGAATTTGGATTATCACAAAATTAGAAAGATTCTTCAACATTACAAAGATTTTATTCAATTGAAACAAAAGATAATAGCTCTCTTCAGATTTTGCATTTACCTTGTAAATGTTATAGCATAACTTTGACCTACATATTTCATTCCAAAAAAGAATTATGGTGAAAACAGGCCTTATTAAGAAGTTAAAAAGGGTTTGGAACCATATAATCTGTATCTAAATAAATGGAGAGGAGCGTGGAGCTTCTTTGGATTAAAACAAGTTATATAGCTATTTAATATTAATTATACTTTTAAATAATTTAATATGCCTGACATATATAAATTTGAATATATTGAGAGTACCCATTGCAAATCTCAAAAAAATATATGAAGATCAAATTCTTGCACTCAAGAATAACTGCTAGTTCTTGGACAAGTTTTAAAGTCATACGTTTGTCATCACTATCTGCTTGGCTCCTCTAGTCGATCTTATTCTGGGAATGACTTTACTTATGGTGTCTTATTGAGAAGGAATATATTATATTAATGTCAAACAATGACCAAAGCAGGGAAATGGAACCCAAGCGTATTAAAAGATCGCAGAGAGCTGAAAGGAAACTAGCACTAAACACGTGAAAAACATCACCGAAGGGGCTGAATGTAAAATGGATAAATCCTAGACAAGCTGGAAAAGAGATAAACAATATGAACAAATGACCATGAGAAAGGAAGGCGCCTGTAATGAACAAATGATGAGAAGGTTACAATTTCGTCACATATCTGAGTTATAAATATGTAATATGCAGATGATAATACAAAGTTATCTTGGATTGTAAGAGAAGATTAAGGAACCTGCAGCTTCAAGAATACTTCATTGTCCCCTCCTGGTACAGATCAGTCCTTAGATAGCATTATCACACTCTATGTCAGGGCTCAGGAATCATCTAGTTGTTGTTTATCAGACAGATTATCTTGCACTTAGAGACACGGATACTTAACGCTGTTGGATTTCTTATCTCTATCTCACATTGTATCCTGATATAATTACCAGATTACCAGATTTTAGGTTTTTGGGCTTAAGCTTATATTGTTTGGATAAACTACCAGTTTGTTGTGTTACAAGTTTTTCCTCTACAGGTGAGATTTCCTTATCAAAATGAAAGTTTTCTGCTAGTATCCTAGTGAATTATACATCATAGTCCCCTTTAACCATTTTGGCCATTTATTGACATTAGAACAATTTCTCTGGTGTATTTTTTCAGTCAACTCCTCAGGATATAGCAAATTTGATGGATAGGCAAGAGAGCAGTTGATTAACCTTCAGCTATAAAATGGCTGGCAAAGATCGGTTGCCCTTGGTAGGATTATAACCCTCCAAATTGCTCTGCTAATTGGATAGAAATGGAACAATATTGAAAGCTTCTGGGTACCTTTGGCCATACATCTCGGGCTTCATGGCAGGAGATTCAAGGTAGCCATGATCTTCTAGGAAGACTATAAATGTGCTCTAATGTCTTATTTAAATTTATAACACTTTTCTCCCCCTTCTTTTTCAACAGAGACTTAATAATATTACATATATAAATGATTATGATCCATCCTGATGCTAATTCCTTGTCCTAAGGATGCGGAAGCACCTTGCAAAATTGAGCAGTCGGTATTCACCAAAAATATGTTGTTTTCATTTTCTTTGTTGGCTCTAACCTTGACTTCCTACATGCAGAGAAAGATATAATCTATGATCCTAGATCTTCACTAATTTAGAAATTCAAATCCAAATCAATTTCCCTCTTGAAAAGGTATTCAAGACATGTGGACTCTGCCTCCCACATATGTGGATGACTAGCAATCCAAGCACTTGGAATAGGAATTTAAGGAATTAATCTTGGAGGGAAGTTGGCTTTAATTTTGAAGGGGAGTTACAAGCCACCCCTGTTTACAAGCCTTGATTCCTATGATGCACCCACATGCAAGAAGAGTTGCAAGTAAGAGAAACTTGCATGTCATATTTGAGTCTTGCATGTCCGCAACTCATTGTTAATTTGTCTCTTTGCCTACTCTTTCAGGATGGCACCACTCGAGTCTTAATTGTTGTAATGTATGTCTTTGACTTCTCCTGTAGGATGGTGCCAGTCAGGACTTAATTGTTGGATTTAAAAATCCAAACGTATCTCTTGATATTAAAGTTGAATGCCACATCGATGAAGCAATTATACTCATACTCTCCCCTTAACTCTCTCTCAATCCTTCCAAGAAAGCTTCTGATTTTGGCACCACATTAAAGAGAATGATAGAAAGGACTGACAGGAAGCTAATCGAGATCATCTTATTGCAACTCGAAGGTAGAGAAAGACTATTTAAGTTCCATATGCAGATTTAAGAGCTTAACGAGAAGAACTTGCTGGGAGTGTCAATCTCTCAGACATAGTTCGCAAATTTTTGTCTTGTTTTGGAGTCTCTCGTCCATGTTCACTTTAAGATTGTTATAGGCAGTTAAGAATGTGTCATATACCAATTTCTATTGGGAGATGCTGTCCAAATCTCACCATGAAACTCAAATGTAATCTTGCAATCATATTATAAATGAAATCAGCAATTTCTCTATACTCTGGTGTCTTCAAATTGTTGCTGTTTGCTTCAGTTTTTAGAATAATTGATCTTTGTCAGTTTGCTCTTGAAAATCAGTCATATGGTGTGTTTCAAATGTATCCAAACCAATTAGGTTGATGCATGAAACCCTAAACAAAATCTGTGCAATCTTATTTAAGAAATCCTCTAATTTGAAAAGTAGTTTTGACAATGTTCTTCTCCTTTTAAGTTTGTTTTCATAGAGAATTTTGTGTCATCCACAAAGAACTTTTAGCTACCTGTTGATGGGTGTTTTACGATCACACCAACACAGAATAAAGTGCCAAAGGACACTCTATCCTCTCTTGAGCAAAGACCCCTCATATGCTAAGATTGCAAAGATCATAGAGGCAACTCCAAGGTTCTGTAGATGTGAGTTTTAGTCCACTACAACATGCAGAATCAAACACTCAATGTTTTAGAGTGAAACATTAAATATTCAACTCTCTCTTGATATAAGGTCACTTCTTATACTAAGCTTGCAAAGTAAGATCACAAGGTGACTTCAAGGTTCTTTTACTGTGGATACTCGCTCAATTGAAATGATGTGATTGTTGGTCATCACTTAAGGGGACTTACGTCAATTTATTCAAGATTTGTCAACAACTCGCACTTCTCATGATTTTGCTTCACAATGTGCAATGAAAATATGGTTTGATTTTTCAACCTTTCCACTTCAACTCAAACTTTAACCTAACTTCTACTGCTACTTCTACTTCTTACTATGAATGCAAGGAATCGTGGATGGACTTGGACTCTACTAGATGCAATCTCGCCAACGACTCCACCCATCTAGTGCAAGCTTCTATGGTAGACTTAAATAGTTTTCAAATTAATATTTCTTCTCTAATCCCATCAAATGGATGCAAACTAAAGATTCAATACTAATCGAAGTTAAGTGTTTTCATTCATTGGCTAACCACACAAGGCACTCTTACCATCAACAAGAGGCTAGTGGCCCAGATTTGTCAAGTCAATCGAGTAAACATTTACAATTACTTTTATTCAACTAAACTACTTGACGCAAATTCTATTCTAACAACTTGGATTGAAAATCTCATCTAAGTGAGGAAATATGGATCACCATGCAATAATGCAAACTTGATCACAACAATTCACCAACAATGAAAAGTAGAGCAAATTTAGCATTATCTTAGCAACAATTCTCCAACAAGTCCCTGCCTAACACTCTTCAACACAAAATTTCTGAAATTTTCAAACATTCCTTCTCCTTCGTCTGATGAAGAGCCCAAATCATTTTCTATAAATATCTCAGTGGAATCCTGTCCTCCTAACAACTCTTTCCCTTTATACTCTTGTGAAACATGCAACATCAACACTTCTTTTACCTTGGGTTGATAAAGTCCCAAGTTTGTTTGAGCAAATAGGATCTCATTTTCTTCTCCATACTCTGTGATAGTCAACTTCAATCTGGGGGTACTTTCAATTCTGATCTGATTAGGAATTCCTCTCCATGGTAACCACATGTGAAAAATTAGTGGCCATATATCTGTTCAGTTTTCTGGTCCAATCCCTGCCTAAAAGCAAGCCATAGCTATCTGGAACATCTATAACTGATATGTCAATATGTTGCTCCATTCTTGGATCGAATGCCAACTGCATATGAATATTATTCAACTCGCCCACAACTGGCACTTCTGTCTTGTCTAGTTGTGTAACCTTCTTGCTTGTATCTATAGGGATAATTCCCAATCTCCTACAAATGGTCAAAGGCATAACATTGTTGTATGCCCCTGAATCAATTAAACAATTATGCAATAATTTCCCAAAAATCCTTAATGATAGTAGAAATGGAGGAGGCTCATCCTTCCCTTGATAGAACACAATTGGAGTATCCTTCTTGGAGGTAAGTCCTATATTGATTCCTCCCATCCTAGTAGTATTTTGTTCTCTTGTGGTCCCTCCAACCTTGGTTGCGTCTTGATTCGAAGTTGGAGTACCTTGAGCCATATACACTGGCTGCGATAAACTCTCATTGTGACACATATTTTGATTATTATAAGAGACATTCTCAACTATATTCATACTCTGGACTATGTTGGATGTACTATGGGAGGACCTGCTTGCTCCTTGCGTAGCATTTGTTGTAGTCTGACCATGAGTTGCTTGACTCTTGCTATCTTTCAAACTATTCAAGAACACATCTCTTACTTCCTCTATTTTCATTAACTCAAACAATGGTAGATTTATCTTTACCTTCCTAAACTCTTCAATCGCACTATGTCCCAATCTCTTCAAACTTTCATCATCTGTAGAGATGCTGGCAACCTGCTCCTTGCTAGTATTATGAACTCCAGTGTTGCCTTGTGAATTATTAGTGCTCTGACTACTACTTCCACCTTGTCGATACTCAAGAGAGTCTCTCGGATAACCAAGCCTATTGCTTGCATTCGGATGGGGAGGTGTATTGAAGTTATTAGGACGAATAGATGAAGTCAAAGGCTCATTATTCCTATTATTCCTTTGGTAAACCCTTGGTCCACTCCCTTGTGACTGCTGGAATGCCTGCAATTCTTGGACCCCTTGGACTAAAACGCTATTGTCCAAAGGTGGGAAAAGATTTTCTCCTTCCCTCATTGGTTCACTTGGACCTAGTGAAAATTCTACATGTGGCGTCTCTACTAGACCATTGGCTAATGCTGGCGGAAATCTCCCCACGTAATCTTCATAAAATTCTGGAGGGAAAGAATATTCTTCAAAAGTCAAACACTAATCATATCTCACAGTTGGGACAATTTCGAGCCCTGTAACTGGAGGATTTTCTTGATTAACTGATTCATCAACTACCTTCTGGAACACATTCGTAGCCTTCTTAAATTCAGGACATTGCAGCTCTGAGTGTTGATTAGTCTCATGTATCCTACACCATGTTGATAAAGCAGCTTCAGCTAAGAATATCTTATCTGCAGGTCTATTCTCATTAGCAAGTGGATTGTCGAAGGGGGACACCACATTGCCATTATTAAGCTTTGTGTTCCAAGTCCTCTTTTGGTGGTTGTTGTATCCCTAATTACTTGATTGGGCACCACCTTGATAATTTCCTCCTTGGTTATTCCTCTGGTATCCATTATCTTGATAATTTCCTCCTTGATTCCTCTGGTATCCACCATCTTGATTATTCCTTTGATAATTATTGTCTTGATTGCTTCTTTGATAATTTCCTTGGTAATTGCTTTGTTGTCCTTGAAAATTTCTTTGCATGTTCTGAAGTTGATTATTTTGATTCCTTAAATAAGTGACTTCAGTGGACAACTTCTTAACTTGTTCAACTAACTCTTTTATCTCATCTTTCTCTTCTTGTGTACTTGTGGATTTACTTGCACCTTGAAGATATACAGGTACTGTTGGAGGCACTTGAGATAATGGAGCCCTTAGATGCAACACGAGCTGACTGGATGGAGCTTGATATGTGAGTTGCGGAACTTGGCTGCTTGGTAATCCATTAGTCATCATGGGTCCTGACAGATGCTGCTTCATCTGCTTGCTCACTTCCATTGCTTTGGTGTATGCTTCATTTAAATTCGTTGGAGCAGGATGAGAAACTCTTGTGAACATGGATGTTTGAGAATCCAAGGCGTTGTAGTACATCTCCAATGCGCCTGCATCCTGAACAATGTAAGGAGCCTCCAATCGCGTGTATGCTTTGTGAAAGCGATTGTTGAACGAACTAATAGGTTCTTGATCTTGCCTTTTAACATCTGCAAATTTTCTATACAAGTCCAGTGGAGTGATGGGAATACCAAACTTTCCAATGAACGATGTCTTCAATTGATCCCATCCACTAATAGATGAAGTTGGCAAATGTACAAACCAATAGAAAGCTTCTTCTCCCAAAGAGTGAGGGAAGAGCTTACATGCTACATCCTCATGTCGAATCCTCCAATTGCATAAGGCATCCTCGAAAATCTTGATGTGCTCTTTTGTTGTGCAGTTAGGATCATTTACGTGAAACTTAGAGCAGAAGTGTTTTGGATTCTTAGGCAAATCATTGTATTGATTAAATGTGAGAGGTGAAGCATTGTTTTGAATCCATGGTGCCTGCGCCATTGCTGCTTGAGTTGATTGAATCACTTAAGCTTGAGGAACCTGAACTAGACTGCTTGAAGAACTCCCCCAACTTAAAGTGTTAGCTACCCAACAATTTTTTCCCTTCTAAAATTGCAACTCAATCAATTCCTCCTCTCGATGTGGAGTCGATCTCAGCATTCTTTGCCTTCTTTCTGATGGTAGCCTTTCAAACCTTTCAAGGGAGAAAGATCCAATCTTTCTATCCAGCTTGTTTTCTAACTCTGATCCTCCTGAAGACTTGATTGAGCTAACCTTTGCGTCTTTCTTTCTCTCTCAAGCTTTCTTTCTAGCTCTCCTTTCAATTGCTCGCGTTTTCGTTTTCTCCTAGTTCAGTACATTAGTAGTATACAAATACTCTCTATTATCCTTACTCCCTTCCCAAGCAGTTGAGCGCAAAGTGGCTACAATACGATCTTGAAGTGTTCCCCAAGTTTCTCTAGGTTGATTTGATTTGGGAAGAACCATCCTTTGTCATCCTTCAATTTTGTCTTTCACATCTCAACATTTCTTGGTTCTCCCTTTCAATTCTTTTTGACCCTTTTCTTCTTCCCTTTCTAGTACATCTGCCACTTGTAAATACTGAAGTTCACTTCTCTTTTGATCCCAAGCAAGAGAATAGAAGGTTAAGATAACATCGCTTTGAAATGCCACCCAATTTTCTCTAGGTTGTTGTGGTCTAGAAAGTCCCATATTACATCATCTTCAATTAGTGACTACAATTGAGTGAACTTTGAACAAGTCTTCCTTCTAGCGCCAATTTTTGTTGATGTGATTTTTGTTTCACTCCAAAACATTGAGCATTTGATTCCGCATGTTGTAGTGGAACAAAACTCACATCAACAGGTTCCTATTGCGAAATTGAAACTTTATGTTGGATATGAGCTCGTTTGGCTTGATGTATGATGGTAATCCAAGGGGGACTTATCTTTGATATCATTCTGCACTTCTTTAATGTTGTGATTTGAACTTCATCATCAGATGTAGCCATCTTGTGATGCTTCTCCCTTTGAACAAAATTGAAATGAACTAAAAATTAAAGAAGGGGTTAGAAGGATCTAAATCTACACCTAAGGGCAATGATATCAATGGATAATGCTCTAAAGGACAAATTCCAAATAAACCAAGTTCTGCTTTGCCAAACTCAGCAACAACTCCACGGGAACTAGTGCAATCTTCCAAGGGTTATGCAAAGAATTTTCATAGCATAATGAACACCATCATAACGAACAGTGCACATTCGATGATCAAAGTTAAGCATCCATAAAAAAGGGCTCAGGCTAACTTTACATTGCAACTCATAATCAACAAGATGCAAAAAGTATGAGCCATGGAAATACATCAAACACTATTACATTCTCCATTGAAATCAAAGCACTTCATCTAACAATTGAGAAATTGGAAGAACACCATGCAAGAAGTTGAAATAAACATGAATCCACCATATCTTCAATGAAATCAAATTTTATTTCACCAAGTCTTACAACAATGTCTTCTCCTCCTATCCTACTTCTATTCTAAGGAGCAAAAGCTCTTCACTTCTAATGAGTTAATTATTAATTACAAATGAGAAGCCATGGCCTTTTATAGAGCTCCTTCCACAAATGAATGGCCAAGATTGATTTGAAATCAAGGGCCAAGATTACAAGATGGAACCCTAATTAGGTCTTTACTAACAATAGCTTATGTGGCACAGAAAAGTGGGGCCAAGTTGACCAATAAAAAATTACATTTGGGGACACTTGTCCTTTCAAATATGAATCAATAATAAAATAGAAGGTTGTTGCATCATGAAATGTGCCTTCTAAAAGCTTTCTTGGATAGGTCGGGTTCATTGAATTTGGACATGTCGACTTGAAGACCTTTGATTAGCCAGTGAAGATGACTCAACACCATGTCAATATGTTTGGGTGCCATGTAGACTCGGTAAATCATCACAAGCAATATTTTCTAACTACATCATTTTGTGACCAAGGTTCTGACTTTGATTAACTCTTCTAAAGCTATCTCTCCTTGATCATTTTCTCCTTCCATGTACTTGCTTGGGAATTCAGCTTGAAATGGATTGGACTCCCTTGTCAATGATTCTGTCATTCTGGAATTTTTCACACAAAACTGCCTGACTATGGTATTGGATTTCTAGCGGAAATTCAAGATGTTACATTCTTCCGTCTACATTTGTACTTGAACTTTGATCTTTGAGGTCTTGAACCTTGAATGCCTTGAACCAGATTGTTTGGAACTTGGACGTCTTTTGCCTTGGATCTCCATGTTTCTTGATGTTGTCTTTGGATTGGATAGATGAATCCTTGATGTTCTATCATTTTCTGAGTTGTCAAGAATGCTATGTTTTATCAAAATATCTCCTTAGGAACTTCAATTTTATGTCTCTAGTCACTTCTCTTCCATGGGCACATTTGACTTCTGGAGAGGGAATTTCCACTTCATTGCCTTAGTCAAATTTCAATTGATCCATGTTTTGAATGCTTGAGCACATATCAAAGGGAGAGGAAGAATTTCTCCATACTTAACCATATTATTTTATTTTTTATGCCATTTGAATGCTTGGGTGCACTTTGGAGGTGAAGGAGGATTTTTCCTTGCCTTTGCCAATTTTTTATTTTTCCTCTTCTAGAATTTCTTGGCACACTTTGGGGGGTGAAAGAGGATTTTTCCTTTTGGGACAATCCTCCTCTCCTTGAGATTTGCGGCCATAGAGGCTCTCTTGGTGCACTTTGTCCCTAAAGGAGCGATTTGGAATTTGGGAAGAATCCTCCTTTTCTAAAGAATTGCACCCATATAGAATTTCTTGGCGCATTTGGATCTTGAAGCAAGATTTTCAGACTTCGTCGAAAATCCATCATTTGCTTCCTTGTTCATCTCATCGGACTTGGATCTAGATACTTGTTTCATTCATAATTAATGTTCACCTGTTGCCAAAAATAGACTTTCTAAAAATAGAAATTACTGCTAATAGTAAGTTTGTCCAAACTCAAAATTAAGCCAAATGGAGATAGTGAAATTTACCAAAAATAGACTTACTAAAAATAGAAATTACTAAAAATAGTAAGTTGTCAGAAACACTCAAAAACATCACCAGTAGGCCTCTTGAAAGATTTATTTCCTTTTCCACACTGAGTCAAATTTCACTATTCCCTTAATCACAAAACTTCCTCTCATAGTCTACAGGACAGAAACACTAAAGGCAAATGGTGCTTGAATATAGAATTTGCACAAATCACCAGTGTATTTCAAGGGCCAGGAGATGACACTGACTGCAAAAAGACTTGGCTTATTCAGCAAAAAGAGGGGTCCCCATTTGCAATGGGGCGATGTGAGAAAAGGTCACAACACTACCCAATACAGAAGCACAAGCCTTTAGGCTGAAACCTCTTTGGCTAAGCACCATGAATTGAGGGTATCCATTCCGCCAAATTCACCAAAGACATGATCCCAGCCTCATCCCTTATGATGTCAGGGCCTTGCACTCCACAAAACTTGATCCATTGTGGGCTCATTCAGAACCATTCAACTACACCAGCAGACCAAGGGCCTATTGACTTCTCTGAAGTTTGATCTAGGTGTAGAATTGCATATTTCTACTTGTACAGCATTATCAGACCTTTACAACCTTTGTAGGAGCATGCTGTGAAGTGTTGCTACAAAGAGCAAGTCACCAATTCAATTGGCTCCCTATCCTAAAAAAAATTTGGAGGTTGGAAAAAATTGATTGGCAGGGGTATTATTTAAGTGACGTGTGCTAAGTTAATTAATGCCACATTGGTTCTAATTGTAGAAAAAGTGGGCTTGCTTACCATTAATAAGCAGACACGAGGTGTTGGAGCAGGGCAGAAAAGTAGCACAAAAGAGTTTTCTTTTCATAAAGCACAAGGACCTAGAAACGAGATTCTAGTAGTGAAAGCAAGGACTTTTAAAGGAGAGCACAGTATTGCAGTCAGGGCAGTTTCCCCCATCCATTAACATTGGAAGATTTCTAGATGAAGCGGCAAAAGAGAGGCATGTTCAAAAAAGGACACTACCATTCACAAAGCTTAATTCCTGAATATGGAATTTAGAGTTTGGGATTTGAGTATCAGACAAATATTTTTAATGAGCTCATCAGTCTGACCATCAAAGATTAAGAGAGAAGGGTTGGAGAAGTGTATTGGCATTTGGTCATCTAATGAATTGGTCAACCGTCAAGCAATAGATAAGGCATGGTTTAACTGCCAAAACCAGATATAAGATTCTTGCCAAAACGCTTTTGCAGATCACTTTTCATACAAAGGAGGATCAGGACCAGATCTTCCATGGCAATCCCTGGTTTACAGGGAATGTTGGTTTGCACATGAAAGCATGGTCCCCAGGCTTTCATCCATGTATAGAAGAAAAAGGAAGATGCAGGCAGAGGATATTTTATGGAGAATTGGGGATTCTCTGGAAGCAGATATTTCTTGCTTTTAGTCAACTGAGGGGTATATGCATGACTATGCATACTGAGCATTGGTTCGCAGCTGATAAATGTATATGGTCAGAATTTTCTCCTAGTCTCAGGAGCTGGTTTACAAATGTTTTCCATTTAGATGTTTTGTCTGCATAAAGATAGGCATAAAACCAAGAGTTGTGACTTTGGAAAGTGTGAGAAGCCTATGCTGGTGACTAAAACTATAATGGTGTCAAAGGTTAAGAAAAAAAAGGTGGAATAGAATTACACCTTGGTGGGGAAAACTAAGGCAGAAGACTTAGTTGAAAAGTATGTATTTGGTCCTTGTGATCTAGACACCTCAAGAAGATCCAAGTGATATTCCTAGAATAAAGGATTTGAAGGATTTTGAAGATGAGTTTCAAGGGATGTGCTTGTTGGAATTGAAGAGGGCAGGGAGGATGAAGAGGTGGCCAAAATGAATGTCATGGCGAGCTTGGAGGATAGAGAGGTAATTTACAGGAGAAGTTCCAGGAAGAGCACTCAATCCTAGAACACAACTATTCCAAAAGCCAACCTTGAGGGCAATAAAAGCAAGGGTAGAAAAACCACAGAAAGGCTCACACTGAGGCAGAGTCAAAATATAGCAGCCGAAGGCAATCAAAAGTCACTCAACACATGCTGCAGTAATAATGGGGGTAGGTCCTCCCCACAAAGCAACAATGACGTTCACAAGTTGGAATTACAGGGGAGTTACCAAACAAAGTCGCTTGGTCAAGCAGCTAGTAGAGGTAAACGTCCTCGATATATTGTTATGGCATGAAACTAAGCCAGTGCTTTGGTGTGCTGATTTCAGCTTCAGGGATGTTGGGAGGTTTAGCTATTTGAAGGTAGGATAGAAGTATTAGTGGCAAAGTCCTTTTATCCCAACAAATGTCATTCATCTAATGTTCTCTAGCATAAAGGAAATTTGTAAATTTGTCATGTCAAATAATAATGGGCCTGTGACGAAACCCAAAAGAGCACAAATATGGGAAGATTTAACCCACTTCTGCAATCTGCACAAGTAAGTGAATTTGATCAAGCAGGTGATTTTAATGTCACATTTGAAAAGAAAGAGGGAAGTTCGCATTCAAGATCTAGCATGTAGGCTTAGCCTCCTACTCCCATGAAGTGGTGATCAATATCAAGCTGTCCCAAGGGGGGTTTACCTGGAATAATAATCAAACTAGAGGGGCTAATTTACAAGTAGGGTTGAATAGGTTTTTGCTTTGCTCAAAGAGGGCTTTGGACCAGAGTGTTTTCACATCTAAAGTTCTTCCTTATGCCATTGGCCAGGGAGGCTATGTTGATAAGTGAGTTAGTACTTGTTGATTCACCAACCATTGTTGGGGTAAGACCCCCCCTCGAAAGACAAGGAGGCTACCTTATTTTAAACCAAAACTGAAAACTATGCTTGGATTGTACACCATACAACTTTGCATTTGGGGGTTTCTAGGGTTTTCCTGTGCTTTTTAATTGAAAGTACAAAAGGGCACAAATATAGAAATTGGACAAAATTTAGAAAAACAGATAAATTCTAGGTAAGCTCGACATGGGGGACCATCTAGGATTGCTAACTGAAATAGTGAAAAAGAACAAACATACACAGCATTGAATAGAAAGCAAAGCTCAGTCCTATATACAAAACATTTTTAGACAAGTGAAAATTTAGACAGTTTTGTATTCACAAAATACAAAGAATACCCAAAAAACGGATTTACCCATTAGACTCGGGAATGATATGCAACCAATGAAGAACAAATAGATTCAAAATTCCGAAGTTATTCTTTTTAATCTTTGAAACGAGGCCACAAATTCCTGCAGCGATTCCCCATACATTGCTATGTGAAGAAGGCAAAAAGTCTCTCCTAAAATACATGGAAGCCTCTTAAATAGGCAAGTAACCAAGTTTTGTTAGTTGGGCTTTATTTTCCTGTACATTTTAAAATTATCTCCTCCTTGAACCCTTTTAAAACATTTTAAAATAAAGTACAATCATTTCCCATTACTGAGAGAATCTTTAGCTTATTAAAAATATTTCATTAGATACATCAGGAAATGAATTTATAAAAGATACAAAATCTCTAGTAAAATTTGATGTTCCAACAAACATCATGATTGTATCTTCAAGAGTTGCTTTCACTGTGGCATTCCTGACAACATTCTCAGGTAGTTGATTCTTTGCAATTGACTGATCAACTCAATTATCCTTTGCAAAATTTCAAGTGCAGCATTTTATAATGTCCTCCAAAGTTGTGTCTCTATGTATCATAAATAGAATGTGCAACCTGTTTCAAAATGCCTTCTTCCAATTGACTTGCAAAAGTACTGCTTGACTGATTCCTATAACTAGTCAGTATAAACTACTATAAAGCATCACCTTCCATCAAGATCAAATGTCATAAAGTTTTGAAAAATAACAAGGACTATTGTTAACAGGTTTAAATTTGTTGAGTTCATGCTTGACATGTTCGTAGCCCCTATCCTCTATCCTGTTAGACAAAGGAACATTTAATCAGAGTCTCAACTGTTTACCAACAAATCGATCACTCAATTCACCTCCACGAATGTGGTGCCCTCTGAGAACCATGATTCAAACGGAAAGAATGCAAATTCACCATCTCATTCATAGAACTTTCCACACCCATTGATTCTTAGGCCCCTATACTTTGATGGCTAGTTTTGAATGCTTCGATGAACAAACAAAAAATTCCATCCTTCGGAATGTCCCTTGATTATCTTATCACCATCAGTCATTAAACCCTCTTATCAAATGCCTCTTATGCTGCAATGGTTCTTAGGCCCCTGTTCTTTGATGGCTAATTCTGAATGCTTCAATGAACAAACAAAAAATTTGATGCTTCTTCTGAATGCCCCTTGATTATCTTATCACCATCAGTCATTAAAATTCCAAAACCTCTTATCAATGCATTTTATGCTGCAACCATTTGACAGGTCCACATTTCTTTTAGGTATTTATGTAAAACAATCCACACGATTTGTTCAAGTTTCTGCATTTTGCATTACTATCAATAACAATATATATATATATATAGGCCTCTATACTTTGATGGCTAGTTTTAAATGCTTCGATGAACAAATAAAAAATTTGATCCTTCTTCTTAATGTCCCTTGATTATCCTATCACCATCAGTCATTAAACCCTCTTATCGAATGTCTCTTATGCTGCAATAATTCTTAGGCCTCTGTTCTTTGATGGCTAATTCTGAATGCTTTGATGAACAAACAAAAAATTTGATCCTTTTCTGAATGCCCCTTGATTATCTTATCAACATCAGTCATTAAAATTCCAAACCCTCTTATCAAATGCATTTCATGCTGCAACCATTCCACAGGTCCGCATTTCTTTTAGGCATTTCTATAAAACAATCCACACGATTTGTTCATGTTTCTGCATTTTGCATACCTATCAATAACAACATTCACACACACACATATGTATTTGTGTGTGTGTAAAACATTTACCCAAAGCCTCATGCTGCAACCAGTCCACAGGTCCGCATTTCTTTTAGGCATTTCTATAAAACAATCCACACGATTTGTTCATGTTTCTGCATTTTGCATACCTATCAATAACAACATTCACACACACACACATATGCATTTGTGTGTGTAAAACATTTACCCAAAGCCTTCATTTTTCCTATTCTCGTATGTTCTACATTCCTTCAAGACATTTTGTCAAACATTTCATTTGCATATCCTAGGGGTAGACTTTTTGAGGCATTTTGTTAAATAATTTACATACAAAAATTGTACGTGGACGTGCTGACGTTAAACAGTCATCATGCCTTGCTTTGTGCTTTGTTTCCACATTTTGAAGCATTTGTCAAGTGATGCATGTGTATTATCTATATTCTATACTTTGTTAAGGCTGCTACTATCAACAAATTTCCTCGAAGCATTTTGTCAAACAGTTCACATTCTTTGTTTAGTGTATGCTTCAACATTCTATGCATGTTTTTTTACTTCCAAATCCTACATACATGCAGCCAGGTCATCCAGACATTGGCAAAGTTTGCAGAATCTGATTTTCGTGAAAGTTTCTAAATCCTTTTCAGCATGATCCATGTGTATGTGTAACATGTTTAAGGACTTTCATATCATCACAGGCCATAACGATATCGGCATGTTAAAAACATTTTTTCGCTTGTGCTGATTGTATTTAATTAATAGTTTTCAAAGCTTTCTCAGAAGATTCATTTCAAGTGTATATGTCTTGCAACCATGTACTTCATTATACCAAATTTCTTTCAAGCACGTGTTTTGTCAAAGCTCATTATACCAAATTTCTTTCAGGCATGTGTTTTGTCAATGCTTCAAAGTTACATATTCTTATCTGCCAATATATGTTGCAACTACAACATTTGGAACAAAAATTGCTTTCAACTGTGCTTTGATCGGCATTCACAAGCTGTTCCGAAGTCCTCATCATGGTGCGGGTGAAAAGGATGAAAGCAAAGATCATGGAATTCGGTTTCATGGCTGTTTGTTGCATTTGTTAAATTTTCTAAAGCCTGTCCAATAGATCTATTTTATACTTATCCCTGTGAGCAACCTATCCAAAGTGACCACATTTCTTGGAGGCGTTCTATCTAACAGTTCGCTTTCACTGTATGTAATATCCCAAAATATGGATAATAGAAAAACAACAATAACTTAAAAAATAGGGCACAGAAAATTCTGAAATTTTATTTTGCACATAAGAAATCCCCCAATAAACTCAAATTTGCATTCAGATTATAGTACTGATTTTTCTGCTAATATAAATAAATTTCTGAGTATTTCTGAGCAAAGAAAATGTACAGAAAATCACTCTAAGTCTGCCCAAAAAACTTCAGGAATAATTCGCATTGACTTACTTTCATTTTTTTTGAGATGAAGGTAATTAACAATACACAGATTTAAACACAAATACCTCAGAAATGTCTTAAAGCCCTAGCTGTCCTTGCCCAAACACCCAGAAAATCAGAACTAGGTTTGTTCTACTTGTTTCCACTTCTCCTTGTTAGTGCTATCTTCAATGAAACTCAACAATGTGAAAACACTCTGTTCAAAATCACCCAAATCTGGACCTGATGCTTGAATTTCACCTTTTGGAAATGGCCTCCAAACCTGGTAATGATATGCAGCTCTGAAAATGATGTGTTAAGAGCATCGCAGACCAAAGCCCTTCCACCGAGGCATACTCTTCTGACTAGGGGGAGCCCATATGTCTCTCTGAAACCAAGGATACTCAAGGGTTTCAAATCTTAAGCCCAAGCTTGCAGCAGCAATATATAGAAGACTGATAATTAGTCCTAAAAGAGCCCTAGAATGTTATAACTCCCAAAAAGATGATTTAACCTCAATCCTTGATCCACTACCAACTCAATCCAATGCTCTACAATAAGACCCCGAAAATGAGCCAATAGGCTCCTTGAAAACCCATGCCCCCTTGGCCTTTCTGTCACATGCTTATTAAAATCACTTAAAGTACATGTAAAGGGGGACAACTTAAATCTTTAGGCCAGGATCTTTTAAGTTGCATAAAAAAACGTGCCCACAAATTAAGAATAGAATAGAATACAAGTAAAAGACTCCACACTTACCCAATTATGCTTTATGTCCTCTTTCTCTTGGGTAATCCAAGGAAAAGACAGTTAATGCACTGTTAAGACTCATGGCTTGAGTTGGGGGCATCGCAGCCTATACCTCCATATTCTACATACATGTCAACCATGTCAGCTTGTAATAGGATCTGAGTGAAATGTATTCACCATTTATGTTTTAATAGATGTCTTTACCCCATCCACCATTCAATGGTTGATGGATATGCAGGAAGGAGACACAACTTTGATATGCATATGAATTATGTAGCTGCAGCAAAGGCCCACATCCCCACCACAAAACTTAGTGAAACATAGCTTTTACTTCACATTATGCTGGAAACAGAGGTTTGCTTGCAATTTGCAATATTAGCAAGATTGCATCGGAACCCCCAAAGTTCCTTTATAAAAGACTTTTTACTATTTAGTTTTCTTAATATGAAGTGACTGGATTTTGAGATTTCTGATTTTAGATGCACAGAAACATTTTGCGATTTGAGTCATAGCTGCACCCCAAGTCCACCCCTCAAATTTTTGCAATAACTTGGCAGACTTTTTAATTCCACACACATGACTTTTCAACAATTTTTATACCTCGAGGCTTTGCAATTCCTTTTTAAGATTAAATTATTGGAGTTTTTTTATTGTGCATGCACATTATGCTTCTGCCCTTGTATGTCATGTAGATTTGCAACTTGCAAATTGTTGTTAGTGTTACAATTCCACATTCTGCTGACCAATTATCTCAACCTATTATGTGATTTAAACCCCTAAAGAATTTAATGTGTGCACTTGTGTAGTTTTACCATGTAAATACACCAAAGCTCAACTTTTCACCATGTTGTGCCTATGAAACTATATACAGATTAACACCATAACCTCTAGTTCTCTGCCCATGGCATTATTCAGTTTTTCCAAATGTTTTGAAAATATGGATTAAAACCATAACCTTGCTTGTGCATTACCAACTTTTCCACCAAGTGGTTAAAGTTCTTGCTTGTGATACAAAATAATGACACATCTAATGCACAACTTCAACAACCCAGATAGCATTTTTTACTACTAAAAAAAGGCTGAACAACCAAGTTTATTTTCAGCTCAATCACACCCAGACAACAAATCACTTTTATAGACGACTTTAGCAGTGACATGACTTTCGCGAAAGCAATTGGATTGATGTACGTCAGCTTGGGGAATGCAACAAAGTTTAAAATTCCCATGGTCAAAAATTAGGATAACAAGCTGGAGGTCCTCTGAGAGCCCACTGGTGGAAGGTGGAGTTCAAATGGTGTAACTTCAAATGATATGTCCGCCAGAAAAAATTATGTTATGTCAAGACTGAGGCACAAAGATAAAAGTAAAACAATAAAGTGGTTGGGAATATCTTTGCCAACAAAAGCAAGGCTTAGGCAGAACTGAAGATGGTGGACACACATTGTTGTTTTGAGCTCACCGTAGAACTTAAAAATGAGTAAACTCATCTTATGGAGAATCTTCATCATCTGCTACAAATAAAGAAGATACTATGGATGCAGAAATTAAGAGACTAGACAATTAAAGGAAAGTGATTGCAAATTTGCAACACATTTTTTTCACCTCTCAAAGTGCATCAGTTCAATGAGATCATGCAATTATCCACTCTAACGGAAGGATGCTCTCCGATATCAGTTTACTAAAGGTGAAGGGTTGCCCTTCTTCAAGCAGTCATTCTCACATCCCTTGTCAATAGATAGGGAATCTCAGGATTTCATGCTCAACATCCCTACAATTGTTTCATAGGAGTATAATGCAGCATTTTTTAGGCCTATAGCCTTGGCAGAAACCAAGGTTGTTGCCTTCTCCTAGGGGGGCATGAAAGCCCTAGGTCCTGGACATTTCAGGCAAGGTTTTCCCAAAGGTTTTAGCATATTGTTGATCATGTTGTGTAGTAAGTGATGGACTGTACAGTAAGCAGGGCTATGATCAAAGGGTGGAAATATTATTTATCCGTCTTTTATACCAAAAACTAAACCCCTAGTGTACTTTGATGCCTTTCAGACGATTTCATTGTGCAATACAGTACAGAAGATCACAACCAAGGTTATCACCTGGTGATTGAAATAATGCATTAAAATATTATTTCTAATGAGCAAAGTGGTTTCTTGACAGGGAAGCAAATTCCGGATAGCGTTATCATTGCAGATGAGGCCATTCATTCAATTAACCAAAAGAAGGATCGCGTGCTTTTGAAATTGGATATGAATAAAACTTATGACCAAGTCTCAAGAATTTTCCTAGCCTGAATTCTCCATAAATTTGGCTTCTTGAAGGCATGGTGCAAACAAGTGAGAAGTTGTATCTCATCAACATCAACGTGGTCTTAGGCAGCATGATCCCCTTTCACCCTTCGTGTTCCTCATTGTACACGAAACCTTGGGTCCTAACTTGAAGGCAGAAGCACATAGAGTAAGTATAAAGGGTCTACAAAACTCTACATGGATGGGCAAAGAAACACACCTACAATTTGTGGATGATACACTTTTATTCAAAGAGGCACTTGTTAGAGAGGCAAACAACATTGGAAAGGTGTTGAAATGGAATGAGAAAGCCCCTGGCCAAAAAGTCAACAAGGGTAAATCAAGGATGTACTTTTTAAATGATTTTAGTGACAAATTATTTTACATTCACACTATCCTAGAATTCATATTGCAGGTCTGCCTAGTTGCTATTTGGGTGTCCCACTAGCTGATAAAAAGGCCTCCCAAAATGATCAGAAGGCCTTGATGGTGTTAGGCCATTTTCCTGTCAATGCAAAATATCCTAAGAAAATGGCCTATTTCTTGTGAAAACCCTAATGAAATTGTCATGACAACCTGCATACTTGTTTTAATCTGTGAAAAATGATCCACAAAGTTGCATGGCTTGTGCCCTTTGCCTCAGATAGTTCATGGTGTCCTCAAGCTCCAGTTCAGAGTGCATGTGCTAAAATGCAAAAACCAAGGAGACATTCAAATTTTAAGGTCTAAGAAACAGGTCATTTTCCATGCCTAAGGGTTTCAAAATTGTCTAAGTCCAAAAACCCTAGCCTTGTTCTATTTCTCCGTTACTTTTTCAAATCACTTAAGCCTCCTTTCTCAACATGTTATATTTCCTAGCTAGGCAGGTAAAACTTTATTCAGCGACTCCGCGACTAAGCGTTCACCAAGTCTCCTATTTTCCAGGCAGTTAACCTTTTTATCTGGTGACCCAGCGAATACAGTCAGTCGCATGATCTCTTGTTTTTGGTGGCTAAGTCCCTAACTTCTAGCGACCTGGCGGGCAGTTATCTTTCCCTTCAGTCGCGTATTCTCATGATGTAACCCAGGGTAAGGAAAAGTTTCAGCGACTTGGAGATTGCCTCAGTCGCGTGTTCTCAGGACTTAACCCAAGTTAAGAAAAATATTGAGCGACTGGGAGGTGTCTTCAATCGCCTGATCGCCAGATGACTTGGGGTTAAGTGCTTGTCAGGGTTGAAAAGTGAAATATGATATGGGTCCGGTTGCCGGATTTGATGATGTGTCCACCCCTGATTGGTCGTAGAGGAGAGTGACTTGTAAATTATCAGCGGGGCCCGGCATTCAATCTTCCTTTAATCTGACGATTGTTGTATGACCGCAGGGCAAGCTTTTTCCCTTTGCGATCATGTGATGATCGTCCGATCTTCCAGCGTGTTAAGGTAAACTGACAAGTGGGTCCTGTGCCAGATAGATCCGAGGTGCCTGTTTTTGATTGGTCGAGCTGGAGGGTGATGTGGAGGTTGTCAATGGGGCCGAGATATTCCAGGATTTTAGTGCATCGTAGATCTTCTGTGATCTGACGATTGTCATGACTTCGCATAGCAGAGATGCACAAGGTTTTATTCTTCGCGATGTTGCAACAGTCGTTGATCCTTTCCTTTAGTGAAGATCAACGGTCGTGTTCTAAAAGAACGATGAAGGCTTGGTTGACTGTTGCCAGTATTATGAGGACCCCCCAATCTGTTGAGAAAGAGATAGATCAACGGCTGCATTTTAAAGTTTGAACCTGCTAGCCGTTATTTTTCAATTTGAATCTTTCTGCAGGGTTTTGCCAGAGTTTCTGTAATAGTGAGCTGTAAGCGACAAAGGGGTAGCTCAGATTTGATTTCTCCGAGACAGTTGCAGTTAGAAAAATGATGAAAAAGATATGGGTGGCCGTCGTGACCTGATTTTGTTGCCTGGGTGTGCCATGCCGGTTTAAATGCAGAGGACAAATGCTTGACATGGGCGTCTAGGGTTTTGATAGATGTCAAAGATCTCTATGCCATGTACACGCAAGATCTTCAAATTGGCTTTGGCATTAAAGTTTGTTTTGTCTACAACAAGAAATCAATTTCAAAATCGTATTTGCAGTAAGCCTTGATGATGAAACCAAATAACTGTACATCAGATTTGATCTGATTCACCCGGGTTTCTAGGCTTTTCCTGCATTCTGTCACATCTTGTTGAATCTGGTTGTTGAGGTTGTTGTAGACCTAATTTTGCCCTAAATGATCTGTAGCTTGTTGCAATCCTTTATAAGGATTTTCAAGATCATTTAGAAGGGTTCCAAAAACTTTTGGTTCCAGTTCCAAATTTTGGTAATCTAAGGGGTTCCAATTTCCCTGGTTCCATGAATGTTCTTTCCTGTAATATATTTCCTTCTTCTCTACATATAGGGTGTTCCCTCTTTCCTTTCTGGCTTGGAGAATATAATAGAAGTTGTAACAGTCTGTCTTATGAATAAGATCTCAATATTGTACTACTATCATATTGTCTCCATTTGAGTCTTGAACTTGTTGATTAGAGCATCAAGGGTGTTATAATCTTTCTATTGTATTTCCAAAGTGTCTGCAATAGAGTTGTTTTCGCAGAAACAACTGAGTTTAAGACTGGTTTTCAGATGTGTATGAGTTGGGGTATCAAGAGTATCTCATGCTTGTCTTTCAATGGATGTTGATTAATGTATTGCTTGTTCCTAGGTCTCTTCTAAGGGGAGGGTTAAAGTCTTTTGAATAGGTGATAGCATATTTGGATACACAGGTGGATTGCTTAAAGTATGGTCTGATCAATGGTGTATGATTGGTGTAAGGCATCAACATATCAGAATGTGTTGTCTTCTTGTTTCATAGCTCTCTTTTGCAGTGATGTATTTGACTCTGCTGCCCATTGGATAAGGCACTGGTCTATGAGAGACTTAGGGTATTTCAGGGGTCCATTCAACCCAACAACATAAACTCATTCAAATGAAATACTTTTCCCTTTCATGTTGATAGGAGTAGTTTCTAGTTTTCAGATTCATTCTATGCAAGTAAGTTATTGCATAAGATTTATGTTTTCATTGGGGTACAAGATACCTATAGGGGTCTGAAAGCTATTCCACAGTTATTTATCCGCAGGCCTATTGTTTGTCAAGAGGAGTCATGTGTGTGCAGATGAGGTATACCCGTCTGAGTGATGTGGAGCTCAAAGTGTAGGAGGATCATTCTCTTGGTCCTTGTTAATTGGCCCTTTTTCTTGTTAGACTTTGGAGTGGTTATTGAGAGTCAACGACATTAGTTTGTCAATCATAGTGTAAATTTGACAGTGTGGGAAAAGGAGACCAACAGATGGATTGACTTTAAAATAAATTCTCCTCATGGAATAGGCCACATACTCTTTAACAAAACCTCTCTCTCTACAGTCCCCATCTATGTGATGTCAATTATCCAAATTCTCAATAACATTGTTAAAGCCATCTCTAATATTCTCTATGTAGTCTATGAAGTGGGTCTAATGACAAAAGGAAATTCAATTTGATCAAATGAGAGAATATGTTCCTTGGATATGAATCTATCATGGAGAATGCACTTTGAGAAGGATTGACTTTGTAGTATTTAAAAGGCAACAAATTTGGGAGTCTTTTCTCAACTTTTTGTTCCCCCTAGCTCCAACATATGGAATTTCTTGCAGAGTTGCAAAACTTTGGATATTGTGCCATGACTTATTGACCCGAATATATATATATATATATAATCTTTGACAAAGCTATTATCATGTTTTTGAGCAAGTACTATTGTTTCAAGGGAAAAATAAATAACGTCCCAAAATCAATCTTCCTTCCTTCTAGCTCCAATAGCCCTGTCATGGAAAATGATATAAGGAATCGCAATGGGACCAATCAAATAGTTTTTCCTGGGATCCCTATAGCTAGTAAGATAATTCCAATGGCAAGCCAAACTATTCTTCAAAAAGGAAGCAATATTCCATGAAGGATGAGCCCGCGCAAAACACTCAAGAATTATGCTACCTTGAGGAATAATTATTTTAATGTCATTGTTCCTATTGGCAAGTGATGTTTTGGGAGCAGTAGGGATCACTTAAGGGTTGTCATTTATGGCAACACTTATGCTAGAGTGATCGCATGCAGAGAGTTTTGGTATTGGAGACTCAGTCATGAAAATGATTAAGTACAGAATCAGAATAACAGTATTTTGCAATACAGTTTTGGTCAGCGAAGATGATATATGATGTATTATGGTTTGTGAAGTTAAAGGAAGACATTTTGGGATATGTATGACCTTCAGTTAAGGTCGCACGTGTTTTGGAGATGAGATCAGTAAGATACAGTGATATGAAGGTATGCGAAGACAGAGAATCAGTGAAACAGGGTATATGAACAGTCGCGATGATTGAGGGAAGATCTGATGGAATGGTAACGTGCTAAATCAGATGAGAGTAGTATATTGCTGACACTTTGGTAGTATAAGATCGCCGACTCTATGTTTATCATTTGCATAAGTAATTATTATATTTTGTATTGTATTTGTGAAGCCGACTGGATGGCAGAATTAATATAAGTATAGAGTGTTTTGTGGAAGCGATAAGTGTGATAGTGATGGATATGTGATGGATGCGAATAGCAAATGCGAGATCAGAGATTGATAGAGTTATAACTTGAACTATAAAAGCATAGCAGATGCTTGTACAGTTCACTATTTGAAGAACATTTTTGTGACAGTATTTTGATTGTAAGATTTGTAAGCTCACTACCTTTAACAGGGTTTTTGTATACCCCTAACAGGGTTTTGTATTCCCCTAACAAGGAAATGTACTATGTAATACTCAGCTCCTAATAGGGCTAGATCTCCTAACAAGGATACTATATTTTAGTGCATAGTTGTGGGTACCATCCCTATCGGGGTTTTCCCTTGGTCGGAGTTTCCTCGAGAACAAATAATGGTGTCATGAGTTATGTGTTATGTGTTTATGTTCTTTTCATTTTTGCATTAATATGGTTTATTTGCAATTGGTTGAAGATTAAATTAAAGTGTTGTAATACTGATTCACCCCCCCCCTCCCCTCTCAGTATTACCTAATCCTAACAATTGGTATCAAAGCTATTGGCCCTTGGAGAAAAAGCCTAACAGTTTAAGGGAGATCATAATGGATTCAAGAAGTTTGCAAGAGAACTTTGAAGCAGCACTTGATGACCTGGACAAAGAAAAGGCTGAGAATGGCGAACTGAAATTCAAATTGAGAAGAGCAGAAGGTTTCATCAAGAAACAAAAGGAACAGCTTGAAATTTCAAGAAGTCATAAACAAGACCTTATGGATAAGATCAAAGAGGATTCAGATAGTGATACATCAAACCAAGTAAAGAAGCTGGAGCAGGAAAAAGAACAAATCAATCTTATGATGACTAAAGAGATTCAACATGAAAAAGATGCAAGACTCAAAGTTGAAGAAACACTAAAAGAAGCAAATGTGCAGATAGGACAAATGAAGACTGAACTTGATCACTACAAAGACAAATGTCAGGAATTGGAGAAGTACAATCAGATCATAAAAGGTGAACTCACTCAATCCAAATTGCATATTGAGAAGTTACACATGAGCAATGATAAGATTGATGAACAGAGAGAAAGACAAAAACCTAAAGGAGACATGACTAGAGTTGGATTCAATGAAGCAGAATATTCTAAGACTAATGAAGAGACACATGAAGCAAAGACTGAAGAAAGACCTACTCTTGAGAGACCTAGAGATCAGAACAGACCTTTCAGAGGTAGATGCTTTGGATGCAACAAAGTTGAACACATGAAAAGATATTGTAGAGGTAACAGTTCTTTCAAACCCTTTTTTGGTTATTGTCATAACTGTTATGCATATGGACATAAGAAAGCAGAATGTAGGAAGCCTGATCAATCCAGATATAAACAAGATTACATCAGAGAAGAATCAACAGCTAAGATCACATGCCACAAATGCAACAACTTTGGGCATACTACAAGATATTGTAAGCTGCAGGTAAATCAGGATAGAAGGAGATCACCTACATGTTACAAATGCAACAACCTAGGACACATAGCGAAGTTTTGCAGATACAATGGAGAGGATAACAGAAGAGGACCAAGAGGACCACCTCCTGTGGTTATAAGGAAGAATGTTGGTGACAGTGGTAAAAGTCTTAATGAGTATATAGATGAGTCTGAGAATCATTTCAAGAAATCGGCAAATGAAGAGGATGAGAAGATATGGAAAATAAAAGAGTTCAATAAGGCATTGGTTCAAAGAGAGACAATAGATGCTATTGTGTCTTCGCATGATGATTTCATTGCTACATCGACCTAGAAGGCCGCATGGCCTTAGGGGGAGCATTGGATGAAGACACCAGAATATATCCAGCCCCTGATTATGTGGAATAAGCTCATGCAAGTTTAGGTATGGTGTGTACAAACACTATAGAGTGTATGTGGATGATCGCAACACTTGGAGATTCATATTTTGTGTCCGCGAGGTTTGTGTTGACTGGACAGCATGTGAAGTTGAGCTACTTGTGATTAATGCACTTACTCAACCAGCAATGGATAAAAGAGCTTGAAGCATATCATTTCCTCACCATTTGATAATCAGCGACCAAGGAGAGCAGTGTGAAGAAGCATTTCAGCTACCTAGCAACCATATTGCGTGATCGATTCGAGCAAAAGTTCCGGATTTCAGCGTATTAAAGGTATTTAGACTTTATACACTTCAAGAAGCTATGGATGCACCTGTGATTTTTTATGTAGTTGATAGACCAAGGTATAAGTTCAAGAAGCACCCGTTTAAGTCTTGTGAGGATGATCCAGAGGGAGCATTTTCGCAAACGTGTTGCACATTGAGGACATTAGGGCATACATCCACTACAAATATGAGACTATAGGAGATGTTGATATCTATAGTGAATTAGATGGGATGATAGAAGCAGATGGAAAGATGGTAGAAGAGTTTAAGCATTTGGAAGATCAATCCATTATCAAGTTAACCCTTCTAACTGAGTTCAGCGAAACTAAATGGTTCAAAATAATTCTAAGCAAGATCCATGACCAATTTATAAGGATTGGAGATTAACAAGTTGAGATATGTGGACAAATGATCCATGAGATAACCGGATTGGATAATACTGGAGCCCTCCCAATAGCTGAGAAAAACATTAGAAAACAAGCAGAAACCCTAACCCATTCTAAGTGGGATAAGAGAGCAATGACAGTAAATGACATCTTTCAGCAAGATGTGAGATTGGTGGCAATGATATTAGGTTACAAGATGTTCCACAACAGCATACCTAACTTTGTATCAGCTGGAGTAGTTATGATGGCATATATAATGGTTAAGGAAAACAAGAAATATAACCTATGCGAAGTTCTAGCACAGGAATTTTTGGAAAATGTGAAAGTTATTAAGAAAGATAAGTCCAAGGCATTCAGGTTTGGTTCACTTTTGGTTCATATGTACATCTACATTGAGCACAAATTCCCTGGAATGCACCCTAGAGCATGGAAGGATGATGTACCTACTGGTATTCAAATCTCTGAGAGCTACAGAAGACAAAGCAAAAATTGGGTAGATGGTGAACTATTTGCTATGACAAAGATTCTTTAGAGGCAAATGAAGGAAAGGTACAGGATACCTAAGGAGATAGTTGAAAAGTACAAGGACACAATCTGTTTCATGGTTGAAACTAACTGTGTATGCTTTGAAGCAGTCGAGCCTAGGAAGAAATGGTGCTACCCTATGGGGTACGAGGTCATCTCTGAGGTACTAACAATGCAAGTTGAACATGTACTAGCAGCTGAGGTAGACACATCCGAAGAGAGATGAGGAAAATAATGGGAAAAGTCAGAAAAAGTTAGAGAAGAACAGGATAAAGGGACTAGGAAGAGAAAGATTGACAAAATAGTTGAAGACATTACTGCGAAGGTAGGAATCACTAGAGAACAGCTAAAGAAACTAAGGACAAAGATGATAGAAGGATCCTCTAGCATGGCAATTGAGGCACCTCCTCCTTCTGAAGCTGAAAAGACAGTAAGTCCTGCTCCAGACATAATTGATTTATCAGTCACTCATGAGAAAATTGCAGAAGTAGTTGCACCTGCGAACACACCTAGGAGATCTACAAGAGCTAATAAACCAAGCAGCCCTAAGGATCAAAAGGTAGAAACAGAGGAAGAGAAGAAAGAAGAAAAAGAAGTGCAAAGAAGCCACAAAATCTATGGAAACCAGACATTCAAATGTTACAAAAGAGAGTGATAAGAGATGGGAATCTGAAGACTATAAACAGATATTATGAAAGGTATGATTCTGACAATCAGGCAATAATTGAGGACACAATAATTGAGTACTTATTGGTTTCAAGAAGAACTCGTTAGAGATAGAAGGGAGTATCCCCAAGGACTTGTATACCAAGTTCGAAATAAGAAAACAGTTGGCACAGTCTGAGGATGAAAATATAAGAAACAAGACTATTGAAGACATGTTGCCCCCGGTAGTCTCTACACAAGAAAGGGAGAGAATCATCAAAGAGTTGAAACCTTTATTGAGGACTAAGGCTAGACTAGGTGAAGATTATGGCAAGAAGATATGATGAAGTCATAGAGGACACACAAAAGGCACTGGACCAAGTTCTTATGAGCGACATGTCTGAGAAGACCTCACCTCCCAAGGTAACCAAGCCTACACCTTTGGGAATAGGAGAAAGTTCTAAGACAGTTGAAGTGTGTGAGCAAGCAAGCAAAGCTAACATGCAACCAGACTTCTTTGTCACTGGTGTGCCTGTGATGGTGTGCCTGTGACCCTTGACACCTCGCTTGATGTGAATGACCCATTTCAAGACAATCTAAACAATGCGATGGCAGTTGAAGAGGAAGGACAGATAGAGAAAGAACATGCAGAAGAAAAACAGGAAGAGAAAGTAAAGGAGAAGGAGATATAGCAAGAAGAAAAGTAGGTAGAAGAGACAGAAACAGAAAAAGTAGTAGAGGTAAGAGCTGAGCATAAACCGGTGAGCACAGATGTGGAGAGCATGGATGAGGATGAGCTCATGAGGTTATCCTTCATGGCTTTTGCTAAGGCAAAAAAAAGATCAGTACAAAAGGAGGATAAAAGGGTAAAGGTGATTACTAGGGTAGTGGAGACAGTGAACAAATTACTCCCTACACCTATTGTTTTTGAAGGAAAGGATGATGCGGAGAATTTGAGCATGGCATTGGACAACTTTGACAATCATTTTGAGTCATTGTTGAAAACCACAGAGGATAAGGCAGAAAAGGGATTCCTAGAAAAGAAGTTGAAGGAAGTTTGTCAGTCCATCTCATGGGACTTGGACATTCTGAAAGCAACCACAATCAAAGCTAAGAGTTGTGTGGCACAAGGAAGAAGGATATACAGTTACTGCATAAATCCTTGTAGACATGTTAAGAATATTGAAGATATCATAGCCAAGGACAGGGCTACACTAGACAGCTTGATGGACAGTTGTGAAACCTCTTCACAAACTGTGGTAGAAATGGACAAACAGACATCCAAGCTTTTGGATAAGATAAGTGTTCCGAATACGGAGAAAGGGAGAGTAGTGGAAAGATTTGGTTTGTTGAAGAGTTTAATCACTCGTAAGCTATCAATGCTTGAAACTCATCTCACAGAGATGGAGAAAATAGAAGGATCTATGTCAAATGATATACCCACTGAGCTGAAGACAGCAGAAACAGCATCTTATGCACTGAATGGACTGATCCATGTCAGTGAACTTTTGATTAAGTAATGGGTTGAGGAATTGAAGACCTTGGAAGACTCCTTCCAAGACATTCTAAATCTAGGGAGTAAGCACTAAGTCTTTTGTGCTTAGAATTTTGAAATTTTGTATATACCTTTGTCATTGGTGTCAAAGGGAGAGGAAGAGAAAAGAAAAATGAAAAGAAGAAGAGAAGAGAAAAAGTGAGAAGATGAAAAAGAATAAATTAAAAATAAAAAATAAAAAAGAGGAGAATATCTATATAGGGAAGTAGAAGGAAGATAGTGCTTTGACACTTAGTCATTTTTCGCTAAGTGTTGTCATCAATGCCAAAGGGAGAGATTGTTGGTAAGTGATGTTTTAGGAGCACTATGGATCACTTAAGGATTGTCATTTATGGCAACACTTATGCTGGAGTGATCGCATGCAGAGAGTTTTGGTATTGGAGACTCAGTCATGAAAATGACTAAGTACAGAATCACAGTAACAGTATTCTACAGTATAGTTTTGGTCAACGAAGATGATATATGATGTATTATGGTTTGCGAAGTTAAAAGAAGACATTTTGGGATATGTATGACTTTCAGTTAAGGTCGCACGTGTTTTGGAGATGAGATCAATAAGATACAGTGATATGAAGGTATGCGAAGACAAAGAATCAGTGAAACAGGGTATATGAACAGTCGCGATGATTAAGGGAAGATCTGATGGAATGGTAACGTGCTAAGTCAGATGAGAGTAGTATATTGCCGACACTTTGGTAATATAAGATCGTCGACTCTATGTTTATCATTTGCTTAAGTAATTATTATATTTTGTATTGTATTTGTGAAACCGACTCGATGGCAGAATTAATATAAGTATAGAGTGTTTTGTGGAAGCGATAAGTGTGATAGTGATGGATATGTGATGGATGCGAATAGCAAATGCGAGATCAGAGATCAGAGATTGACAGAGCTATAACTAGAACTATCAAAGCATAGCAGATACTTGTACAGTTCACTATTTGAAGAACATTTTTGTGACAGTATTTTGATTGTAAGAGTTGTAAGCTCACCACCTTTAACAGGGTTTTTGTATACCCCTAACAGGGTTTTGTATTCGTCTAACAAGGAAATGTACTATGTAATACTCAGCTCCTAACAGGGCTAGATCTCCTAACAGGGATACTATATTTTAGTGCATAGTTGTGGGTACCATCCCCACAAGGGTTTTCCCTTGGCCAGGGTTTCCTCGAGAACAAATAATGGTGTCATGAGTTATGTGTTTATGTTCTTTTCATTTCTGCATTAATATGGTTTATTTGCAATTGGTTGAAGTTTAAATTGAAGTGTTGTAATACTGATTCACCCCCCCCTCTCAGCATTACCTAATCCTAACAGTTCCCACCTTTAGAATTTAGTTATTATCAGAAATGGGTACATTCAAGAGAGACAAATTGATAGGATGAACCTTCAAGATCTCACAGCTACAATAAAAGATCTTTTGGAAAATGTAGAGCCCCAACAATTCAACCTTTGAATAGAAGGATATCGTAGAAGCATAATGGACAAACGGATTAACACCTTGAATGAAATCAATACTAATACTAAAGATCCTGAGGAGATCAGGTATTATCTTGAATACTTCAGTCTTTGAGACTAAAGCCATTGTTCAACAAATTCACTCTCATATTTCTACACAAGGTCTAGTGGCTAGCACAAACAACTCAAACATTAAAAAGGAGGATGATTCAAATTGTGACTCCTAGAATATGTATTGTGATGTAGCCTCTCACTCTCTCTCATTTCCAACTCATTGTATCTAGCGTCTATGAACTTGATTTTATTTAAAATTATAGATATTGTAATATAATGATTTATATAGATTTGTTATATATTTCAAATATTTTCTATGTACAATAAATAATATATATATATATATATCAACTTATATATGTATATCAACTTTTATATATATTCTACTACCAAACCCTACCATACTAAACTTGGGAACAAATTGTCGTACGAATGAACTTGAACCATGAACCCTTACATCCAACAACTTAGGTCATAGGAAAACATATAACAAGAAGGTAGACATCATTGTGAAATTTATGTGTAGAGTATTGCATGTAAGATGGATCTCAAGATGGGGATATGACATAGAATGGCCTCTTTCACAAGGAGTATGGTTTGTTGTGACCCTACACCAATGGTTATTCATCTATTTCTAAGTGTATTGAGTATTATGACACCTTGGCCCCCACATTTCTTAAGATGTGTAATCTCTAATGAGTTTTATGACAAAAATCCAGTTGAAGCAATTCTTCAACCATTAAAAAGTTTACCAAAATAATCATAAAGCCTAAGAATTTAACAAATCTCAACAAAATTATATTTTTCAACATGGCTGCAAAAATTGAATTTTGTCTTTAGCAATTCAAAGGAAATCTAGAGATATGCTTGCCTCTATGTTTTTATTCTTATATCTTAACAATAAGAAAGGAGATACTTTGTTATGGCCCTAATTTTTATAGAGATACTTAAGGTTTAATGGGAAGAGTGATGATAAAGTTAGAGAACAGTAGCTTTAATTTGAAATAAGTATTCTCATCAATCTTACCAATCACTATTTTTATTTGAATTGAAGGTGAAGCTAGCAAGTGGCTTTATGAGAGGCAAATGCAGAAAAACTAATGAAAATAATGGTGATGTTTATAAGGATGAAGAGATGAAAGAAAAGGGTTAAAACACTTTTGCTCCAATAAGGAATCTTCAAGTTATCATTTTCATAAATAAATTCATAAAATGGTCATTCCATCCATAAAACCTAGCAGTAACTAAAGTTTCAGATCATCAATATGGACTTGGACAAGCAACTACATTTTAAAACAAAGAATATCAAGGAAACTCAAATCAGTGTAAACAAATTCAAAATTTTGAATATTTGAAGCTCGCTCTTAACGAATATGTTTCTGCAGTCAGTACTTAGGCCATGTCCATGGATGGCTTGGATATCCTTGATCAGAGAGTTTAGGAGTTATTAACATGAATATGCAAAAGAAATTCATGAAATTTTTATATAGGAAAAAGAAAAGTAACCTTGCAGAATAGTACACATAATGAGGAACAAAGCAAGGTCAGCGTGGAAAATGAAGATGAACACGAAAATTGCGAAGAAGAGCACAAAGAAGAATCTGAAGACCAATATAAGGACTTGGGTACTTATGAAGAAAACTCTAACACTTCATCTCCACAAGGGCCAATGAAAAAGCAAAAGAAAAGATTGAAGAGGCAAAAATAGCAGAATAAAAAGCTAAAGAGGAAAAAAGAAATAAACCAAGGATGCAAATTATAAACATCCACATCACCATAAGCCGCAACAATCATAGAGGCATGCTGCAATGCTTCAAAGTAGCAACACACACAGACATACATTGATCCACAATTATGGAGATACATGGAATGAAATGAGCAACAACTATGGACATACAGGGAATTAGAGGAGCAATCATTATGGCTGTACATGGAATCTTAGGAATAACAACTACAGACAAGGAGTAATCATTATAGCTATACATGGAGGGAAAGCAAAACAACTATGGGCATGAACAGAATTAAAATAGCACAAAACATGAAAACATACTTGGAAAAAGACACCATCAAGAACTATCACCCACCAAACTAAGTATATGATTTTACAATGTGTATGGGGTGATTGGGTATACGACATGTAGCATGCATATCCCTCAGTAATATTGAGTCAAATATATTAGATCAAATAGGAAGCTTGTCGTATTAGTTATATTGGGTAATGAGGGGTTGTCAACTCATCATGTATGTACAAGGTTTCTTGTTATCATTAGGAAAAAATCTATATATATGAGCCTCATATCATTATGAAGGGATGTTGTGTATGTGAAATATTCGATGGTGTACAAGGACATCAGGGGCCAACTGCACGTCCTCGACAGGTAACTGCTAATTTTTGTAATATATTCTCCTAATAGAGATGTTTTCTTTAAAGAAAAAAATGTTTTATCAAACTAGCACTTCTACATTTGATATAGCATTACTCATAAGTAATGGTGAAACTTGTAATATAATGTTATGGAAATTATTTCAACTTGATTCTAGTGATTGCAATTGTCATCATCCTTTTTATCAAGGGGCATACTGTCAAAGTCTTCTGAAAATGATATAATGTTGGTTCAAAACATAATTTGAAACGGAGACATTCCTCACAAAACAAATTACAGCGCAGAGACAATATATAAAAGGAACAAGCTTATGAAACAGATAATCAATGTCAAATGGCGCAGATGCATGGTTAAAAAAATGTAAGAAATTTCAAATTGTAATGTTTAATCCTTATTAGAATATAACTAAGTGAAGCCTGTGACGGGTAAAGGTCACCTGATCTACATTTTTTTCCTAGAGGTAGAATATGATAAAGTTTACTTGCCCTCCCAAAACTTTCTCACCACAACATGCGATATAAGGATGTCAACCACACAAGAACATGAAGCTTAAAGAGAGAATAAGATCAAAGTGGTTCCAGAACCTGGTCTCAAAAGAAAATGTTGTGAAGCTGAACTTTGATGGAACCTCCTGCAGAAACCCAGGCAATGGGGAAGCAGGAGGCCTTCAGGTGTTTGTGTACATGCATTTCTCATGAACTTTAGTCTTTTATTATAGTTACTAACAAAGCTGGGCTCTCACGGTAGGTTTGTGGCTTGTTTCAACTTGAACATAAAGCAATTCATTGCTGAAGGACATTCCCAAATTGCTATTGGTCCTACGGGAAGCAATGCTGCAGATCATTATCACCATCATGGAAGAAGGCACTTCTTTCTCTTCATGGTTTAATCACATTATCTATCACATATGTTTTGAGAAGAAAAAATGCCGTAAACCCCTTTGCAAACTGCAGCAAATACAAGTTGAACTAAATTTAGAAAATTGAAGTTCATCACCTTCATCTTGATTGGGTACTGAAAAACCTCATTATAGCAATTGGAAAATTGATTTAAATAGTTTTTATTGTCTTTTCTACTGTTAATGTCTTTAATGGTAATTTCCAGAGACATACTGTCTCTGGCCTATTTTGGTTTTATGGCCTGCTACTGTAATATTTTGTGAATATGATATTTAATTTTTTAATTATGCTCTCTTGTAATGCTAGCATTAGATCATTAGCCAAAAACGCATTAAGCTTTACCATTATTCCCATATGTTTTGAAATCTAACTGGAGCAAATGTTTAGCAACAGACATTTATAAAAGCAACTTTCTAATTTACAAACATGACAAAAAATGTGACACAGCAGAAAACTGTAATGACAATATACAAGTTCATACGTAATTTTCAAACTTCCATGCCAGTGCCAGGTCAATTTTCTATAGACAGATGCACCTCATTCACTAAATATAATACAAAATACAAAATGTTCTTTTTGGCCCAAATTATGACAGAGATTAAACATATAAATCTAAGTTATCTCTGTTCAAAGTGCCATGTTTTCATCACTTGATCATACCAGCATAGAAGTGATACTAACGGAGTACATTTAGTCCAGTCAACCATTATCCAAGTGGCAACACAGCAATTTCCAGAGAAAACAAGAAAGAGTCATTTCTAAGGCAATCGAGTAAGGAAACTGCACAATCAGGAAGCAGTTAGCTTTAACCAACATTATACTTGTGCATCGAGGCGGGGTTCAAGTGCCAGGCCAAACCAGTTTGGCCTACATATGCGACTGTCAAGTGGACAGGGAGGCAGTCCCCACCATTTTTTTTCTGAAAGATCATACATAAAAAGGACAGAATGATAATTTTTGTAAAAGCAAATTTTACCGCACAGAGCAACAGTTAAAAAATATTCCAGATTTCCATGGCTGAATTTACTGAAGAGATGATCAGGCATAGTGCAAACAATGTGCCACTGCTTGACAGACTCGTCCAGCTCCCAAATACCGATCTTCTTCAAAACCCTATGTTCCTCAATGCCCCCAACAAGAATCAAGGAGCCGTCGTGCTCCATTATATGGGGACACACAAGAGGAGGCATGGTGACCTCAACTAAATGCCAGGTTCCAGCATCCAAATCAAATGCCAACAAGTTATCAGGATGGCTCAAACAGAACAAAAAACCATCAAGGTGAGCAGCATTGCCTACCATGGCAAATCTTCCATCAAAACTACCAGTCATCTTCCATGAATTGGTCTGTGAATCATACACCTGAGAAGTAATTGTGTCATCTGTGCTAACAGCCAATATCTTATACTCTTTGCTGAATACCACAATTGCAACAATATAGGAAGAATTACCATTCATGGGTAGCATGGCAGGAAGAATCTTGTGTGTTTTAGTGAACAAATTGCACACGACAAAAGAGCCTTTTCTATTCTCAGCTACCACAAGACCCCCACCAGATGCTACAACCCTACGAAATCTACAACAAGCCTCAGAGCAACGACAGGATGAAGATGAAATGCTGGACAGGGTTATCACAGCCCACTTATTATCTAGTGGGTCATATGCAGCAACAACATTTCTATTAACATAATCAGCAAAAAGAACAAAATAAACGTCTTGAGGAGGCACCTTTCTGTAGACTGACATAAAAGAGTCCGAGTGTACCATCGAATTCCAGGCTCTGCAAACGCTCAGCATTCTAAAAAGGCTTGAAATGGGCAAGCGGGCCAAGATATTTTCCCACAGATGGTGCGGAAGATCAACTGCCTGTAATTCCAGGGCCTTATTCTGCTCCCTGGCAACCACAACCTTGCATTTGCTCCTAGCATTTTCCTCCACATCTTCAGTCTTCTCTGAGATAACTTCTTCACTATTAAACTCCATCATGAACCCAAATAAATGGTTCGAGACTCAAAACCATGGGCATTTATATCCCAAATAACTGGGATTTTAAACGTTAAATACAACTCACACCGCAAAAACTACTAGAGTATGAAAACAGAGCATAATTTGGGGCAAAAACACTACCCGGGTATCAAAACAAAGTATGATTTACGCCAAAATTGAGGATCCACACCGCAAAGTGAGGATCCATCAACTTTCTGAGCATGTGAAATTGTGGGGATTTACGCCTACAAGCAACCATTAGGGCATTCAGGAACGTTGGAATTCAATTGATTTGTAAATTCAAAAGAGATTCCTCCCTGAAGCTCAATGACATATCACATAGTTTTTCATATTAATTCCCGTATTCAAATAAAGCATAATGATAATAAACAATTCCTGATGTAGAATCATGCATAGGGATAGGGATCTTTTGAACTGCATCTAGTACCATCCGAAGGTCAAAAACTCATTTTAGAAAAACGAGATAAAGTAATGGATGAATAAGGCAATGCACCTAGAGTTGGCATTGCGATCTGAGTGAAAATGATATCCAAATCAACCCCATAATTTCAGCAGGCTCTGTAGAATCACGGAGAAAACGTATACACATCAGATGCGGTTTCATTTCGTGCGGAATCTGAATTTGATATATATATTCTTTCACCTTTGGTATTAGAAATATTTTGTCATTAAACATTAATAACAATGCAACAATGCATTGTCAAAGTTCTTATTTAATTTGTTAAAAGTTAATTAGAAATAAATTATATAATTCAAGTGGTATCTTTAAATACGAAATATAAATTAGAGTAGTAAATGTTACAATATAGTATTAATAAACTATTAATTTTTATTAGATGAGATGTGAATGAGCATATGCAACAATATGTAATATATACAATATTAATATTTATTTGAAGGTAAATTATAGCATGAGCAAATAAATGTAGTGTAGCATGCATTACAAAGTATTATAGAAAATGTAAGTCAATTTGGACTAGATTTAATGGATATGAAATATCAATATTTACTTGTTGTGTGAATGACATTTATCTCTCTTATAGCCAACATAACTTGTAATTTGATATAGTAAGTAATAGTTTTATGAATGATGGATACCCATGAATTATGTTTTTTGTGTCATTTGGTACGTGCAAATGTTGTATCATGAATGTTGTCAATGAATGAGAAATGTGTTAGAGAAGATATTGAATGGAACAAGGCAAGGATGCAAAGTGTCAAAGTTCCTATGTAATTTGTTAAAAGTTAATTAGAAAGAAACTATACAATTGAAGTGGTACCTTTAAATACTAAATATGAATTAGAGTAGCAAATGTTACAACATGACATTAATTAACTATTGTTTTTTTATTAGATCGGATGTGAATGAAACATGTACAACAATATGTAGCATATACAATATTAATATTCACTTGAAGGTAAACTATAGCATGAGAAAATAAATATAGAGTAGCATGCATTACAAAGTATTATGGACAAAGTAAGTCAATTTGGACCAGATATAATGGATATGAAATAGCAATGTTCACTTGTTGTTTGAATGACATTTGTCTCTCTTATAGTCAGCATAATTTGTAACTTGATATAGTAAGTAATAGTTTTATGAATGATGGGTATCCATGAATTATGTTTTTAGTGTCATCTAGCACCTACAAAAGTTGTATCATGAATGTTGTCAATGAACGAGAAATGTGTTAGAGAAGATATTGAATGGAAATATATGAATGAAAAAAGAATTTGTAAGATTTTATGTTTACCTTTTTGTGGGAGCTATTTTTCAATCTCCAATTGTAGTAGCATGTGTGGTGTCACAAAGGATGAAGATGAATCTTGAGTTTTTGTGGTTGTAATCTTCAAATAGAGTATCGTTTAGGCTTGGCAGACGTTGTTCAATAATGGACTTGTCAATTGAGTACTCATTGTCTATTTGTTCTTAGTTATGAGCACAATTTTGAGGTGAAGTGAGTAGACATGTGTGACATCTTCAAACGTTAAATGAATTAGGAGCTAGTCATTGACAGCAAAGGTGGCCTTTATGTTGGGTAAAACTAAATTTAAAAGATTAATATAGTGAATGCAAATCAAATGGATTAGGAGTGAACATTGAAGAACATTCTTACATGTGTTTTATTTGCCTCAATGTTCTCATCTTTGATTTCAAGTGTATATTATGAGCCAATTTTTTTACATGCAACCACTGGTGCATTTATTATACCAATAGCATAGTTACTTGTGCTCATGAGTAGCTATTTGATAGTTGTTCTTGGTATGAATTTGTATTCATGACATTCATGGTATAGCTTGAATTATGCTTGATTATTTTAAGATCAGGATGCAATCACAGTCTCCACTGTCATAGTATGTTTTGGGAGTGATTTGAAATTCTAATATTGAAATTGGTGTTCCTAGGACTATTTTATCTTTATATTGTTGGACAAGGTTACATGTGACCTTCAATGTTATTATCATTTCTGCTTTGGAATCTGTTGAGTTCGCACACAACACTTCACATGTTTTACTTTCTCTATCCAGTGTTGTTATGTACACAACGAGGACATATCCTTTGAAGGTGTTGTCAACTTTTCTTTCATTTATTTCCTAAATGGATATGGAGTTGAGACTGCTTAATTTTGACCTGCACAAAATATGATAGTGTTGTTTTAATGTTTGCAAATATGGATAATCTATGTTAACTAGAAACAAGGCAAGTTAATTACATTTTTGTTATATGGTCTTCATATGTGTTTCTTTTCTAGTTCTTTTGTTTCCTTCCATTGTTTTGTTGCACGAAAATTGTAAAGTATTGCACTTTGCATCATTAATTTATAGTATTTGGTTTGGATGGAAGAATGCAATATTTGTGAAATGTGATTGCAAGGTTGTAGATATGGTGCTTATTATATTTATCTTTCTTGGTATGTTTATTAGTAGTCTAGAGTGGAGTCATTTTTTTGTGTGGTATGTGTATGCACCCTAAAATGGTCGCCTAGACTTTGGGCCCCATTTATTCAATTTATCAATCCTGAATCAATTTTATCAATAATCAATATTTTCAACATTATCAATTTTTTTATCAAATCTTAATTTCGATCATATATTGGATTTTTATCCTATGGGCTAACCATTTATCCTAAGTTTTTATTTACTTAAAAGGAATATTTCCTCCCCTTTTAATTAAATAAAAAGCCCCCACTTTCCTCTTATCCTAAGTTGCACAAATAAAGCATTATTCCTATTTTATAAAAAGGAGAAAAGCACTTTTTGTCTCATATGGACATAAAGTCAACTCTTATTTTCCTATTGGAGGATACTTGTGCACATGGATTGCTCCTCTTTCAAGCTCCACTGCTAATTAAGACTTTTTGCCTCTTAATCTCAATGGTCCATTTCTTTGTATTTCTTATAAAAGGAGAGCTCTCTCCTTCATTTGCATATACCATGTTTTTATGCTAATGTTATGCTGCAGGTTTTAGGTGCATTTGGAGCTTTTGAGGATTTTGAAGACTTGTTGCTTTCATCATCTAGTTGCATAGTTGCTTTCATAATTGCATGATAATGGCATTCATAGTATAGATTTCCTTTTATGCAATAGAATAAGCTCACATAGTCTAAATAGGAAGGCTTAGTAATACTTGTTATTTCCCTTCATAGATTAGTTGCATTGTACTTTCATTTTCATAGCTTAGATTGCATTCTCATTTAGATTTGCATTGCATTTTCATAGTGATTCTTGAGGATATTGGCACTCTTGCCCTTGTCCTCACTTGAATCTCTCATTGTGTGGTTGACTAGCAAGGTCACAAGCTTGTAGCTCTAGCTGAGAGCAAATACATCATAATCCCTTGCAACTCCATGCATAGAGAGCTATGAGCCGCTTTGTGAGGCCTCATTCTTGAGCAACCTTGCATGTAATGGTAAATAGAAGTGCACCTTTTTAGTGTGTACAGTATGGAGCTTTATGAATGTAGCAAGGTGGTCAGTTCAATATGTCTTTGTTTTATAAATTGAGCATGTATTTGTACTTGAATTAGACCAAATGTGATCAATCAATGGGTTATTTGCATTAAGTACCTAGTTTTCCATAAAATTTATATTGTGGTTGTTGATCCCTAAGAGGCTCACACCTAAATAAAGGTAGTCGAGAAGTTTCGCAAGAGTGGGACGGGCTACACCCTGCAAAATAGCCTCTGAGATTTTAGAAGCTAGCTCTTCATGAGTGGTGTTTGGGGGAAAGGAAGGGGACAACCTTTAGCAAACAACCTAAGCTAAGAGGAGGTGAAAGGCCAAATCAAAGCTTTATTAGACTGGCAGATAATGTTTCAAATAGTATTTGTAGGGGTTTGACCATTTGTGGTCAGAGATCCATGCATTCATTCACTCTTAACATAGTGCATCACAAACCCAAAGTTGTTGGACATAGGTCAAAAATTTCATATCCCAACCATGGCAAGCACCTGCAAGGGTCCAAATAAAAGTAGAGAACTCCTAAAGGGAGCACAAGCCTTTCCAGCCAAGGAAATAGTATAAGACCCTATTTATCAACAAGCATAAATAGTTCTTATAAGGTTCAAAAGAAAAGACCTCAATTCCTAAAATTGATACAAATCATCTTCTATATTAGATGCATTGAGAGAGAGAGAGAGAGAGATCTTTTGGCATCTTTCAAGGGATCTCAGCATGCTGGGAATGAACCTTATATCTCTAGCTACATAGACCAGAGCCTTATCCATTGGGCTGGAGAGTACTCACTTCAAATTTCTCTGATCGGTTATCCCCGATGAGTTGTTGGTTGAACTGGAAATACCTGCAAGTAAAAGAAAAGTTAGAGATTTCCTTGGGGAAGAAAACAAAATATTAGGCGTGAAAAAAAGCTACAAAAGAGAACCATCGAAGAGATAACAAAGAATAAAATCATTAAGAAGGTTAGCCAAGAGTTGTCATTAATCTCATTCAAAAATCAAACAAACCATATCAACAAACCCGATAGCCATAAGAGATATTTCAAGAGAAGCTTCAACTAGTAGAATTTGTGCCTATGAGATGACTA
Organism: Chamaecyparis obtusa; assembly: GCA_027943335.1. Taxonomy (NCBI): domain Eukaryota; kingdom Viridiplantae; phylum Streptophyta; class Pinopsida; order Cupressales; family Cupressaceae; genus Chamaecyparis; species Chamaecyparis obtusa. Next base: position 459,949 of record BSBK01001771.1, read on the forward strand.
CTCTTAGTAAGGAACTTCTGAAGGTTGAAACTGCATTCAAATCTAGTGTGACTAGGCATGATAAGGGAGAGAGTTCTTCTATAGACAACTTCAAACGTTGTGCTAAGAAATGGGAGAGATCATGGAAGAGGAAAGGAAGATGGATGAACTTGAAGCCTTGATTGAAAAAAGACTACCTAAGGGTTCTAGTAAGTACGAAGGAAAGTTGCCTTTGAAATTCTTTAATTAAAATAAGATTGGTCACATTGCATCTATATTTCCTAATAGAGTTTCTTAGGAACCTAAGTTTAGATCTAAGAAATTTCACCCTAAGGGTCATAAAAGTTTTTATGTTGAGGAAGGTGTGACTAATCATGAATATGATGCTAGTGAAGAAGAGATTGTGTTTATTGCTATTAAATAAGATAATCCTAAAGAAGAGAAAGTTTTGGTTTTGCATCTTGATAGAAGAAATGAATGGGTCATTGATAGTGGATGTTCACATCACATGACTGGTGAAAAAAGATAAGTTTGTGAAGCTTGAAGAATATGATGGTGGTGTTGTTAGATTCAGTAACAATAGCCCTTGTTTTATAAAGGGAAGGGGATCTATTACTCTTGATGGTAAGAATAGTACTGATTATGTCCTATATGTTGAAGGTTTAAGACAACTTGTTGAGTGTTGGACAACTATTGGATAAGGCCTACTGACTAAAATTCATGGAAGGAATGTGAAAAATCATTGAAAGTAATGGAAATATAATTTGCATCTAGTACACAGACAATAGGTAATCTATTTAATTTAACAATTGTTGAGAACAAGTGGTTGGTTGCTAAGATTGATGACAATTGGTTGTCGCATAGAAGATTTTGTCATGTGAACTTCGATAACATGGTGAAGGTTAGCACTTCTAATATTGTAAGAGATGTATCTAAGCTGATGAAGCCTAACAATATGTGCAAAGAATGTCAATTGGGTAAGCTGACTAGATCTACTTTTAAAATTAAGATAAATGGAGTGCTAGATTTAGTGCATATTGATTTGTGTGGTCCTACTAAGACAAGAAGCTATTATAGTGGTAGATATTTTATGCTATTTATTGATGATTATTCAAGGATGATGTGGGTTACATTATTTAAAGAGAAATTAGAAGCCTTTAATAAATTTCAGATATTCAAGGTGATAGTTGAGACAAAGTCTGGACAAAGATTAAAGTGCCTAAGATTGGACAAAGGTGGAGAATTCACATCCGGTGAGTTTTATGCTTTTTGTGAAGAACATGGGATAAAGAGGTGTAATCATCTCAAATTGGACAAGATCGATCAAGTGAACAATCAAGGCAAAACTTAAGGCAATTGAATCAAATCAAGCATTTATCAAATCAAGATTCAAATCAAGCTATTATTCAATTGAATTAAAAATCAAAAGTCATAAAATCAACTTAAATCAAATAAAGCATGATAAATCAATTAATTGTGTAATTAATATAATTAATTACATAGTTCATTTAAATCAAATCAACCCATTCAAGGGGTACACATGGATAAAGATATTAATTAAATTTAATTAATTAAATCCTATTTTCCCTCAACCACCAAATGGTAGAAAATTCATCTATTAGAAATAGGGAATACTGAGAGGGGGGGGGGGGGGGGGTGAATCAGTATTCTACAAACTTTTACTTTTGCCCAATTATGGATATAACAGATTAACTTGATACTTGCAAAATAGAGTAAACTAAATAGCATGCATAGCAATAAAGCAAATGAACTCATAACACCATGTTTTATTCTAGAGGAAACCCTGGCCAAGGGAAAACCCCGGTGGGGATGATACCCACAATGATCCACTAATCAAAAGTATCTGGTAAAGGATGTTGACCCTATTAAGAGTCTATTACATACATATAGTGTCCCAATACTGATTAAGGGACTCTAGGCCTTGTTAGAAGCCTCAACCCTGCTAAGAGTTGGTAGTACAAATAGAAATGATTACAAGATGAGCCCACTACCCAAACATGTAATGTACAATGATTTCTGATTACAAAAGGGCAAGGTATATAACCTTTTACTGCTACTGAATAGCTTTCCTATTCTTCGCGTGCATATACAAAGTCTGCTTGCTTGTCTTTCACAATTTACAACTTTTCATCAATATCTTTTACATACATATATCACTTTTTTTATCTTCGCATTGCATATGTCTTACATTTATACAAGTTATTTAGAAAAATAACTTTTATAGTCGGCTTTACAAAACATAAAGCACTTTACAAAATACATATTAACTTGCACTCCCCAAGGGTTAACATATAGGATGTCATCCCTTAAATGATTAAGTTATTATTTTGATAAACAAAATAATTCCTTAACTTTCATACTAATTTTGTCTTCATTCTCTGTCCTGTCGGCTTCAACTCTGTCTCTAGTAATACTGCAATAACTTATTCCGTACATGTCGTACAGACTTGCGCTCTTAGGTGAGTCTTCAATATACATCATAGTATCCATGTTCAAGTGTGCAAGCATTGAACTTACTTATATTGATGTTTCCAACCAAAACTATCTCTGGTTATACTGGGAAAATGTTGCTTACACTTAGACAATTTTACTCTGCACTCTGTCATAACTGCTTGCTAACATATGTGGTCTTCATACAGATTATATGTTGCCAAAATGACAACAACCTGATATCTAACTCATTCAAATTGCTAACAATCTCCCCCTTTGTCATTGGTGGTAACATATAAGAAAATTGGCTAAGTTACACAAAACTTCAAAATTGTGGCCATAAAAAAATTATTCTTTAGTATCCTTATATCTCCAAAATATCTTCTATACTTCCCCCTAGGAATATACTCCATATCTTATATCTATATAATCAATTTTCTGCTATGACTCCCCCTTTGACAACAATGACAAAAAAAGGGTGCCAAAACTGCATAATTTTTTTTTTACCTTTGATCTCAAGATTGTAAGGCCGATAGGCATGCAATACAATTTGCAAAATTTGTCTTTATACTTTCCAATTCCTTCTCCCTTGATTTCTTAACAGTGTCTGAAACACTAAGGAGTGTGCATAGACCATATGATGCTATTTCACATGCCTTAAGGTTTGCATAGTGAAATCTCTCATAAGATGTCTTAGAGGTAAGACATTCTTCCAATTGACTCTCCATAATACTTATTTTTATTGAAACATGCTCTCTTAATAGAGCAAATCTTTTCAATTTCCTTTTATTTTCATCACTAAGAATCCTTATATCATCATACAACTTGCTTATTGACTTCTCAGTAACAATTATCTTCACATTTGAATTTTCTAAGAGATTTGCTACTGACTGGATTTCTGCCTCTTTTGCTTTGATCTTTTCTGCTATATCAGATACATGATTCTTTGTTTTTGTACACTGAATGTACAAGGCTTTACCTCTGTCTAGATTCCTTCTAAGTTCCTTGATACATGCATCCATATTATTAATATCATTCCTAATATTCTGATGTATATATCATGAAATATTTTTGCCTCATAGACTTCCTGAGCCTTTACTATAGCTATGTCTGATAAGTTGGTGAATTCACTGTCAAATTCCTTCACAACTTCTTTAGCTTTTACCTGTGGATTTGCCTCTGATATCTAACTGGTTACAATACTTTGCAACTTTTCTATCACTTCAACCAATGCTCCTTCAAGGCTTTTGACTTTCTTGTTTTTACCAATGATTTTTTTAAAGGATGAGATCAATTCTATCTGATCATCATCATCAACTTCCTTTCCAAGATTTGCAAAAATAGATTCCATCTGTGATTTTTCTGCTACAGTCTTAGGAGTGGTTCTGATTTCTGCTTGACTTTGTGCTCCTTCCTGACCTACTATTGTTGTGTTTACTTGAATCTCTGCTTGTTTTTGCTCTTCTTTCCTTGTTTCCTTCCTTTCTTCCTCTGCAATCGATGTTTCATGTTCTTCCATAGCCGAATTGTCAACAATGTCTTCAAGGTTGCTAAAAGGATTGTCATTATTGTCTAGTATAATATTTGTTCCTTCTACATTCATTGTTTCATCTTCAATGTTAATTGATGGTGGAGGAGAAGGATTTCTCTGATGCTCAACTTCCAAAGGTTGATCTACTATACTTGTGTGCTTAACACCTATAGTCATTACCTTTACAACTGCTTGTTCAATTTCCTTGTTTATTTCTTCATAATTTCCTCCCATTATCACAATTGTTCTTCTTTTTGTTCTTAAGTGAGTATTAAGATCTTTCATTATCTCCTTGAAATGATCTTCATCTTGAATATCACAGAGCTTTCTCACAAAATTTTCTTTTATCTTATTGTCCTCTTCAGCTGCTCTCTTCTTTCTGTTCAGTAATTTCTCAAATAGATCACCTGGTATCTTCTCTTGAGTACTATCAAATTTCTTATTAGCCAGTAACATATGTCTGACAATTGCATTCTCTAAGTTCAATCTTTCTAAATAATCATACAACTCATAGTATTTGTTCATCTTTGAAAAATCTCCATCATTAATGATTGAAGCATTCACTTTTTCTATCTTTGGTTTCCATTTTCTCTTATTGCTTCCAGTTTCTTCATCATCTTTTATTTCTAATACTCTCCTTTGTACAAGGGTAAATATTGTTTTATGTCTTTTACCAAGCCCACTTGCCATTTCCTTTACCCTTTTACCTAGTGGAGTGGTGGAGGTTCTTGCAAATTTCCTTGTTTCTTGCACCACTTCAACTTTTATTTCCTTTTCTGTAACTTGTGCATCTCCAATTTGAACTGCAACTGATATTAAAGGTGGAACAGACAAAACTTCATTATGTCCAATGTCTCTTAATGTTTTTGTGGTCTTCTTTGCCACTAGAAATTCCTGTTCAAACATTCATGTATCCTTCAAGATTTTCTTAATAGTGCTTTCCACTCTTTTCTTTGACAACTTTTCTTCTTGAAGAGATTTTGTGGAGTTAAAGTTCTCCTCATAGGTTCCAAATCTAGAACTTTTTACATCCAATTTACTCTTCAACAATCTATTCACATATTCTTCTAACTCATTTTCAGATACTTCATATCCGAGAGGATCTATGAATTCTAATCTAGGTTCAACTGCTTCAACAAAAGTAAAGTCAGTATCAACCATGAAACATATTTCATCTTTGTACTTATTTACTATAGCCTATGGTATCCTTTATCTTTCCCTCATTTGTTTCTGAAATGTTTTGATTACCAAGGTTGCACTCTCATTAACCTTGTCTATAAGGTGTCTCAGATACACCTTGTTAATTCTTTCCATAGTAGTCATGTTGTCATTCCAATCATCTCCAATAGTGTATGGAAATCTTCTCAACAAATGGAGAAACATATATGTGATAAGTGTTGAGAATCTTAATTGTGAGTTCTTGGTTTTCTTTATCTTTTCAAGGTTCTCAAATAGTTGAATTCTCAAGATTTCACATAAATCTACTTGTACTTTCTCTACACACATCAAATAAGTTGCATGAATCATACCAGCTGCTATGTCATATTCTCTAGAATTAGCACAAAATTTAGATGTTAAGATCTTACACACATATCTAACATCATCTTGAATTATCTTGCTAATTACAATTCCTCTACCATTGTAAGATGATTTAGTGTTATCCAGTACTGTATTTTTAACATTCTTCTCATTAAATGGTATAACTCTAGATTTTGACAAACTAGTTACTTCATGTATTAGATCTTTTGTGATGTCAATTACTCTATCATCCGACCAAAATTTCCCATTGTGAATTTTGCTTAAAATTATCTTTGTGCATTCATCATCTTCAAATTCATAGTTCAAATAGTATTTCACAATTTGGTTTTCCTTCAAATGTTCAAACCCTACTTTCAATGACATATCTTGATTATATATTTTCTCATATTCCTTAATCACACTACTGTCACTTATGGTTTCAAACTTGCATTTCAAATAACCTTTTACATCCTCTAAATGTAAAACTTTGTCTAGAATGGTTGATAAAGCGTGACTAGGGTCTTCTTTTAAGGGTTCTACAAGTTCCCTTTTGATTTTAGGTCTAACTTTTTCTCTTAAGTTGTGAATCAATGAAACATCCATATCTTCTGCAAATTCTTTAACTGTCCGATAGATTTGCTTAGTAAAATACCTCAATTTCACGATTTAGGGCTTTGCATAGATCCGGAAAGAAATTATTTCACCTAATCTTTCAAACTGCCTTCAATCACCACTGCTTCGATCTCCTTAACACATGAGTCACTTGAATGATTAACTAATACCGATCATAGGCTTTTAACTTCAAGATTCTAACATCACATTCAATTCTTTTGCCGCTTCTTTCCAAAAAGTTGTTCCTGCTTTCCTGCAAAACTTCAAACTTCTTGTGAACTCGCATAAATTCATATTAGCTCATGCGCTCTTAACCATAGCATTATCACATCACATACTACCTTACATTAACTACGCAAGACTCAATTCATCCTATACTAACTTCTACACTATCCTAAGTTCCTACTCTAATGCATTCTTTATGAATTAAGTACTTTGAGATGGGTTAGGAAGAGATTCACTCTTACCATTAGATACTTCACCTTTCTGATTACCTTATGTGCTGAATGTGTCTCCTTTATCTGTGGCTTTAACAAATATCACTTCTTCTGAATTACTACAACATCCTTTCTGAATGTTGCTTGCATTCTCATTTCTCCTTGTATAACTTCTAGGAGTAGGGTTTCTCATGTTATTCATTCTACAAAACCTTCCTATATGACCAAATTTGTTGCATATCTGGCAAACTATTCCATTGTTTCCATATCTCAGTCTAGTCTGGTTAATTTGTGATCTGCAATTCCTGGTAATGTGTTCAATCTTATTGCATCTATAATATACTACTCCATTTCTTTTGTTCATATCTTCAGTAGGTTTCTTGTCTGCATGGTTAGTATCTCTAAACATTCTACTAGTATCATTATCATTAGATCTAGGCTTTTTACATTCAATAGCTCTATGTCCAAAACCATGACAATTATAACAATAACCATTAAGAGGTTTGAATTTCTTACCTGTGCAATCTTTCTTCATATGACCAAAAGCATTACATGCAAAACATCTACCTTTAAATTCTCTATGCATACCTTTAGGTGGTTCTTCTTCTTTAGGTATATCCTCAGATTTGTTAGCTTCATCAGATTTCTTTTCATCTATGTTTTCAGAAACTTTCAGATCTAGTTCCTTGCTTTCTTCACTTACCTTAGATGAGTTAAATCCAAGACTGGTTTTATCATAGAATGGTTTTTGATAGGACATTTGTTCATCAATCTTCTCATTGGTGGAATATAGTCTCTCAAGATGTTGCTTAGACTGAGTCAGTTCACCTTTCATAATTGTATTGTACTTTTCAAGGTCAGCATATTGCAATTTTATTTTCTCAAGTTCATATGTCACTTTACAAAGTTTAGACTTTAGATCTTCAGTCTCAGATTTCATATTTGCTTCATTCTTGTTGTTTCCATCTTTCAAACTCAACTTCAGATTTACTATCTTCAATTCATGTTTAAGGATCTCATTTTATTTTTCTAGATGTTCATCACAATCTTCAATTTGAATTGTAGATTCTGATTTCAGTTCTTCCAGCTTCTTTTTCAGCTTCTCAATGAGGTTCTTTGCATCATCATATTTTCCTTTCAGAGTATCTCTTTCTTCAGTAAGTATATCAATCTGTTCAAGAGCTTCTTCAAAATTCTTCTATAGTTGATCCATATCCATAGAGATCTTACACAAGCTGCTAGGCTTTCTCTGAATGATTATTTTCTGAGTAACTAAGCTCTGATACCAATTGTTAGAAATAGGGAATACTGAGAGGGGGGGTGAATTAGTATTCTACAAACTTTTACCTTTGCCCAATTATGGATACAACAGACTAACTTGATACTTGCAAAACAAAGTAAACTAAATAGCATGCATAGCAATAAAGCAAATGAACTCATAACACCATGTTTTGTTCTTGAGGAAACCCTGGCCAAGGGAAAACCCCAGTGGGGATGATACCCACAATGATCCACTAATCAAAAGTATCTGGTTAAGGATGTTGACCCTATTAAGAGTCTATTGCATAAATATAGTGTCTCGGTCCCGATTAAGGGACTCTAGGCCTTGTTAGAAGCCTCAACCCTGCTAAGAGTTGGTAGTGAAAATAGAAATGATTACAAGATGAGCCCACTACCCAAACATGTAATGTACAATGATTTCTAATTACAAAAAGGGCAAGGTATATAACCTTTTACTAATGCCGAATAGCTTTCCTATTCTTCGCTTGCATATACAAAGTTTGCTTTCTTGTCTTTCACAATTTACAACTTCGCATCAATATCTTTCGCATACATATATCACTTTTTGTTATCTTCGCATTACATATGTCTTACATTTATACAAGTTATTAAGAATAATAACTTTTACAGTCGGCTTTACAAAACATAAAGCACTTTACAAAATACATATTAACTTGCGCTCCCCAAGAATTAACATCTAGGATGTTGTCCCTTAAATCATTAAGTTATTATTTTGATAAACAAAATAATCCCTTAACTTTCATACTGATTTTTTCTTCATTCTCTGTCATGTCGGCTTCAACTCTGTCTCTAGTAATACTACAATAACTTCTTCTGTACATGTCGTACAGACTTGCGCTCTTAGGTGAGTCTTTAATATACATCATAGTATCCATGTTCAAGTGCACAAGCACTGAACTTACTTATATCGATGTCGCCAACCAAAACTGTCTTTGGTTATACTGGGAAAACACTGCTTACACTTAGACAATTTTACTTTGCGCTCTGTCATAACTGCTTGCTAACATATGCGGTCTTCATACAGATTATATGTTGCCAAAATGACAACAACCTGATATCTAACTTAGCCAAATTGCCAACATCATCAACCAATAGGATTTAAGAATAGAGCTCACATGGATCAAGTCTAAATCAAATCTCAATCACTCACTTGGAGAATGCATCTTGTCCACTCATTTTGTCTTCTTGTCCCAAGCTTTGAGGACAAAATATTTAAATGGTCTCCAAAGGTGGAACCATGGACTTAACCCTCACCTAATCATGATCAAATCAACTACACCCCTTGCCCTTGCCAAAATCTATAAACGCAAGGCATAATTCAATCAATAATCATCCACAAATCTGAGAATAACATCAAACCTCTTGCAATTTAGAGCTAGAAAGGAAAATTTAGAGCTAAATAGGTGTAATTTCATTTGGAATTGAACTTTTAGTTTGCTTTTTCATTCATTCTCATTTTAGGACTGTCACTAATGGAAGCTTGCTGAGAGCTTTACATTAGCATCCCTAAATAGAGATCCATAGAGTGCTTAATTATCAATTATTTGCTTAATTAGATTGCTATTTGTGGTAATTTAGTTGTTATTTGAGTTATTGATGATACTAACCCTATGAAGGTACCTTTTCTAGTACACAAAATGGCACCCATCATGGGGCATTTGGCCTCATAAATTTTTAAATTCAGAGAAGTAAATTTTTTCTTGCAAATCTTGTTTTACTCTTTGTTTTGCAAATTTAACAGTGTGTTTGAGACATTCTCCAGCGCTTTTAATTTATTCTCCAGCGCATTTGAGGTCTAAAACAGTGCGTTTACAACAAAGTTTTATGCCTTTACGTGGAGTTTAAGCACTTTCAATTTCTTCTATTTTATGTCTTATTTATTTCAGCGCTTTTACCCTAACTCTCTAGCGCGTTCAAATCATTCTCCAGCGCTTCTAAGACTTTCTTTTAACGCTTTTCTCAGTTTATTAGCACTTTCAATTTATGTTCCAGCGCTTTTAATAATTTTCTGCAGCGCATTTGATTTATTTAATAGTGCTTTCAATTATTTTAATAGCACTTTCAATAGATTCTGCTACATGTTCAATTAAATTGAGAATTGATAGAATCTAACTTGTGGAAAATGATTTCTCTGTGTCTGTAGGATGCCTGGTCATAAAAAAAAATAAAAAAACTAGAGACCAGATTTAACAACAAAGGGAAAGCTTTGACTAAATGGATTAAGGAGGAGAATATTGCACACATCAAGTTGATTTTGGAGAATTCTCAGCAAGAAAATGAGGTATATGAATAATACTTAAAAGTTGTAGAAGCTTACAAATTAAATTTCATCTCATTAAATTGGATTTACTTGCCTTAATCAATTTTTGCTAAAATTTGATAAATAAGGCTTAGATTCAATTTTATTCTTGTTTTTCTTCATTTTGGCTGGTTGTGTTGACTAATTTGTTGGAGGAGAAGTGAATGGAAAGGAACAATCGCCACTAGGTGAGCATAAAAATGGAAAACTCATCAAAAATGCCTCTAGCCTTAGCTAGCTTCAAAACAAGGTAATCTAAAACTTGGTCAATTTTTGCTTAAATTGTGGCCTTGTCAATTTCAAAATCTAGTAATTAAAGTAGTCTATTATTGTTTGAGGGATTTGATACTAGGCCTATGCTCTTCACTTTCTAAGTGAATCAAAATGCCAAAAATATCAAACTCCTTCATTAAAAGAAAGGCTAAGTAAACCAAGCACTAAATTTGAACAACCCCTTGTTTGTGGAAAAGAGTAGAAATACTCGATTCCCATTAGTTAGTGGGTTTGGTAATTGAACTTTGTTAAAAGTGTTTGGGAATTGAGAAATAGATAGGGATATTCTCTTCACCTTTTGGTTAATCTAACTCCCAAAACCTATCTCTTTATTCCACTTTAGTGCTTTCAAAATGAACATGCTAGATCTATAGTGGGCTCGCCTCTTGAGATTTGCCTTAATGAGGCCGGTGAGAAGGACAGCCCAAAGTGGGATACAATTTCCTTTGCCGCAATAATCCAACCCACACTAAAATGAAATGCACGCATCCTTAATGGGGTGTGTGACAAAAGGGTGTTAAATTTTTTAACTTCCTCAAGTAGTCCTTCGGGATTGCGCAAAACTCTGACATACGGGTGGTGGGAAGCCTCCTAATTTTTGGAGGATGAAAGTTTAATATCCATTTTGAATGGAATCTTGATTAAATACCTTGTTAACTTAGCAAATCCTACCTTATAGAGCCATGTTTACGAACCAAATTATGAGCTAGGTAGATTGCTTGAAGTATCTTTTTGTGCAAAAACCCGTGATAACATCCTTATAAATTCAAACACTTTTTGTGTAGAGGGTTAAAAAGAACAAGTGTATTTGTGGTTGTTTTATTTAAAAAATACATAGCACAAGTAAGAGATATCCATTTGAAAATTCATCTTATATTTTTAAATCTCTTCATAAAAATAAACAATTACCAAATTGGGAAAATGATTCAAAATCAAACCTTGTTGGATGTCGATTTCTACACGTTCTCATAAACTCAAAATATCTTTACAAGAAGACAACACTTTCATTGCTAAAGAGGTCCCCAAATTTGAACATCAAAGCTCTTTTAACAATCACAACCAAGGGGATAGTCTCCCAAATTTGTTTGAGAAGAGAATTGAATTAATGGATAGAAACTCCACATTTCACCATTACCATCATGGAGGAAACAATGACAATATCAATAACGTCAACCAAGGGCCTAAGGAAACACTTGAAGAAAGAGCTAATAGAGCGGCTCAAGATAATGAATTTCTTGAAGTCATGGATAAACTAATAGATAGAGATAGGGAGAAGTTTTCCTAAACCTAGCCCAAGCAAGGGTAAAACTCCCACAAAATTATGATGTGGACCAACTTAAGAAAAACCAAGAAGAGGATAATCCAATGAGTGCGATGAGTAAACAATTGAAAATGTTTCAAGCACAGATTGACCTAATGAAGAAGGCAGTTGAACCTAAGCCATTCTCTATCGAGGCCTTGTGCCCATTTCATTTTGACAAAAGCTTGGTTATGGCACCCTTTCTGATCAATGTAGTCTTTCCTAAGTATGACAAACACATGGGTAAATCAAACCCACAGGATCACCTTAGAGATTTTTGCACTCTAAGCATAGAATTTATGCATGATACCACATACCTAATGAGACTTTTTTCAAGAAGTTTAGGAGGTCAAGCCATGGAATGGTTCTCCAAACTTCCGCAAGGGATAAAGACATTCGAGGAATTAGCCTCCAAATTTATAACCCATTATTCTTAAAACATTGAACACGAGATTACTATGCTCAACTTATGCGACACTAAACAAAGAGATGGTGAATCTTTCCTAGGGTTCCTTTAAAGGTGGAGAACATTTTTTGCAAGATATCCATGAAGTATCCCCAAAAAGGAGAAAATGGAAATATTTATGAATAATTTAAATATGGAGATGAACTATAGGCTCCAACTTGAATGTCCCCCTATGTTCGAAAAACTTATTAAGAATGGGATCAAAATTGAAGACATGTTGGTTAAGAGGGGAGAAATAAAATTGTTCAAAGATAATAAACCTTATACCAACAATAATAACAATCATTATATATCTAATTATAACAATAATAAAGGAACCAACAATCACAATGATAAAACTAAACTATCGTTGAAGAACAATAATAAAAATCTTGTGAATGATGGAGTTGTGGAAGCACACAACTTAAAGGCTACTCCCTTTAATTTATCAAGTGGAGAAAATTCGACATATAATGTGAATCAAATAAACAAAGCTCCTTTCAATAATACCAATTCCAACAATAACAATAACAATGCCAATAATAATCCCTTTAATAATTCTAATGTTAACAAGCCTAAGCCTTTCTTTTCCACATATCAAAAGAGAAAATTCACCTTTTTAGGTGAACCATTGGAAAATGCATTAATAACTTTGGTGGCTAACAAAATCATTACCTTACCTGAACTAAGACCATATGAACCCCAAGTTAAGCCAAATTGGTCGAATGATTCTCACCATTGTAAATACCATCGTAATAAGGGCCATAAAACCAATGAATGCATGAACTTGAAACATCTTGTGCAAGACCTAATTAACATTGGAACGATAAAAGTGGGAGGACATCAAAACAATGAGGATCATATGGCTTTCAAAAACCCTTTCCTAAATTATGAAAAGGGTGAGTCATCAAGCACCAATCAAAAAAATAAAAGAGGTAATTAGAAGGTCAATTTTTCCCATACTTATGATAACATAATTAATACTTTAAGTGGTGATGAAAACACCATAAATGTTATTGTGGTAAGAGAGAAGCCAAGGGAAGCAACATCTAATGTCGTAACTAGGGGGCAAGCATAAAAAATTACTCTACCTGGAAATGCCCCAAGGATTGTCCTACCAAATCAAACCTCCTCTTCATCTTCAAAACAATATAATTTGGTAGACCAATTGCAACGAACCCCTACTCAAATCTCTATTCTAGAATTACTCAAGCTCTCACCAACTCACAAGGAGATTCTAGAAAAAGCCTTGGTAGAGACTAATGTGCCTCTAAATTTAGATGCAGATAAATTTCAAAATATAGTAGGACATTTTTTTGCACCCCATTGCCTATCTTTTTCAGAGCAAGATGGCATGTCATTAAATCACCCATAAAACTTGCCTTTGCATATAGAGGTTCTAATTCATAAGCATAGAGTAAAAAGAGTCCTCATTGATGGAGGAGCTGACTTAAATATTTGTACCCTAAACTTGGTAAAGGCATTAGGATTTTCTGAGGAGGCTATAGATCCAAAGAAAAAGATAACCATAAAAGCCTACAATGATGAAGAGAAAGCTTCCAAAGGGGTCATAGTACTTCCTATCAGAGTTGGGCCAATGCAGAAAGAAAACATTTGTCAAGTCCTTGACTTAAAGCTGACTTATAATATTTTATTAGGGAGGTCATGGATCCATGAAATGCAGGTTGTGCCTTCAACCTACCATCAATGTCTCAAGTTCCCCTATCTAGGACAAGAAGTCATGGTAAGCAGGGATTCAAACCCCTTTCAATATTGTAATAACATGAAGCCTATTAATGACTCCTTAGTCCCGCATAATGCAGAAGGGTCTATTCCCCAAAGAATAGAGCAAGGACAAAGTTTAAAAGATCTTCCATCTTTGAAGGGAAAAGAAAAAGAAGAAAATGAAATTGTTGTTGAAAACATCCAAAGTCCTACTAACCTAACTATATCGACAAAAGGAAAAGAGAAGGTTAGTGAGGAGACTGCTCCTGAGAAAAAGAAAGAAGACCAAGCTAGATCCATTCAAATTTACACCAAAGATGTTCATTATCAAAAAATGGATCATATGATGAGAAACTTTGAAAAGAAATGTCAAATTAAACAAAAAGAAGTAGGTGAATACTCCTTATCCATGATGGATGTACCCCTATCTCCAAAATCATATAGAAGGCCATCCAATCTACCTCATAAATAAAATGATCACTTTGTGAGGGAAAACACTTCATCTATGGATGAAGAAGATAATGAATTTTTTTTCGCTATATAAGGATGAGGAATCAAGTACCCATGAAAAGCACATCCAAAATGTAAGCATTCCCACACATCAATATGGGAAAGGATTTCTAATAATGCAGAAAATGGGATACAAAGAAAAGGACCGTTGGGAACAAGAAATGAAGGACTCATTGAACCCATCGAAATGACATGGAGAGATAGAAAATAAAAGATTGGATTAGGGTACCTAGAACAAGGGTACACTCAAAAGAAATATCCCTTGGTTTATGACCGAATTTTAGAATTAGGTTCTCAAAGTGATGAGGATTCCAATAATTGGGAATGGGACTCATTATCAAGTGATTCATGCCAAGATAAAGAAGTGGATGTCATCCACACCTATACCCCTAGCAAAGGAAAAGAACAAGCCTTAGAATCAAATCAAAATCAAGCCTTAAGTTCTACTCAAGTGGTTTTAGATAATGTCCCAATTCAAGAAATTGAAATAAATCAATGGGTAGGAGAACCTTACGTACCATCATGGAGAACTACTATGGAAGAATCTAACATTAGGTTTAATCCATGAGATTTTTACCCAACGGAAACCTTAGAGGATTCTAGTGAGGAAGATTTTGACCCTAGCTCTCTAGAACATCTTGAAGAAGCACATATCATAGATTTAAGTGATACAATGTTTGAACCTTCAAATGAAGTCATCTCCCTAAACCCTATTGGACCAAATTGAAACATTAATCTTTTGACCCTTATCTATTCGGAATTAATTGAATGGGATTCCATTGAACCTACCATCCTCCCTACATTTTTGAATGATAACTTGGTGGCCTAATATCTAAATGCGGTTGAGCCTTCTTCTACCACGGAATATCAGGAAGAAGTGGCAAAGGAAAGTATCCAAACACTTAATTCAATTAAAAATGAAAAAAATAAAAAATGGAAAGAATCTAATGTTGAAAACCATATTGTGGCAACATTAGACCAAAAAGAGAAAGAAATAAAGAATGATTCCAAAGGTGAAAACCCAATAGATGCACTTAAGGAAGGGAGTTTGGATACTTTAGCTGAGCACTATGAAGAATGATCACCTATCTTAATTGAACCAACAGAGAAAGTAAATATTGGATCAGAATCAAAGCCAAGAATCATAGACCTAGCAGCATCTTTATCTAGCAAAGAGAGAAAAGATTTCATCCAATTTTTAAAGGAAAATCAAATCAATTTTGCATGGTCATATGATGATATGCCTGGATTAGATCCGAATTTGATCATGCATCACTTAAATATAAAAGGAGAAATTAAGAAAGATGCGTCCACACATAGCTTTGCTTGTAAAAGTGGAGTTGGAAAAATTGTTGAAAGTTGGGTTTATAAGAGCCATTGATTATGCCCAGTGGATTTCAAATATTGTGTCAATTTCAAAAGCAAACAAATCTATCAAAATTTGCATGGAATTTAGGGATATTAATCTTGCATATCCTAAAGATGACTTTCCATTACCAAGCATAGACACCATCATAGATCTGACAGTAGGACATTCAATGTTCTCACTTATGGATGGGTTTAGTGGTTATAATCAAATAAAGATAACACCCGAAGATCAAGACAAGACAACACTCACATGCGCATGGGGGACATTCTATTGGAATGTTATGCCTTTTGGTCTAAAGAATGTCAGAGCAACCTATCAAAGAGCCATGACAACCATATTTCATGACATGATGCACAAGTTCATGGAGGATTATGTAGATGATATACTTTCTAAATCACACTCAAGGGAAGAACATCTACCCATCTTAGAGAAAATATTTGTAACATTGGAGCAATTTAAAGTAAGGTTAAATCCAAAGAAGTGTGCATTTGGTGTTCAATTAGGAAAACTACTAGGGTACATTATTCCAACAAAAGGAACAGAGGTAGATCCTGCCAAAGTCAAATCCATCATGGAAATGGGGGCACCTAGAAACATAAGTTAGATGAGATCTCTTCAAGGTAGGATCCAATCCATTCGAACGTTCATCTCTCAATTAGTAGAAAAATGCCACAATTTCACTCAACTCCTTCACAAGGACACAGTCTTCAAATGGGATGAGAAATGTGAAGAAGCTTTCACCTTATTGAAGAAATATCTAATGAACCCTCCAAATTTGATGCCACCTATAAGAGGCAAGCCCTTAATTCTATACATTTCAACAACCGAACGTTCATTAGGAGCACTCTTGGCACAGAAAGATGAATCAGGAAAAGAAAAGGCCATATACTACATAAGCAGAACCTTGGTAAAGTATGAGTTGAACTACACCTTCATTGAAAGAGCATGTTTAGCTGTAGTTTTTGCTTCCCAAAAATGATGCCACTATATGTTATCACACAAAATTTGATTCATTGCAAAGATTGATCCCTTGAAATATATTCCTAGCAAAACAACATTGAATGGGAGACTAGCCAAATGGGTCATGGTGCTAAGTGAATTCGATATAGAATATATGGATCAGAAATCTATCAAGGGCCAAGTCATAGCTGATCAATTAGCAGAGTAACCATTACAAGATGACCATCCAATTCAAGTGGAATTTCTAGATTCTGAAATTGTAAATGTTGAAGCAAAAACATGGCAATTATATTTTGATGGTTCTTATACACAACATGGATCAGGAGCAGGCATACTTTTGATTACTCCTCAAGGGTCTACAATTACAAAATCATAAAAATTTCTATTCCCATGCACAAATAATATAGCTGAGTATGAAGCATTGGTCATTGGTATAAAATTGGCATTAGAATGGAAAGTGACAGAGCTACAAGTCTATGGAGATTCACAACTAGTTATCAATCAAATTAATGATGAATATCAAATTAAAGATGACAAGATGATACCTTACAAAAATATGGTTGATAATCTCAAGAAGTACTTCACTCTCATCACATTTGAGCAAGTACCAAGAGATAAGAATAAAGTAGCAGACACAATGACTACTTTGGCATCACTTCCCCAAATACCAGATCAAAGCACCATATATGAATTCCTGGTAGAAGAAGTTGAGCAACCCGCATTTGACCCTACCCATCCTCATACTATTTTTTTACTAACCGAACATGAATCACCTTGGTATGGAGACATTTATACCTACTTAAAAGACCAAATCCTACCTATGGACCAAACCAGGAATCAAAAGAAAATCTTTATCTGACAAGCCTCTCATTATACCTTAATATCTGACACATTGTATTGTAAGAGTCTAGATGGAATGCTTCTAAGATGTCTAGAGAAAGAGGAATCAAATGTAGCCTTACGAGAAATTCATGAGGGGATTTGTGGGTCATATTCGATTGGTTTAACTCTAGCTAAGAAACTTCTTAGGATAGGATATTTTTGGCCTACCATGGAAAAAGACGCTTGTCACTTTGCTAAAACTTGTTGTAAGTGTCAATATCATGGAAACTTGATCCATGTACTAGCACAAGAGCTTCATCCTATGACAACACCTTGGCCCTTTTATCAATGGGGTTTGGACTTAATAGGGATGATTTATCCACCATCTTCAAATGGTCATAAATTCATCATCATGGAAACATAGTACTTTACCAAATGGGTGGAAGTTGTACCCTTGTCAACTGCCACAGGAAAGCAGATATCCTTGTTTATATTAAACCACATAATATTTAGATATGGTGTACCTCATGCCATCATAACGGATAATGCAAAACATTTCAAAAATGAGGATTTAAAGGAGCTATGCGCAAAATTCCACATGATACATCACTCATCTTCAATATATTACCCCCAAGGTAATGGACAAGTAGAAGCAACAAATAAGAACATCTTAAAGATATTGAAGAGAACTATGGATAATTCAGGTAGAGATTGACACATTCAAATAAACCCCACTTTATGGGCTTATAGGACAAGCATTAGAATGCCAATAGGAGCTACACCATTCTCTTTATTCTTTGGAGCAGAGGTAGTTTTGCCTTTGGAGGTAGAAATTTCATCTTTAAGAGTATCCCTACATGGTTTGATAAGTGAAGAAGACTATAGAGTTGCTAGATTACATGAACTAGAACTGCTAGATGAGAAACAACAACAAGCCTTTGATCATTTGAAAGTGTATTAGAATAGAATATCAAGGACCTATAACAAACATATCAAGTCAAGGACATTCTAAATAGGTGACTTAGTTTTGCGAGAAAATCCCAATAATCAAGCAAAAAGAGAAAAGAAATGAAAATGGGAAGCAAATTGGTTAGGACCTTTTGTGATCACTTCATCTTTTGGGACATGCACGTATAAATTAGCTGATTGTGATGGAGAAGAATTACAAGAACCTATTAATAGCATTCATCTAAAAAGGTTCTACACATGAAGAAAATGAAAGAGTATAAAGAAAAAGAGTATCAAAAAATCAAATGGAAAGCATCTTATTTATTGTATATAATCAAAAGAGATCCTGAAAATACCAAAAACATTGAAAAGCATAAAAGAGAAAACAAATTAGAAATGCAGAAAAGATCAAAAACAATGGAAAATTGAGCATGAAGAAAGCCAAAAAAACATTTAGAAATGATCCTTAAAAAGATGTTGTCTTGGTGAAAACCTAGCAAATAGGCACCTTAATGATATGAAAAGAAAAAAAGAGAAAAAAAGAGAAAATAAAAAAAGAGAAAAAATGCCTTGGTGAAAACCTAGCAAATAGGCGCCTTGGTAGCAAAAAAAGGAAAAAAGCTTTTAAAAAAATAGAAGAAGAAATAAAAATTCATTCAATCAATGAAAACCTCGTAAACATGCATCATTGTAAGTCCAAGTCAATCGCATACCTAGCAGTCATCTTTGTAAATATTGCATTCACTAGCATTTGTATATATTGCATAATAAAACCCCACAGTTACATTTGCAAGTACCTAAAGATTTTGGTCACCTAATCTGCAAATTGTCCCAAGTCCCACAAACATAATCATATCAAATTGGGGATAATCTACTCTAAAGGAGGAAGGATTCATCAAAAGAAAACTTCAATCAGACACTGAATCAATTCATCAAAGTACAAGTGAAACACTCAATCAAATCCTAATTCTAATTCAATTTGAACCAAATGCAAAAATTTGATCCAAAATCTCACAAAGACCCTATCTTTATTAGGATTAAAAGTATGAAATGGATAGAACTATACTTTAAATATGGATTTGAAAAACATTGCAATTTTTTTCTAAAGTGTTGACTTGATTAATGAAATCATGTCTTTCTAGCAAAATCGATGAAAGTTTTTAAACTAGACAAGTTATGATGAAAGCATGACATTTTATTGATTTCTAAGTGACTGTCTTAGAATCAAAGTTTTAGAGCATGTATTATTTGTCTAAGGACGTGATCATCAAAGAATCATCAAGGACTTGTACATACGATGAAACTAATATTTTTGTTTGTTTACACAAAAGGATAGCTTGGATATTTTGATGTTCAATATCATAATACCAAAATCCACTTGCAACATAGAATCTGACAAAATCAGTATTCATACTCTCATGATTGACTTCAATCAGTTGTAGTCATACCAAAAGATAGGAAAGCAACGTAAGAGGTGAAAAAGGTATTCATATCATCATGGTTGAACTAGTGATGGTTGTACTGAATTCAGGATTCTAAAAATTGCTCAATGATGAATATAAGCTCCAAATTTTTGAATAGTGATAGTTAGTTGCATACATCTTAGATTAAATGCATTTAAAGTATTTTCCTTTCTTAGCATAAAAACTAAATTGCAAGAGGAAAATAGAAAGGGGGTGTAGTTAAATAAAAAATCAAAGGAACATCAAAAACTATATGTGATCGAGTGTGT
Source organism: Chamaecyparis obtusa (assembly GCA_027943335.1). Lineage (NCBI taxonomy): Eukaryota > Viridiplantae > Streptophyta > Pinopsida > Cupressales > Cupressaceae > Chamaecyparis > Chamaecyparis obtusa. Next base: position 480,162 of record BSBK01001771.1, read on the forward strand.
TGGAAATAAAAAATAAAAAACAAGGGTGCATTACATTAGTTCACTTGCATTTATTAGATTCTGATGATCTTGCATTCATTTAGGATTTTTCCCTGGAGTTCAATTAAGTTCATTACATATAGCTTGCATCAATTTTACTAAGGTTAATTTCATTAGTTTCCATCATTTAAATTCAAGTTCACTAAGTAACATTGCATTAGGTTGCATTCATTTTAAAGATCCATCTCATTTAGTGTGCATTCTTTTTAAGAGATCATTCATATTAAACCATTGCGATCATTTCTTATTACAATTCATTAGAAAATGTTCATTGCATCCATTAAATCATTTCATTCAAATAGACACAAGTTCATCATTAGGTACATATCATTTAATTCATTCAAAAACATTACACATTGCATCATTCATTTAAATCTATTCATTCAAAGCTCATCCTACATTATATATCAATGCATTACATTCATCAACATCATTCATCTATATAACATATAACATTTAGGGTCATGTAAATCATTAATAATTAAATATCCATATGCATTCATTACATGAAATAGGTCCATCACATTTTGCATCACATTTTTCATACCATAAATCCATTACAAACATATCCATTACATATATCCATATCATCAAAATAAATACATCCATATATCCATATCATCAAAATAAATACATCCATATATCCATAAGTATCATTACATTGCATTATTCATTCATCATTACATCATCATACAATGCATTTAGGTATCATTTGCATCCATAAAACATCAAATATCATAACATTAATCATTACAAGAATCATTAAACTCATATCACATCCATTTACCTATTTCTATGTCATACATAAGACAACCATTTAAGCATAAAATAGAACATGTGCATCCATATCATAAACTGCATTCTGAAAAACATAAAACAAAGCATATAGGAGATAAAATCTTGTAGATTTGCATATCATAGTAAAACACTTGTAAATGAGGTCCAACACATAATGACATCACAGAAAGTAAATCTATCAACTGAGTATCAAAGTTCATGGTATCATCATCATGAAACATTGATAAATCAAAGTTCATCAAAGTATCAATGCATAACATAAAGTACATCAACTAATCAAGAATATAACAGAGTCTAATGTCTCGATATAAAAAATAGGTCATCATGTACATCAATGAATAAAGAATATATGTCAGCTCAAAATATAATCAACTCCCAGAACCACTGGCAGCATCAGCACCATCAGGACCATGGTCACTATCAGGAGGTCTACTGGAACTACCCTATAAACCATGTTGACTCATAGCAGCCATAAATGTCTGCATCATCGAACCCAGCTGAGTAATATGCTATCGCATCTCTAACATCTCAGCCTGAAGGGATCTCACATCTGAGGCTAAAGCTGGTGCAAGAGTTTGTGTTGGGGCCTGGGCAGGAGGAGTCGGTGGAGGAGCAATGGAAGAAGATGGAATAGAAGAAGAAGGAATGGAAGATGATGGAATGGACAAAGATGGAATGAAAGAAGAAGAAGATGGAAGAACTAAAGAAGATGGCATCGCAGAGGAAGTAGGAGCCTATATTGGGGGAGCCTATGGAAGAGGAATCTATGCCGGTATGCCCTGTGCCAGTATGCCTTGTGCCTAATCTAACAAAATTTGTGTGACTTGAGCATCAATATTAGCATCTACCTATCTCTAACATCGGACCCTATGATGGCCTTGTCTGGCTACAGAATCCACAACAACCCAATGCAAAACTTTATCCACATTAGCACCCCTCATTTGAGCACCACCCCTAGGAGGAATGGGCGCGACAACAATCACTGGAATCACAACTCTACCTCCTACAACCGCTCACCTACCTTGTCATCCCCGATGACCTCATCTATGATGACCCCCACCTCCATCCCCATCTCCACCTCCATCTCCATCGGCGCCATCATTCTCTAACTCCTCCTCGATCCTAGGCACCCGCTCTATTGGATCTATGAACCTCAGAAAAGGGTTCCGAGTGAACCAATCTGCATACTCATTTGTCATCCTAGAATCTATAACATGGTCTCTCATATCGCATGGTAGGTCACCTAGCTGCTCTACCTCCTGCTGAGTTGTCCTATAATCAATCTGGGCCCCCCATAGTGATTGCTCCGCCTGTACTCAAGCATACATAGCTAAACCCTGAGGCATGCCCTGTGTTCGACCATACTGTCATAAAACTTGAAGGAAGCAAAATCTCTCAATAATATGTGGAGTGTGCCCTATCATCCATCGAGGACAACACATGAAAGGAAGCTCAGAAGCGTCCTCTAGCCAAGCCTCGCATCCAATGTATGATCACCATATGACCTGATCCACATCATCAATCATCTGATGCCACAACTTACCCAGATGGGCCTGCACTACCATGCCCTCATACATCTAGGCAAATGGCCACCTAGGATCATAGTGACACACATCGATCGACCTAGTAACGGGGATGTGCTCCCATGTCCATAGCTGCAGCAAAATGACTATGACAGATAGAGTCGTTGAACAATGATAAACAATTGAATGCAGCTCATGGTATAGCTGTGCTAAAACACAAGAACCCCAATCAAACTATCGGGGCTGAGCCATCAGGTCCTCAAGAATGTGTCCCCAACCAACAATGAACCCATGCCCTCGACGATCAGGGAGAAGGAAGCCGCTAATAAGAGCACCCAAAACTACTGGAATAACCATGAAAGATGGGAACTAAGCCCACTGAATATGGTCATCACCGATCGTTAGGTCCTAGAACAGCCGTCGACAAGTTGTACCATCATAAACCTAATTGTAGAACACCAACTCTCCACATGTAGGGATGCGGAGGATGCAATACACATCCTCAGGAGTGATGGTCATATCTCCCATCGGTAGGTGGAATGTGTTATGTTTAGAGTGCCACCTCTCTACTATAGCAGTAATCAGTCCCTGATTCACTCGGAATCGAGGTAGGATAAGCAAAAATGATAGACCACATCTACCTATATGTCGGTGATCGACACTGCTCAAATCATCAATCATTTGGAATGGTAGCGAATATAAACCTCGAACGGTGAGCGACTTAAGCTCGGCCTGCAAAAAGAAAGTTTAAATCACATCAGTTTCGCAAACAATATCTTTTGAATCATCCTAAGTCAATCAAACATTTAAAAAATATCAAACCACAATCAATTTTCCTGATTCTATTCAAAGAGGACGGAAAATTTATCATCATCCATCATCTAAATCGAGATTGACAATAAAAAATTCAAACTAAATTGACTCAAACTGACATCCTACGACTTGCTACCAAATCAGGTTTGTTACCTAAACCAATCAACTGATTGGCGACACTAAACGATTCAAAAAACTGACTTAGTCATTTGTATTTTTTCCTAACAGGGTGAAAGCACTATTTTAATGATTAAAAGCGCTAAAAGGTAAAAGCGCAGCTAAAAATATTGAAAGTGCAAGTAAAATTGGTGAAAGCATTGTTCTAAGCTATAAGTGCTAAAATAGTTTGTACGCACTAAAAGAAATGTACGTACGCGCTATTTAAAACATCAAAAGCGCAATTGAATTTATACACGCTAGAGAAATTTTTAAAAGTGAAAAGAGCCCTAAATCCTACGTGTGTACGTGCTATTAAAAGACACAGAAGCACTATTAAAAACCACAGAAGCGCTAAAAGGGGGGTGTACGCGCTATTGAAATGCTTAAAAGTGCTATTTAATTTGCAAAATAGAAAAAAAGGTTTTTCCTATAAAAATTCAATTTTTTTCAAATTAAACGCATCAAATTGACAAAGCAAGTTGATCGTGTACATACCGGAGGTCCGTAGGTCAGTGGCCGCAGGTACTGATGCCCTCGCTCGAATCGGTGCTCGTGAATTGGGATAACCATGATGAATAGCTCAGAAAAGTCAGAGAAGAAAAGTCAAAAGGTAAAGTGAAAATGAATAGTGAAAATGACTTTTTACCCCTATATATAGGCCATTTTGACCTAAAAAGGGCATCTTTGACCAAAAGATGACCAAGGACCCCAATGTTTCACCAATTTTGCCAAATCAGGGGCATTTGTCATCAAACAAACACAAATTCATTATCGGAAATGAAATCAAAATTCATTATAAATTGACCTAATTAACACAAAACTGACCAAAACAGTCAAATTTTTCAAATAACTATCAAATTTCATTTCATTTTCGAGGGGGCATACACTCGGATAATTAGGAACAACATTAGTATTATCAAATCAGGGGTGCGACCATCAAATCAAAGCGTAATCTTTTATCAGAAATTTTTTCGCTTATCAATCAAAAGGGGCATCAAACATCAAATTAGATCGAACCAGGTACCATATTAGATAATTCATCATCAAATCGACCATCAGGATGTCAAATCAATCAAACTTTATCAGAATTTGCATCTTATACCGAACATTGAAATTGACCATCAACAAAATCAAGACTTTACATGAATGAATCAAAACATTCTTTGAATCAACACGCTTTGCATGTTGACTCAAAGAGGGACATTTGTAATCACCTAAAATTAGACAAGATCGATCAAGTGAACAATCAAGGCAAAAATTAAGGCAATTGAATCAAAACAAGCATTTATCAAATCAAGCCATAATTCAATTGAATTAAAAATCAAAAGTCATAAAATCAACTTAAATCAAATAAAGCATGATAAATTAATTAATTGTGTAATTAATCTAATTAATTACATAGTTCATTTAAATCAAATCAACCCATTCAAGGGGTACACATGGCTAAAGATATTAATTAAATTCAATTAATTAAATCATATTTTCCCTCAACCACCAAATGGGAGAAAATTCATCAACCAATAGGATTTAAGAATAGAGCTCACATGGATCAAGCCTAAATCAAATCTCAATCACTCACTTCGAGAATGCATCTTGTCCACTCATTTTGTCTTCTTGTCCCAATCTTTAAGGACAAAATATTTAAATGGTCTCCAAAGGTGGAACCATGGACGTAACCCTCACCTAATCATGATCAAATCAACTACACCCCCTACCCTTGAAAAAATCTATAAAAGCAAGGCATAATTCAATAAATAATCATCCATAAATCTGAGAATAGCATCAAACCTCTTGCAATTTAGAGCTAGAAAGAAAAATTTAGAGTAAATGGGTGTAATTTCATTTGGAATTGAACTTTTAGTTTTCTTTATCATTCATTCTCATTTTAGGATTTTCACTAATGGAAGCTTGCTGAGCGCTTTGTATTAGCATCCCTAAATAGAGATCCATAGAGTACTTAATTGTCAATTCTTTGCTTAATTAGATTGATATTTGTGGTAATTTAGTTGTTATTTGAGTTATTGATGATACTAACCCTATGAAGGTACTTTTTCTAATACACAAGAGGCATACATCTACTCCAAGAACCCCACACCATAATAGTATTGCATAGTGAAGAAATATACCTATTCTAGACACAACTAGGACTATGATGATTGAAGGAAATATTTTGCAGATCTACTAGAGAGAAGTAATGAGAACAACAGTATACACTTTGAACCAAGTACAGATAAAGAAAGGAACCGATAAGAATCCTTATGAACTTTTGCATGGTCATATTATAAAGTAAAGTATTTTAGAATTTTTGGAAGCAAGTGTTATATTAAGATAGATGAGGATGTTGGAGAGTTTGATCCTAGAAGTGATGAAGGCATATTTCTTAGATATTCTACTAAAATAAAAGCATATAAATGTTATAACTATAGACTGAAGAATATATTCAAAGTGAAAATGTTAGAGTTGATGAGAATGTGAAGAGATCCAAGAGAACTTGTAGGTATGACTTAGCTAAAGAGGACAATTAGATTATGGAAGTGCAAAATCAGATTCAGTATCAGAATGGTTTGGAAGAACAAAGTGAACCTATAGAAAATGAGGAGGATGTTGATACCAAAGGGTCTGCTACAAAGCCTACTCTAAAGACTCCATGATATGTAAGGATTAATCATTCCAAAATGCTATTATTGGTGATAATAATAGAGGTGTTCAAACAAGAGGAAGAATTGCTAGAGAGGAAATGTGTTTGATATCTGAATTTGAGCCTAAAGATGTAAATGAAGCATGTAATGATGAAATTGGTTGAAAGCGATGAAAAAAGAGCTTGATCAAATTGAGAAAAACTAGACCTGGATTCTTGTTCCTGGACCTATGGACAAGAATGTGATCAGAATTAAATGGGTATTCAGAAAAAAGATGAATGAAGATGGTAAGGTGCTTCAAAACAAAGCAATGCTAGTATGCAAAGAGTACTCCCAAATAGAAGGTATTGATTTTACAGAGACCTTTTCTCTTGTAGCTAGACTTGAAGTTGTTAGGTTACTTCTTGCATATGCAGCTTATAGAAAATTTAAATTATATCGGATGGATGTTAAGTTTGCATTCTTTAATGGTGAGTTAGAGGAAGATGTTTACATTGAGAAGCCTGGTGGATTTCCACTAACCAAAGAAGGAGATATGGTTTGTAAATTAAAGAAAGAATTGTATGGATTGAAACAAGCTCCTAGAGCCTGGTATGCTAGATTGGAAAAATACTTGACAAAGAATGGATTCAGTAAAGGTACTATTGATGGTAACTTATATTTCAAAATAGTTTATGATAATATCTTGATTGATGAAGTCTTTGTTGATGATATGATATTTGGTGGTAATGATGAATTAAATAGAAGTTTTTATGATGAAATGCAAAAATAATTTGAGATGTCTATGATAGGTGAGATGAAATTATTTCTTGGATTGCAAATTACATAGTTGGATAAATGAATTTTCATCACACAGTCCAAGTATGTTAGAGAATTATTGAAGAAATTTGGTATGGAAGATTCAAAACCGGTAGGGGGAACTATGGTTACTAGTTGCAAACTGACTAAGGATGATGAGTCCCCTTGTGCAAATCAGACAAGATATAAATCAATGATTAGAGGATTGTATTATCTAACTCATACTAGACCAAACATATCAAATATAGTTGAATTTTTTTGTGATATTTTAAGCAAAACCAAAAGAATCAAATATGGTTGTTGTCAAGAAAAATTTCAGATACTTGAAGGGTATAGCTGACTACAAATTATGGTATGGAAAACATGATGATTTTACTTTGAGTGCATATACTAATGTAGATTGGGCAGGTAATGTGGATGATAGGAAAAGTACAAGTGGTGGTGCATTCTTTTTGGGTAAGATACTAATCTATTGGACTCGTAAGAAACAAAATTCTATTTCTCAATCTACTGCTAAAGCTGAGTATGTTGCTACTACTATAAATTGTAATCAAGTTGTTTGAATGAAGCAAATGCTAAAGGATTTAAGGATAAACATTGATGAATTGATTGTTATTTATTGTGATAACTCGAGTGCTATAAATATTTCAAAGAACCATGTGCAACATTCAAAGACAAAGCATATTTGCATTAAGTATCATTTCTTGAGGGATAAAGTCAGTGAACAGGAAGTAAAACTAGAGTATCTGTCTACTAACGAACAAATTTTTGATCTCTTTACAAAGCTTTTGTCAAAGGATACATTTGAGTATCTTAGAGATAAGATTGGGGTTTTAGCCCCTCTATATCAAAGCTAGTGGTGCTATGGATGACATCAGTCTAGAAATTTATTAGAATGTCATTCTCTAGATTGATGAGTTTGGGGACTTCTCCTTAGGGGGAGAAGTCTTGTGATAGGATGATGAGAAATAGTTATCTATTATGCCTTTTGAGGTGAGTTCAATTCTTTTTGATGTCTTTGGCCCTTTTCCATTGATGTCAAAGGGGGAGAGATTTTGTGAAAAAAAAATCAAATTGTGTTGGGGAGAGATTGTATTGAGAGGTTTAAAGATGGATATTTTAGAGTGATCAAGTGGATATATTTCAAAGTGATCAAGTGGATATATTTCAGAGTGATCAGGTGGATATATTGATGTCTTTGTGCATTGATCAATTTTTCACCTCATATGTTGCCATCAATGCCAAAGGGGGAGATCGTTGGGAGATTATTGAGCATGTCAGAGGTTGTTGATTAGACCTTATTTTTGTGTACTGACATCAATGTTTTGTCATTGATGTCAATATACTATTATTGTTGCAGACAATATGTTTAGTTTGTTCAGAGAAGATGATTTCAGTTGATTAGGTGACGCGTTGAAGATTTTTTGTTGCGATTATAGATGATGTTTCAGATATACCTTTAGTTGGTTTTGGTCAACTTATAGAGGTTCACATAACAGATTGAGTGAATTATGATTGATTTATTAGGTGCCAGTATTTAAGTATTCCTATGTTATGAGGTCAAGATTTTTCTTCGATAAGGATCGATATGATTGATTCAATTGATGCGAAGGTTTAGTGGGATTCTTCAATCATGTTATGACTGTTTTAATGGTTTTTATTGATCGTAGTGATTTGACTTGGTAATTTGTTAATGTGTTTGTATTTTCTTCATTTAGGTCCTAGTCGAGTTGGTGAAGTAACATGTTGTGATTCTTGGTGCAGATTTGGCGAAGTTGTTGCGTATTTGAGGATGAAGATTTGGTTCCTATCTAAGTCTTGGCCAACTTGATTTGGATCACATTATAGTTTGAGCATAATATTTATATCATTTGTTCTTATAGGTCTTAGTCGATATTGTTGTGAACTATTCATTATAATACGTATAAATCGGCAGTCTTTTTCTGATTGCGGTGTGTGTATGAAAAAAGGGAAGAAGGATGTTTGTATTCTACAATTGAGTCAAAAATTGTACTTCATTGGAATTGTATTGGAATTGTAGATGCTATAAGTCACTTCAATCATATTGGACAGTTTGTCCACTATTGTTAATTGTAATCAATGATTGATTAGTGAACCCAATTGAGGGCTAGATTATTGCATTGTGAGTAGTGAGCTCTAGGCAGTGGGCATGTGAATGCATGCACATTCTTTTCTATTTTTCATTTTCTCGTAACTGCCCGAAGTACTTTTAACAATGTATATTTATCTAGTGGGTTTGACTCCCACCGAGGTTTTCCCTAAACTAGGTTTCCTCAAAAACAAATTTGGTGTTTTGTATAATGTGTTGTGGATCTTGCATTATTGTTTATCATTAAGATCTTTAATTGGTTTAATGTTTTAATTGTTAGTACACAATTGATTCATCCCCCCCTCTTTGTTGTGCTTGCCTCCTTTTGGGCCTAACAATGTTAATTATTGTAGCTTCGATCAGATGATTTCAATTGATGAAATCAAATGTTTGAGTGGCCTATTGGCCTTAAACATTTTAATAGGCCACTCAAACATTTTATATATATCCCCCTCTATTATCATGAAGCATTATTAATATTGATGATAATTATTGAGATGACATATATATTATGTATATATTATATTTATATATGTATATATAAGAGATATATTATACATATATATAAGAGATATATTATACATATATATAAGAGATATATTATACATATACATATATTATATATACATGTATACTTATAAATAATAAATAATTATCATATAACTGATCTAAAAAATAAATAAAAAATTATCATATATACATATGCATATAGTGATGATAATACACTAAACAATATTTCATGTGTGACATCGACTATAATGTTGATTATGAGAATCAATTTAATAATCAATGAAACCAAAAATAAATGGAAATGCAAGAATCAATAAAGGCATAGTCGATATCGACTGTGATGATCACAATCAACATGGATTGTGGTTATCACAATCGATAACCACTATTAGCCAATACATATAATTCCTATTAATAATATTATGAGCATCGATATTGGTATCAACTATGATGATCACAATCGGTATCAACTGTGGTTATCATAGTCGATACCCATATCGACTGTCGCTATCATATATTATATTCGAGTCAATTATTATATCGACTATCTTGCATCATCATCATTAAGTTGTAAATCGATCATTATCGATTAGTTTAATGATATATATTATCGATAACATATGAATGATTAAAATAATTATCAAGAGACATGTCTCACGTAGATACATGTCACTACATGAACAAAGTTCATGTAGAGGCATGTCCTTATGGGAGACATGTCCCATTATATCATATATATACACATTGAAAGAGTAACTTGGAAAATACATAAATCTGCAAGTATTATTAAAAGTTACAATAGAGATCCAATCAAGTTTCTCAAGTAAAGAAGTATATCATTATTGTATTTGAAGTTCATAGTTTTCTCTTAGATATACATTATCATCATATATGCAATCTCATAGAAGTTAGAATATTATTTTAACACTAGTACACTATAGTTTCACTATACATACATCAAGGAAATAAGATAGAAAATTTAAAATTTCCTCTATTCCAAATTTGATCACATCTTAACATGGTATCAGAGCTAGCATAAAGAAAAGATCCAATCAAATAGAATTTAGAGGAGAATTATAACTACCATTAAAAGCTCTATAAAACTATAGTCAAGAAAAATGGTGAGTGGAGTTAGATTTGAAGATAGACTAGAAGGTGCCACAAATTTCTTATCATTGAAATTCAAAATAATGATGGCATTAAGAGAACAAGACCTGAACACATATGTGGAAAGGGTTGTACCCATACGAGATGAGAAAACTCTATGGATCAAAAATAAAAACCAAGCAATGAATATTCTAGTAGATGCGGTAAAGGATCATATAGTTTCTATTATATCAAAATTAGATACTGCATATCGAATATTCAAAACTCTAGAAGAGATGTATGAGATAAATAACACCAGCATGGATCTTGCTCTTAAATCAAAACTACATCATGTTGAGATGAACAAAGGCAAAAAAATCATGTCTTACTTCATGAGGATAACAGAGATAAGTGATCAACTATCTATTATTGGTCATTAGATTGACAATAAATAATTATCAATGCTAGCTCTAAATGGTTTACCTACTTCTTGGGAAGCATTGATACAAGGGATAAGTGCCATACCCAAATTTCCTAAGTTCGATCGATTAAAGACTGACTACATTCAAGAAGAAGCAAGATTGATTGCAAGAGGAACTGGTAAAAACATTTTTAATGGAGGAATTAAAGTCCTTAATGCAAATTCCCACAAGAAAGGAAAGAGAAACAACTTCAAACAAAAGAAAGGAAAGGACAACCATAAAAAAAAATTCAAATAAAAGAAGAAGAGAATGTCTAGAGTTCAATGTTTCAGATGTGATAAGTTCAGACATCTTTCTATAAAATTCCCAGACAAGATCAAACATCAACCCTCAATAGCAGAAGTAAGTAATTATAAGGATGCTGAAAGACTTATATTCTATTCAAAACTATCGAGTGAGATATAAAATAGAATAAATACATGGTTTATTGATAGTGGAGCCTCCTGACACATTACAAAATTTAGAGAACAACTAGATAGTCTAGATGAAGGATCAAATGAAGAAGTCACCATTGGAGACAATTCAAACTACCCAGTAAAAGGAGTTGGAACTTGCACTATTCAACTCAAATCGGATGTGTCTCTTCAATTAATTGGTGTATTTGTACCAGGCATCAAGCAAAATCTAGTTTCCATATCAACACTTGAAGATAAAGGGTATTAGATTTATTTCTAGATGGAAAGATTCTAGCATGGCCTAAGAACTCAAATATCAAGAAAGCACTTACCTTAGGGACTCGAGATGGGTGCCTATATAAACTATCCACTTCTCCCTCTCAAGCTTTAATCCATGATTTATCTTCTTTTAATGAAATATGACATAGAAGGTTAAGACATCTTAATTTTCGTGCCCTATCTTCTATGATGAATATTGTAAATAGTATACCTAAATTAAAGCAAGATCATGAAGGGGTTTGCAAGGGTTGTGCTTTAGGAAAGAACTCCAAGGCTGGTTTCCATAATAGTGAGAGTCGATCCATAAATTTACTTGAACCTATCCATTATGATTTATGTGGACCAATGATAGTAGCCTCGCTAGGAAGATTTTTGCATTATGTTATTTTTGTTGATAACTACTCTAGGAAAACTTGGATTTACTTTCTAAAGTGTAAAGAATCAAATGAAGTTCTAACTATATTTAAGGAATCCAAAGCCTTAGTTGAAAATATGTTTGGGAAAAGAATCAAAACCCTAATGTCTAATAATGGGGGAGAATAAATCTCTAATAATTTTAAATAATTATGTCATTCAACTAGGATTAAGAGGGAATACATTGTTCCTTACAACCCTCAACAAAATGGGGTAGCTAAAAGGAAAAATAGAACCATAGTAGAAGTAGAAAAAGCTTCTGATAACTTACCTTGTTAAGAGTATTTACCCTATTAGGAGTAAAAAAGACTTATGCAGTCTACCTTGCGAAAGGATTTTTATAATCTCTAATCTAAGAGATGTATCCTATTAAAGGATTTACAAATTAAGACCTATTAGGGCCTACCCGGTAAGGGATTTTACAATTCTGATTACACTATAAACAAGTACTAAAAATATCTATAGAAATGCATCAACATATGTTTGTCAGACTCAATATGCTCAATATCATTTTACCTCATTTTGTATTTCAATTACAATTCAATTTTTGTACTCAGTATCCTCAACTCTGATTCACATTCATATTTCTTCTATAACTGCTATGTTACTCGGTAGCTTCTCTTCTCTTCATCACCTTCACATTCTTCTCTGAGTGATCATCACCTACTCTTTGTACCATCTCTCTCTTCTCTCTCTTTCTGATCTTCACAAACTGATCCTTTTATACTTGATCTAAAAATGGTGGAAATATTCTATATTCTTCTCCTTAAGCAGTGCTAGCATTGGTTACATCTTCCACTTAATTTTCATTGATGATCTTACCTTGTAATCGTCCACAACATCTTTGTTTATATCTCCAATGCTTTACCAAATGATCTTCTTGAAATCTGTAAAACATTTTATGCTTGGTGTCTAGATTCAATGTATCTAATATAATCTGTTATGTCGGCCTGTGTTACTCGGTAACACATTTTGTTCTTACTTGGTAATATGTATACGCTCGGCTCGGTAACTACTATTATACACTTTGACTCAGTAACTTTTCGATGCCTACCTTGCTTTTCTCGGTGCTTGTCACTCATTTCCCTTTACAAAAACTGTCTCTTCCTTTGCCGAGTGTCACTCATTTCCCTTTACTAAAACTCTCTTCCTTTACCGACTAACTTATTTGCTTTATCGACTAAGTCCTATGACTCCTTCATTCATCGACTGACTTTGACAATCAATATGACTTTAACAAAACTAATGACAAAAAAATAACTCTTTAGGAGTATCAAAACCTTACAACATCTAACACCCACCCAAAGAAACATTCCCAAACATTTCAAGGACAAAACTTGCTTGGAGCCCAAAAACCTTTGATCGGCTCCACTTTCACCTATCAAACAACCAAGAAATACACTCAAAATGGAAGAAATCACAAATCAAGCCAAGAGTCTTCATCCTCGAATACCCACGTGTGTGCAAGCGTATTCATTCTCATCCACAAGAACTTAGAAAACCTCTTAGATCCATTGGACTTAGCTATTTTGATATCCTTGCTCCAAAAGCATCCTGGATATGGTCTCGCTGCTAGTCTGACATCCATAGCCCTAACGAGGTTATCATTGTGGTCAACCACAAACATTTCTCTACATTTAGTAATTTTATTTAGTAGCACTTGTAGAGGTATTCACACACCCAAAGCCAAAATGTATTACTTTTCTTTAGTTTTTCATTTTTATATTTTTCTTTTACTTTCTTTTCCTTTGATATTTCTTTTCTCTTCTTTTAATTTTGTTTTGGATTACAAGCATTGAAGCTTGTAGAGGGTTTGAAAGAACCATGGTGATGTTGAAGCAAGCATATAATTTTCACTAATTCCAACTTCACCTTGAGAACTCCCAAAGAACTCAGAGCAGTTAATTGTGAGTAAATTATTGTAATCGAAAGACTCAAGTAATCAAAACAAAACTTATGACTCCATCCAAATTTAGGACAAGTCCTTTTCAAAAGATAAGGCTATTAGGAATCCAATCTCCAATTCATGAGAAACTCATAGAGAGATATATAGGAGATGAGCCTAACAAATTCACTGGGAGAACACCAAAGTGTGTTGTCTGACACCACACCTTTCTCACAAATTTGGATCCCTCAACTCAAACTAACCAAGCATGCCTCTAAACTAAAGCAAACAACTACTTGGGTCAAACGACTCAATGCAAACCTACAAATTGACTATCTAAAGCAAACAAAACTAAATCAACTAACTAAGCCACTAAAGATCTTAAGTCAAATAACTCAAGGTAAATTAACTTCCTAGCTCCTAAACTAAATTATTGAATGGAAACCTATTCTAACCCTCTTGAACCAAGTGGTTCAAGAAAAACCTACTCTAACTATGTACAAGACTCCTAAAGGGATGACACTCGAAAGAGATATATACAAACTTGACTGAATATGGTTTCTCATTATGTTCAAGAGAAATAAGCCCTATGTAATATTTCTTAGTGTGGCAAGCTCATCCTTGTACTTTGAAAAAAAAATTTGCTTCCCCATTTTCAAATTCAAGAAAGTCACTGTGTAAAACCAACAGTTGGGGTAATTCATGAGGACAATGATCAATCTAGATACAAGTTTGATTTCCTAAGCCTCCAGAATCAAAACAATAGCTTTCAAAATTTTCAACATTAGAAGCAAGGAAAGAAACAACTTGGTGTAATTCAAGTAGAAGTCCTTGTCTAAAATCTTGTTGATCATCCACAACTTCAAGAGGTTGTAGTTGATAGTGGACTCTCCCTCTAGTATCGACATTGAACTAACACGTGATCAAGGCAGGATCATTCTAGAAATCAAGCCCTTGGGATACCGCTTTAGGATGTTTTTCCTTGTGTGTTCTAAACCACGCATCATTGTGAACATCGCTAAGTGCATCCTCAAAAATCAAGGGTTATTTGATGATTTCACCTCCAAATATATCCCCAAGCTGATCAAATGCAACCTTCAACTGTAGCACCAACCCAAACTTCTCTTCATCTTCTTCTTCCATGGGGTTGCATGTAGAATTTTCTTTAGGAACATCATGCAAATATTCATGTTGAACCTTATCAAGCATGGTTTCTTTGAGACAGGAAGGAAGACCATCACCAAACATCCTCACGAGTTCAACAAATTCAATTTCAAGTGGTAAGATCTTTGGAGGTCGAAGCTGATGGTGAATCATGCCACTTGCAATAACATTCTTATCTTGAAATGTCTTGGGCAATGACTCAACTTGTATTTCTTCCACAATATCCTTTAGCACCCTCCGAAATAATATGGTGGTGATAACATTTTGTAGTTCCTTGTCAACTTTCCCTTCATACTTTGATTCACCTGTGATGACTTGTAATTCCTTGTCCAACTTATCCACTTGATTGGATTCTTCTTGAAGGATGCTTGAAACTCCCTACAACTCATCCTTAAGAATTTCCTTTTGTATTATGAGTGAGAGTTCTCCAAGAATTTGTTTTTCTTCGAACTTGTGATGATCTCCTTGTGATGTTTATATTGATCATTAAACTCAATTATGCTACCTTGATGCAACTCATTTCTTTCTTCATCCTTTGGAATCCAGCTTGAGTGATGAATGCCTCAATCATTTGATATCCAACTTGGAAGTTGAAAGAAATGTTTTCCACCCCCCATTGATATTTCTTCATACCAACCCATTTGGAACTTGATTAAGTCAATGATGCCTTGATAAGATTGGCAAGTAGATTATAAATGTGAGAGGCTATGTACGCTACACCAAGTATTGCTTCCATATCCACTTCTTGGTTTCCTATTGATATCTTCTTTGAGCTCAATGAACTCTAATTCTGAACTAACAAGTACCACTGGCTCATATACTTCTAAAAAATAAATTATTCCTTGTAACGCCAAGTCCACCCTCAAAAAAAATACCAAACAATGCATCTCCTCATGCTCAATGATGCCATGTATTCTACATTGTCCTGTTGTTGCAAGCTGATACAACCCACGCAGATGTAATCATTTTTTCAAATCAAACCAACTTGGAAGAATATCAACCCGTTTGTCCATTGAGAAACCTTTACTTCTTTTTGATTTTCTGAATTTTAAAATTTTTTTTGTTTTTTTTTAATTTTCATTTTTATTTTTATTTTTCAACTTTTAAAGAGATCCTTTATCTCAAATATAACTTTGAAAGCTCATTCTTGTTGACAATTCCATGAATGAACTTTTTTCGACCCTCTTTGATTTTCTTTTCAATATCCTCTTCTCCAACTTGTATCTAGTTTTGGTTCACTTGATTCCCTCGAACTTGGATTTCTCTTAGGGGGCACCTTTGAGATTTCCTATGGGCTTCCCTTTCTCTTTCCTCACATTCCAATCTTTCTTGATTATCTCTTTCAATCCTTTGAGTCTTTTCCTCTTCTTGCTCTAGTACATGAGCAACCTACAAGTATTCAAGATTACTTCTCTTTTGATCCCAAGAAAGACAATGGAACATTAGGATAATGTTGCTTTGATAATTCACTTAATTCACCTTAGGTTGTTGTAGTCGAGGAAGTCCCATATTACATCATCTTCAGCTGGTTGAATTCTCTTGAATGAACTTCGAATAGGCCCTCCTTCTAGCACCAATTT
This sequence comes from Chamaecyparis obtusa, assembly GCA_027943335.1. Taxonomy (NCBI): domain Eukaryota; kingdom Viridiplantae; phylum Streptophyta; class Pinopsida; order Cupressales; family Cupressaceae; genus Chamaecyparis; species Chamaecyparis obtusa. Next base: position 496,836 of record BSBK01001771.1, read on the forward strand.
ATGTTGATGTGAGTTTTGTTCCACTATAACATGCATAATCAAACACTCAATGTTTTGGAGTGAAACACCAAATATTCAATCCTCTCTTGATATAAGGTCACCTCTCATGCTAAGCTCACAAAGTAAGATCGTGAAATGATTTCAAGGTTTCTTCAGTTGTGGATACTTTCTCAATGAAATAATGTGATTTGGTGCTAATCACTTAAGGGACTTACGTTATTCATTCAATAGATATCAACTCTTGCACCTCTAGAGATTTAGATTCACAATGTGCAATAAAAATATAGTTTTGATTTTCAAACTTGTCCACTTCAACTCAAACTAAAACTTGTTAACTTCGTCTACTACTCCTAACTATGAATGTGGGGAATCATGGATGGACTTGGACTTTACTAGATGCAATTTTGTTAATGACTAAACCCACCTAGTGCAAGCTTCTAAGGAATACTCCAATAGTTTTCACATCGATATCTCCTCTTCAATATCATCAAATTGATGCAAACTAAAGACTAAATATCAACTAAAGTTAAGTGTTTTTAATCATCAACTTACCACACAAAGCACTCCTACCATTAGAAAGAGGCTAGTGGCCCAGATTTGTTCAAGTCAGGAAGGTAAACATCCACAATTACTTTCATTCAAGTAAAATACTTCAACATAAAATAAAATCTACTACAAGTGAAAGATTGAGAAAACCATGCAATACTTCAAAGCAACATTAAGTAATTCACCGTGAAGAACCAACAATGAATTATCCATTACTTTGATAGCATCATAGCAATAATTTGATAAGTCTCTCATTTAGCTAGCCTACTCTAATCTAACCTTCTACTAGCTCTCTAGCTTCTAACTCCACTACTCACTATCTAACTGTTTAACTCTTTACAACAAGGAAAGGAATTGCACTTAGCCTGCCTGCCTGTCTCACTATCCAATTGAATCCCTGAGTCTTGAGTTTGAGCTACCTCCTTGCATCGTAGCTTCTTTGAAATCCTCCTTGCACAACAAGGAAAGGAATTGCACTAAGTTTGTGAAATGATAAGAAAACATGAATCTAAAACTTTTCATTGCAATAAAATTGCATCATTATCAAGACAAAGGAGGTAATTTTAGATATGAATTATGTTAGCTCAAGATTCAGATTCTTTCGATAGAACGAACAATTCTCAGTTAACGTAATTCCCAAATTAATGTAATTCTCAGTTAACGTAATTCTCGTTGCCTCTTAATGATAGTTCACTGCTAATCACTGAGCAAATCGATGCCAATTATGATATTAAATTCATTGCCCAATCTGAGATGATATCGCTACTAAATCTTGGATATAGTTTGTTGCCAACTAATGGATATAATTTATTGTTTAATAAGGATATAAATCACAAGTAATAGCAGAGCTAATTAGCTCATGATTTGGTTCTAATGAACTGATTTGAAGCCTCCCTTTATATGTGATTTGGGATATGAAGAGGCACGTTGTTTAACAAGGCCGACCTGGACCAATTAGCCAATGAAAATTATTAATTTGCACTGTTTTCGAGCCTCGATGGGCCAACATCAATGAGGGAGCCTAATGGTTTTGAATGTTTGATTTAATTAGGTTGAAGTGTTGCTCCCTTCTATCATAGCCGACCTAGTCGAAGGTAAAGTGGCATTCCATGTTCAATAACCCTCGAGACCCCATCTGTGATCGTCGTTGCCTTACCCGTTGGGCAGAAATGGCCTGGAGTTGGGAATAAAATTCCCGGGAGAGGGCGAAATCCACCCTCTCTTGGGAAATACCTTCATGTGCTACACTCAAACTAGCCCTCCACGTGATCAAATTTCAAATGAACTTCCACCAAATCAACTTCAATTAGACTTCGCAATGAAAGGGCATTCTACTATTGGAAGTTTGGCTCGTTTAAAGAGGCAAAAATGTGATGATTTGGGAAAAAAATCCGAAGGAGAGGGCGAAACCCACCCTCTCTCGGGAAACACCTTCATGTGCTACACTCAAACTCGCCCTCCACTTGATCAAATTTCAAACAAACTTTAGAGTATTTTTTAGTGGCAAATTCTGGAAATTATCATTGTCGAAATTGGCGAATCGTGCCCGATACACAGTGGCCCAATTCGCCCAATTTTAACACAGTAACAGGTCAATAACATTTTAAATCACCATTATATTTTTTCATTTGACGTGTTTGATCAGTATATTCACCTTTAACCAGTTTGACGTGGTTCTTGTAACAACCTCTTAATTCACCAACGATTATTAATTATGAATTGAATGAGTCAGCCCATTTCACCACAAAAAAATTACATTGCTTGATGGATGACCGTTATATTCCTCGGGATTGTTATATTGACCAGGACCTATTTCGCCAACCGTTTCTTAATTCCTATAATGTGCATTGAACAGGTCGGCACATTTTTCACCATACTTAAATCAAGATGTTAATGTATTTTGAAAAGCCCGCGAATTCACAAAAAATGGAAATTGGAATCATGGATTGATATAAATTCAAATCAGTTAATTAAAAGTTTGAAAACTTAAACACAATTTTAGATTTGTTACAATCTTTTTGTGTCCCATTACAAAATTTTGGAGGGCCATATTTACAAATTACAATCTTGCAATAGCAAACTGAGGATTCAACATTTCAGAGGAAGTGTAAAGGACCAAGGCAATCAATTATTTGTTCACACTTCACAGTATTGCTATTAACTTTAATTCATAGAATCCTAGTGACTAGTGAGACATCAAGATGTCGGACAATGGTGACTATCTTGAGTATCCTCGGGCTGGTGAAGGGATTGAGATGTCAGGGGAGGTTGATACTCAAACTTCTCACTATGGTGATAGCACTAAAGGGATTTCCATGTCAGACATGGGCAATATTGATACTCCTCAGGGAAGTGAAGGGATTGCAAATGAAAGGCCAAGCCTAGAAGTTGGCAAGGCTAAGACTCCTCAGGGAATTAAAAGGGGTTGGAAGGGTTGACAAGGCTAAGACTCCTCAGGGCATTGAAGGGATTGGAAGGGTGACAAGGGTAAGACTCCTTAGGGCAGTGAAGGTATTGGAAGGGTAGACAAATGTAAGACTCCTTAGGGTAGTGAAGGGATTGGGAGGCTATCAAAATGCCCAAAACTTAGAGATACTACCATAAATGCTTTCTTTGGAATTGGCAATGTTTCTACTCCATCAACTTTTGCAATTGCAAATGCAAAAGCCATTCACAGTAGCTCGCCAGTACCACCACCACAAGCTGGTGTTGTCAGTGAGTTAAATCAAAATGCATCAAAACAGGATAACAATGGTGGCACAACAGAAGATGTTATAAGGGATACACAAAACTGGTTGGATGAAAATGCTAGCAATGAAGATAATAAATTGATGTTGGTAGGAAGAAAAGAAAAAGGAAAGTAAAAATGGGGCGAGAGTGGTAAATGACAAAAAAATTTAAGGTTGATTGGGTAGAAAAGTACTAGTTCATTGAACCAATCCAAAATAATGATGAAAAACCAACAGAATGCAGGTGTAAGATTTGTACCTGGAAAACTGAAACAAAGAAGTTGTAGCTAAAGCTTGACACTATAGAAAATCATATTGGTAAGGTTTATGAAAAATAGACCATAGACGGACAAGAAATATTAGTAGTGAGATGGAAATCAAAAGAAGAATGTCTTCATGTTAATTATGCCATATAATATGAAGAGCATAACAAGAGAATGGCAATAATTGCAAGTAGTGGAAATCCAATCAAGGCTGGGTTTAAACATGCAGCCAATGAAGCAAACCTGACAAAGACCGTTTAGATGAGTGTTATTTTTCATATTTTGTCTAGAGGGCGTCCTATGAGAGACTTCTTAGAATATAGTAATTTATTATCTTATTTTAGAGCTATTCACTATCCTATGTCACATTGGTCAACTAACACTGGATGGGAAATCAAAAACTATCTTTCTCAGGTGGAAAAGAAAAATTTACAAGAGAAATTAAAACAATCGAGATTCATTTCATTATCCATAGATGAAGTTACTGCAGTAGATAACACTTCTTGGGTCTGCATGCAAGTGTATACAGTAAAAGAACATGTTTGCCAAGTTCATCTACTCTGTGTTCGTAAAATGAGGGGCAATTCAACAACAACAAACTTATATTTTGAAGTCAAGAAAGCTTTGAATGAAGTTGCTGGTATGGATGATTTGGCAATTGGAAAGAAGTTAGTGTGTGTTGGAGTTGATGGAGTTGCAGTAATGCAAGGCCAAAGGAATGGCCTTTGTGAAAGATTACAAACTAGTATTGCACCTTACATGCTTGGCATACATTGCATGGCCCAGCGAATGAATTTAGCATATAAAATTGTAAGTGATTTTCCTACAGTGTCAAAAGTTGAAGATCTAGTTCGCGAGCTATACTCTTACTTCTATAGAAGTCCTAAACATTTTGCAGAATTTAAGATTTTTTCAGAGGGAGTAACACTAGGAAACAAGCTTCTCAAAGATGTTGAGACTAGATAGATCTCTTTGCATGGACCAGTAGAACGATTTCTAACAAAATATCAATCCTTGATCGGACTAATATATGAGCAACGCTTCACAATAGACAAAGCTATTGATCTGTTACATAAGTTAAGTGATATAGAGACTTTGTTAACTTTAGCCAGTCTTCTCCCCATGCTGGATTTAATGAACAAAATTGTTAAGAAAGCCCAAGACATAACTATGTATATCCATGAGTATAACATTTTACATAGAATGACATGCATTGCCCCAGATGCTCTATTCAGATATGATAGCACTTCAAAGCCCAGATTTTTTCAAGTGGTAGATAATTATAGATTTGAATCATGTTGATAATTTTTTACAATTTAATGCAAAAAATGATTTAGGTGTGTTTGTGAAAGGATGTGAAATACCAATGCACCAATCTAAGATGGGCAAGCGAGGCAAACTAATTTCAGTTAAAAAGGCAGATTTTGACAAGATTGTTAAATCTGTTAGTGATAATTTGAAGTCAATTTCCTACCAACTTTCAATTGAGATTCATGAAAGATTCCCTCAAGAAGAAATGGTTGAAGCCATGGGTTGTGTGTTTCCTCATTTTTGAAAAAAAATGTCAGAGATAAACAAACTGATGCACATATCTTTCATTAAAAAATTGATGAATTGATCAGAGAGTTTTCAAAACATATAGATTGCAATGAACAACCAATTGAAGGAATTTTAGATTCAGCTAATCTTAAAAAACCAATGTAGACAATTTGCATCATGTATGAAATTGCAATTGAAAAACTTGGAGAATTCATTTGAACCTGGTGCAACAACCAGGCTTTGGAAAAGAATAGAGCAGAGTGAAGTATTGCATGATTCAATATCAGAATATTTCAAACTTGTTGATTTATGTCAAACAATGATATTAGGGTCGGTGGAAGATGAAAGAGTTTTTAGTGCATTGGGGTTTTTGAATCAAAGATCAGAAACAAACTAGACAAACATTTAGAAACTTGCTTGAGGTTGTTTGTAACTTAGTACAATGTTAGAGATTTTCTTATGATAAGGCATGGCAATTTGGAATTCCATGCGTGAAAGACGAGGGCTCTGTAGCATTTCAAAACTTGGTGGTGCTACTGCTAGTTTTGAGACAAATGATGGATCTCGGTCCCAAACTCGGAATAAAGATGAAGAATTTTTTTATTTTGAACACCCAACTCAAAATGAAGAGGAACTTGTTACTACTAGCCAATTTCAGGAGCTGGATTCCATGTGGGATATAGAAGCATCAAACTGTTCACTGAGTCAGTGAAGTGATTTAGCATTAAGTTAATAGGTATTTATAAAGATACTTCATATAATGTACTTCTTAAATCTTGACTCATATTATATTTACAATTTACAAAACTATTGTTCATGATTTTTGTAGTTTGAAATATAATGTTCATGTTACTGTATTGAAATTTGAAGTATAATGTATTCCTAATTTCCTAGAAATTGTCATACTCATTCAGAAGTAGAATGAAGACATATTTAATATTGTATTATCAATAGTCACTACCCAAGTATCAAAACAAATACAATTTATTTGCATATCGGTTGCAGTCACTACCCAAGTATATTATCCAGTACAATATAATAATATCAATCTATATCCCAAAAAAAATCTCCCTTGTATAGGTTGTGGTATCCCATCTTATACAAATCAATGGGATGCAAACAAGCTTCAAATCGACACATCTATTCCCTATAACTAACTAACTAACTAATTGCAATTGATAGCTTTAAGATTATAATAAGATAAACAAAACTAAAACATAAAGAAAACTAATCCAGCACAATTGTTTCCTTGTCGACGTCCTTTTCTAACAGTTCCTCAGCTTCTTCAAATACTCAGTTATTAATCCTGCCACTTGAACATGTGTGGGCCATTTGAAATGTGAAATATCAGAAAACAAGCAATAGTAGATCACGTCATTTCTTCCCAATGACCACACGGGCTTCAACCTGAAATCTGGAGAACTTGACTTCATAAATAATTTTGTCAAGAATATCATCAAATATTTCAATTGTAAAATTATCTCCTCTTTTCAATTGATCAACCACCTTTCCAAGTGATTCCTCAAATTCAATCTTCCATTCTTGAACATCCTTTACCTTGCCATTATTATCAATAATATCTGGGATTGACCAGTGATTATTTGAAACAAAAGAAGTCATCCTTTGATTCACCTTGTCTTCTTCCTGTTTAATATAACTTAAATTATTCGATACAACTTCAATCATTTGTACAGTCGATTTGATTTCTGAAGGAGAATCTGGGTCCATCCTTGTAACTTCATAAACTTGACTGAGTTCAAAATGAGAAAGCCTCCATTTTCTCATTATCTCCTGCATTTTAGGCTTATTTTATTTGAAATAGCTCTGCATGTATATCAAACTATTGTAACTTCCGTGGACTTCAACACATTGTTTCAACACACATTTACTCTGAAAGACAGTATATCCTTTAAATTTTTACATTCACAAACCTTTGAAATATATTCTTGTTTACCGAGATCCTTTTGTGAACTTTAGGGAACCTGTGAAATAGTTTGTGGAACTAATATTGTCATGCTAGGCCCTGGGGTTTTACACTGCATCAATTCCTTCTCCATCTTTGCCACCTTCAAATATAATTCATTAATTACCTTGTTCATCTCTACGTCGTTGAGTTGAGATTCTTCCAACTTTTCCTGCATATGTTTAATTTGAGCTCTATTAAACATAACCATGTGCATTAATTCTGAGGCTAAGGCTAATGGATTGGTACTATCAATAGTTTGAACAACAACCATACCTTCTAAACCTTTTTCTATATTGATCAACTTGGGCTTGCTATCACCCTTAAAACTGACCCATGTGGCTAGAGTCTCTGTTTTGGGATTAAAGCCAAATCCTTCAATCTTCTCCAAAGTATCAAACTCTACCACAAATGTGGGATCATCTTGCTTTTTGACTTGATCCAACAAGAACAATTCTTTTAGTGCAAGCCCTGACACAATCAACATATTACTTTTCATCACTATATCCCTTGCTTCTTCAACAGTGCAAGTGATATCACCAAGATTCAACTCATCAATCATTGTTTGATTATGGTTTCATATTGAGACTCTTCAACACCCATAAGCCTTAATTTCTTATTTTTCTCAAAATATTCCATCTTGTATTGTATCCAAAAATCCTTAAATTCCTATGTTTTTGTAAAGTCATCCTTCTGAAGGAACCTTGAAAAATAGCTTCTCTTTCATCATTTGCGTCAATGGGAATGTCATCCTCAAGAGTTTGCACTTGGTATCCATGAACTTCATCTTGGAACATAGGGGGTGGAGATGTTGGTTTTTCTTTCTTCTCCTCTCTTAATCCCCTTAGGATATGTGCCAGTTCCTCTGAATCACATTCATCAACCAAATCATTGTAAGAAACGAGTGGGACAACATTTTCTTCTTGTTGCACTAGAGGTGGAGAGTCTGTATCTGAATCATGCAAAATCAATTTTCTCCTTTTCTTAGGAGAAGAAAGTGCCTTCTCAACCTCCTTAGGCTTTGCTTGTTGTTGACTCTTGTTGAACAACTCCTCAAAATTCTCAATGTATTTCTCAATTCTCAACACTTCAAACATTTCTTCATCATAAAATCTAGGTTGTCCTATTTTTAATCTTTCTCCTTCGATCTTCAGAAGTTTTCCCCACTTGTTAACCTTCTGAATAATGGCAGAGATTTCATCATAGTTTCTTATCACATCTTCATCAATATTCAATTGATGTTTGAACTTGACAATCATGGATTGGATATGTCCCTCTGGATCATAATCCATGCTCTTCTCACTTTCCAATATATAATGAATGATTTTTTATATATTCTTGTAAATCAGTTAACATATTGGAACCAATGGTGAATCCAACAAATTTTACAGAATGAGGGATATATGTGCCTTTCTTCCCTAGAGCTATAATCTCCTTCTCCAGCCACAACATCTGCCACATGAATTCCAAAAACCCAATCCTTTCTGATACATATATGAGCAACTTATGAGGTTGTTGTCTGCACCCATATATTCTGATCACTATATACTTTGGTTTACAAACCAAAGTTATGAGGATAATTCCTTTAAGGAAAATACTCCTTGGGCCTAATCAATGCTTTGATTTTCTGTGGAACTCTTTCCTTCAGATGGCCTACCAACTTGTAAATCCATAACACAAATATATCTTGGAATTTGTTGAAATCACAATCTCTGCTATTCTTATCCCATGCTCGGCACCATAGTTACACTGGCAATTTGTTTCCTTGTCCATCACTTGTAGTCAATTTCAAAGATTCTCTATACTTTGTAATGTTTTGGTACAAAATTAAATGTAATAGTAGAGAATAATTTTTAAATGATTTAGTTGTTTTCCATTTTATCAACTGTTGATGCAATAACCTCTCTATCTCGATAGCAAAATCAAATTCTAAATAGCAATTACGGTTTTGAATTCTCATTGATATGTACATGAAGTCCATAGGCATTTTTGACTTGGCATCCTCTCCACATAGCTGTACCCATGCATAGTATGTATTCTAAAAGAAACCCATAAAACTATTTGTCAAATGTGAGCCTTCACTATCCACTGCTATCATTTGATTGTTGAGACCTCTCTGTAATTGGAACTCCTCACCATTCTCTCATATTCAATGATAGCTCAATCTCTGTCAATTTTGGTTAGGGCTTGCTTGCTTAGGTCAAAACATTGTTCTATACATGTTCTTGGAATTTGTTGAAATCACAATCTCTGCTATTCTTATCCCATGCTCAGCACCATAGCTGCACTAGCAATTTGTTTCCTTGTCCATCACTTGTAGTCAATTTCAAAGATTCTCTATACTTTGTAATGTTTTGGTACAAAATTAAATGTAATAGTAGAGAATAATTTTTAAATGATTTAGTTGTTTTCCATTTTATCAATTGTTGATGCAATAATGTTAATTTATGAATTTTTTAAAGCTAGGACTATGGGGAAAGAAATTAAGAATAGGAAGGTGGGTAAGGAGGGTAAAGGTGAGTCAGATGAGTCGGGAGAAGACTATATCCCATCTGATACTGAGGATAGTCAATAGATGCATTCGGAAACGGATGAGGATGCTACCCCACATACTAAAAAGGGGAAAAAGAAAATTAAAATGGAGAAAAAGGAGACTCCCGGCCCTAAACAGAGCATTGAGATCTCGTCTGACAAAGACTACAATGAGAGGGCGGAGGGCATGGAAATGGAGGGAGACAGCGCTGATGGGGAGGAAGATACCAATTTCAAAGAAGAGGAATATATGGAGAGGACGGAAGGAAAGAGAACCATTTCTATTAAGATGCATGTCAATAGAGAGGAGGATTCCTCTTGCAAGACTTTCAGGAAGCTGAAAAGAGGGAAAGACATCGAAAAGGAATCCAAGGAGGAGAGGCAGGAGGGGAGGAAGGAAAGTGACGAGGAAGAGGAGAATCAGGGGATTGGGGAAGAGAATGAGAAGGGATTTGAAGAATATGGGTTTGGAAATTACACTTGCAAGATTTCGGGCAAAGACAGGAATGTGGTTTGGAGGAATTTTGACACTGTTTTTGTGAAGATAGGTATCAAGAGAGAGTTGGTGAAAACTTTGGTCAAGGAGAATGAGGAGGGAAAAATTCAAATGGAGGAGCTTATTGATCCTGCCCTTGTTATTTTGAGTGACATCACTAAGGAGGACCCTCAGATGGATGTGCTTAATAATGTAAAGAACAGTGCAATTGACAGCTATAGAACCACAAAATAGACTTTCCATAAATTCCAGGAGCTGAAATACAAAGTGGGTAGACTGGAGAGGGACAATTGCAACAATATGAACAGGAAAACTGAGGAGGATAAGGAGATGGAAAATAGAGTGGAGGAAGTGAAGAGGAGAGTTCAGAGCATCGAGGGCACCCTGCTGAAAATCACAGATCAAAGCTATAACATTCTTAAAGCTTCTAATGACAACATAAAGGTGCTGATAACCAAAATTGAGGAACATAGGGGAAGTAAGGAGGAAGACCAATCTCCCAACAGTGGAAAAGATAAGTCTCCCGAGGAAGGATCGAGGAAGAGGACCATATCCAGCACAAAGAAAAAGGACATCCAGGAACCTGATAAGAATCTTTCTGACCTTAAGGAGGCGGCTGGAAGAATGTCAGAGCTGGAGATTCGTGCTGCAAAAATTCTCAGAGAGATTGCCTGAGCAGTTCTCCTGGCTTTTGGCCTTTCTTGGTTTTATGTTTTGCTTCCCTGTTTTTTTTCCTAGTTTTATCTTGCTATCTTGTGGGGGGCTGTTGTTTAGCCTTTGGCTTTTATGTTGTTGATACTTTGAACACTTTATCTATGTTAATCTTATAGTTTTGTAGGGTTTCAGGGCCCCATCAAAACCTATTTTCCATAATAAAAAATTGTTGATGCAATAACCTTTCTATCTCGATAGCAAAATCAAATTCTAAATAGCAATTACGGTTTTGAATTCTCATTGACATGTACATGAAGTCCAAAGGCATTTTTGACTTGGCATCCTCTCCACATAGCTGTACCCATGCATAGTATGTATTTTAAAAGAAACCCATAAAACTATTTGTCAAATGTGAGCCTTTACTATCCACTGCTATCATTCGATTGTCGAGACCTCTCTTCATGAAATACGAGACCTCTTTGTAATTAGAATTCCTCACCATTCTCTCATATTCAATGATAGCTCGATCTCTGTCAATTTTGGTTAGGGCTTGCTTGCTTAGGTCAAAACATTGTTCTATACATGTTCTAGAAATATGCACCAGAGGTGAGCCATCTGTTCTCCTTATCATTCTAGTCTCTAGCTTGTAGCCCTCAGCTAGAACATTCATCAACTCTACATTTGTATACACATTTGGCACTATGACCTTTGCCAAGTCCAACCTCCAAGGATTGCACCTCAATTCCTTTTCATCTCGGTTTGCATAGAAAAACCAAAATAAGGACCTACTAGAGACTAGAATGGTAGAATCTCTACAATCGCTCCATTCACCTGAAAATACATTCTTTGCACCTGTATTTGCCGACCCTGACAATAGGCTAAGCAATGTGCTGTGTGGGGGTTTCTCTTTAGGCATTTTTGCTTTCTCGAAAACTTCCTTCTTGATATCTACTTCCTTCTTAGTTATTTTCTAAAAATGCAATAAGTTACAAGCTTAGTGGAGAAGTTTACTTACTGGTTTGAACTGCGCAAGCTTGTGTCTTCTCAACTAGCTTCGTTCGCTCCACTGGCTCAGCTTGATCTACAATGTTTTTGACAATCTAGGCTAAATTAGCCAATCTTTTATAATCGAACAGTCTTAATGCCCATTAATGTTCATACTCCTCATGAGACATTTCGTATGTACGAATTTTGAAACATCTGTCAGTACGCTCAACCATTAATTCGGCCACCCTTCATTAAATATTTCACTTTTCGCCATTTCGCAACTCACTAATATGTCACCCGCAAAATAGCAAAAAATTGTTGTTTCGTTGTCCTCTTATTATTGCTTGCAAACTAGCGAAAAATCACTATCACGCAAGCCTTATTATATAATCCTTGCGAAATAGCGAAAAATCGCCATTTCACAACCGCCAATTCCATGACTCGCGAAATAGCGAAAATGGTTCTTTTTGCTTGTTTCCAAGATAATTTTGTTTATTATTAATTATTGTAATATGAATTGTATATTTTCTAAATAGAAATTAGAATTTGGACTTGATTTTTAGAAAATTTAGGTTAATCCTAAGTTGTTCCCAAAAAGTAGTTATGAAAACTAAAAAGTAATTACTTTAGTGGTTAGGAAAAGTGATTATTGAAGTGGTTACTTGGTAGTTGTGTCCCATTGATGACCAAAAAAATGCAACATAAACTATCATAAACTATCATTTCTCACATAATGCAACATACACTTTCTTCTATAATGTGATGACCAAAAAAATCAAGAGGAACTATTGGGTCCTAATCATTACCTTCTATGCCAACATCTTGATTGAATCATAATTCGCCCACAAAATTAATGTTTTTTTATCAATAATAGATTGTGAAATATATTAATAAAAAATGTCTAATTACATCATCCATATAGTTATCACAGATTTCCTCATACACTGTCCAGTATCTACCCATAAGTCTACATCACCTTCATATTACATTACATTTTCCAAGTCTGCATCCCAAAGTTACCTAACCCCATAATACATATACATCTTGCTTGACAATATATTATACAATATCTTCATTACATAGAAAAAGACATGAACAAATTTCAAACCCGCGAGACAAAAAACTACATTATCTTCATCTTCCATTCAATCTTCATATCGAAACCATCCTCGTCCATCTTTGCGTCCTTAAACTCCTTGTCGACGCAACAACATCTACCCATGGCCAAAAAACCTTCCATGAGCAGATAAACTGTTTTCGCCCACTACCTGTCAATGTCCAGCTTCCAACTCCAAAAACAAAAAGGCAAAATTTAAAATTGCAGGGGATATTTCTCTATCCTTTTCATTTTGCATTAACCTTCCGGAGTCTTGTCGACCTCTTCCCTTTTGGAAACCCAACAGACACACTTGATTTCGTTTCATCTTCCTTATATCCATTAATGGCTTTCTTCAAATTAATCCATGCTTTCTCACGCTCCTCCAAATATTCTTGTTTGTTCACCTTTTTTGGCCAGACGACAAAGGGAAAAATACCAACTTCCAAACCTTCTTCCTCATCTTTGAAACACTCGCTATAATCAAAAGCCCACCCTAGGTGTGCCAGTCCAGTAGAGCCTCCATGCCCTCCAACAATTCCTCTTTAAACAGAGACTCCATCACCCCTTTAACTATGCTTTCATCCTCTCCAAGCTCTAAACCCCACGCCATTGTCATTGTCGCTATGTCAACTTGCAATTTCCATTGCATTTTGAAACAGAGGCCCCAAGGTTCTCTGCAATGCACGAATTACTTCCTTCGACGGGCATTTCAACATCATCCTCAACCTGCGATCATCTACTGGGCCATATAGACCCTTTTGTTGCTTCTTAGTCAAGTAGGTGAATGTTGGTTCCATCACAAACTGCTTCAAACCTAAACCTTAAACTGCTTCTCTTCACCTTCAAAACCGCTCACAAAGCTTTGCAAAGATAACCTTCCCAAAACCATTTTAATAAACCATTCCTTTCTGATGTCGTAATAAATTACTTGTCCTTCAATCACTTCAATCTCTGCCCTCACACACTTCAATCTTTCATATCTTAATTCCGCTGCCCCTATTATACTATAAATATTTTTTTTATTGGCCAATATATATTTTTGTAGTTTTGAAAAAAAAAACAATTTGCCAAGATTTTTCACATAATTTCAAGGAGCATGAATGATTCGCCAGTTGAGATTATTATTTTTCATTGTAAACTAAAAATTTTTGCCAATAAAATTAATATCTTCCTCGGTAGTTTTACAATTTTCGCCTATTTTTTACACTTTTTTGAAGGAGAGGTTTCTTAAAGATTACTCTGACGAACTTCCACCAAATCAATTTTGATCAGACTTCACCATAAAAAGGCATTCTCTTGTTGGAAGTTTGGCTTGTTTAAAGGGGTGGAATGTGATGATGTTGGGAAACAATCCCAAGGAGAGGGTGGATTCCACCCTCTCTTGGGAAATCATATTTACTTATTCACATCTCGCCACCTCCTCACTAGACTTTGGTCAGATTTCACGCATCCCCTTATCAAATTCCGATCAAGCTCCATGCCTTCCCTGCCAAAATCCCATGGCGGAAATTCAATGGAGATGGAAAATTATTTCCCAAAGGTGATTGGATTCCATCATTTCATGGGCATTTTTCTTATTAAAGAGGTGGCGGAGATTAGGCAAAGTTGGGAATTAATTCCCAAAGAGGTCGAATTCCCCAACATTTTGGGAATTTTCTCAAAACTTGATCATTTTCACCTAAAACTCTACCTTGTCCGACCATTTCTTCTCTAGATTTTGCTAAGTTTTCATCACATTCTGATGGCACTAAAAGATTTTGTCAAAAGTAGGGGGCAAAAATCTACCTATGTTGGGAATTATTTCCCAAGAAACTCATGCATTCGCACCTCTTCCAAGTTATTTCATTCAAAATCTCCAAATTCTTCACCCTGTTATGCCTTGAAGGCTTGATTGGAGGGGTGGAAATGAGAGGAAGTTTGAGACTAAATTCCCAAAATTTGATGCCATACTTAGTCTTATGTAGCACCTCAAAAATTTCTCTTACAAACCGTGACTGACTCCTTACTCACAAGGCACCTCCACCTCTTAACAACCTCAACAAAGGCCCAAGACCCGAAAATTGTTGCTATCTATACTCCCTAAGACCATTATCCTACCACTAAAGCGAAAAAAGAGGAGGTCCTCATTTGCAATGGAGGGATGGTGTGAAAACCTCACAGGTCTTAGGAGAGCTACTAACAGCCTTAACAGTGTTAAACATAAACATAATAAACAAAACCAGCAAAAAAGAGCCCACAACCAACAAGATCATTTGAAGACTAAGGCCTCTGTCAAGAACTTGAAGTGTTCCCCTTATAATTTCCCTTCTTCCTGTCTTTTCCCAACACATTCTTATGCATGACGCAGAGCGAAATCACAAAATTGTGCATTGCACGCAAATTGAATCTGGGGACACTGATCCGCTTCTTCTCCGTGTCCAAGGCCTTCTTTTCAATATTTCCAGCTCTCTTGCGGTGGTTTCGCACCCCATGCAGTACCCTTAGCATTAGTCCTGTTTGTTTCCTCCTCTGACATGGCATCTTGAGTGAGGTCCATGCACTCAGTCTTGGTGCTATCTGAGATGTGGGTTGACCTATCATTCGTAGACTTATCTGAACTTTCCTCCATACCAGCATCACCCCCTTCACTTGCAACATCTTCATCCCCCTCTTCTTCCTCTGCAGCTCTTTCACTCCTCTCTGCATCTTCTTCCTCCTCAAAATCGTAGTCCACGAGTTGTTTCATTTTGCCTTTATCAGCCGAGTGACTTGCCAGTCTATTAGAGTGTCTCAGATTACTCCCATTTTTTCTCTCCTCTCCAAGGTCATCTTGTTCTTCCCTAATGGCCTCCTAAATGGGTTATCTTGGGATTCTTGGCTAGCGGGGAGAGTTTTTTGCTTTTTCTCTTCTTGACAATTTTGGAGGCAGTGGTGTTATTGTCAAGGTCACACAGGCCAACAACGACCATGGTGGGGGTAGGGGTTTCCGATGTACCAGGGCAAGAGGTAATTCTCTCAACACTCGGGTAGCAAATGCATTTCTTCTTGCTAGTGCCTGGGGTGCCAATAATTTTGGTAGATGCGAGTGAGGGAGGCCCAGGAGGCCGTCCTAGGGGCTTCCATCACTACAATCAGTTGGGGGGACACGGCCAAATGAAACCTATACCGTCTATTGATTAAACCCTAAAGCAAAGTGATAAGTTTTCTCCTTTGATTCTTAGCATCGTCTACATCCCTAACGGAGTTTCACGGTTTATTAATAACTTACTGTCATATATATAATTTTGTAAAAATATGGCATCTGAATCCATATGGTCCAATATTTTTTTAAGCTGTCATTTACAGTCCAAATAGACCATCAAATTCCAGGCGTGAATGGAATGTTTCAGAATAGCTTTTTAGTAGTCCATGATTGACATCTATGACAATGCTGTTATTGTGGAGCTATTTTTTTATTACACTGCAGTGAGACAAGACAGAATCCAGATATTGAAAGTCTATCATGGGTATCGTTGAAGGTCTTGAAGTTACGCCACAATGAAAGTATTACCTATGTACAACTGGGGAAAAAAATACTCAAACAGACAGGGTCCGAGTAAAAATATTATCTTTGTACAACTGAATGTATTACCTTTGTACAGCTGGGGAAAAAATACTCAGAGAGGATCCAAGTAAAAATATTATCTTTGTACAACTGGGAAGGTCTTGAAGTTCCAAACTTCTACCACAATGGAAGTATTAGCTTTGTACAGCTGGGGGGAAAAATGGTCAAACAGAGAGATCCAAGTGAAAAAAAGCAACCCGGTATCCTATGATCCGGCATTTTGGAAACCATAACAAATTTGTCTTGTACAGCAGAAATTTTGGCAAAAGAAATGGCAGGTGCAAAAACCTGCTGCACCCTGATAGAAAGTGAATATTGGAAGTTCCATTCTAGAACCAGCAGGCAATCATATTTTTTCCACGATTGGCACAAATGATATCATTTGCACAATACAAGCTTGAATTGATAATTAAATAATAGTGGTGTGGCTAACTTGCTTGAAATAATTGATTTACTTCCCAAGCCCATGATCAGTAAGAGGAAGACTTTGAATTAATTGGGAGATCAATTGCACTCAACAACATAGCGTAGTTCATATATAAATGAAATTTTTACACTTCCAATGGCAAGTGAAAATTGATAGGTAGAATTGAGTGAGTGCACCCTCTGGGCAAGAGGGTATAAATTCCTAAATACAGTTTCTCCCCAACCCAGAGATAATAGGGAATTATAGCTTTAGTGCCGGTTACATTGGGGTGAGGGGCAATGGTAGTGTGAAGGCTGTGGGGCCAAACCTGTTACATGTATAGTATGGACCTGCCATCAACTATGAAATAGGAGGTGCGGCATTCATGTTATGTATAGAATTTAATCTCAAAAACATATAGATGAGAGAAATTCCATGCTAACCATCAGTGTAATGTCAGGTACAATTATAAAACTGCTGGAAAAGAAGAAAATAAATTCTCTCTATAAAAAAATTATTTTCTGAGATTCCACCATATTTTGAAAATTGTGGAAGTTCACTTAATAATAATCTTCACTTTATAGCATGCACTTTTTCATATTTCACCTGCAAAACAAAATCTTCTCTAAGAATTAGATTTTGAAAGGCATTAAAATATATATGTTCTTGTAACATGAGCAAAAATTTCACAAATTCACATATGAAGTTACTACACTCAAAACAAGACATATTAGAAAAGTAATTTAGCTCACCATATGTTGATTTTAAAGCACAGAAAGAAGGCCATCTGGGAAATGTCATTTGCATATATACGAGTGATCTTTGTATATGGCTATCCTTTGATCCAGCAGAATAATACCCCAGGTTTTGATCATGCCAAGAATCAACTGAGGCTGGAAATGAAGCATAATGTTTAAAATCAATATCCATATATCAGCTGTAGACCAAAAACTCAAACTGCATTTGCAACATTTCCATGCTATAGATCACAGGATTTGTTCAGGAAATGCAAACAGGTATATTGATCAATTATTGAAATACCTCACTAATAATACAAAACTGGTAAAACAGTCACCAGAAGAAGAATAATAGGTGAGGATAAGACCCAACAGATAAACACTATGACATGTTCAATGATATAAAGAATCCAGTCCAAGCATGTTAAGAAATCTACAAACCAACGCAAAACCAAACCATTAGTTGCATCAATATGTAAGTCAACATCTGAAAACTTATTTGCCCCCCAGTAATTCTAAACCTTCTTACTGATTCTTTGTCCACCATTAAAGGGACAAACTAAACTTCCTCCTACACCCTGGACTCTGGTGTTAAGACTGTTACACAACATGGGCAAATGCATGGAAATCACCCAAACTGGGGATACACGCACTCAGAAAAAGAACAAAAATGATACATGAAAATCCAGCTGAGATGATCAAACAATATGGAAGTCTACATTCTTGGAACATCAAGTAGCTGAATCCAAAAGAAAATCTTCACATGCATAATATATGCAACAAATTTGACTCTGTACTCAAGCTTGAGGATCTAACACACTAATGTAATAAATATCAATTCAGAGTATCTGTTTTCAGGTTAATGATGCTGCGGATGTCCCTGATGATTCTGCCACATCATCACTCCTGACAGAGCTTGCACTGTAATCTATTGACTTTCCATGATTATTTCCCTGCATTGCTCTGCTTAGCCTTCTTATCCAAATTTCATAATCTACAGGATATGGAGTGCCACATAGGCTGTCAACATAGTCCGCAAATGCTTTCAAGAGAGCAGAGATTTCTCCTAGCTGTTGCTGTATGTATCTTTGTGCCCAAGACCTTTCTCTCCATTGCAAAGCAGCTTCTATTGAGTCTAGTTGTTGAGGAGCACCGCTGCATAAATAATAGAGGAGGTAAACAAGGCTTTCTGCATCAGATGCTGGACAGAGCTTTCCTTCTTGCAAAGCATATGTTGAAGAGAACTGAAGATTGATGGCAGGGCTGTCCCTATCCTCCAGTACTGCGTGCCCCCAATCAACAAGGACATAAAATGAGCCTCTCTCTGCATCCATCACACGTATTACATGTTCAGGACAGATGTCTCCATGCTGAATAGAAGCAGATGCTGCATTTTGCAGGGCAGACAAGATATCATGACAACACTGTAGAGCTTCCTCTGAAGTAAAAGTACCATCTCTTGCAATTATGCTTGACAGAGGCTCTCCAACAGGAGAATATACTAATACCGGGGTTCCACACCAGGGATGGTTACAGCGTCCACCAGGACTCTGTTTGTAGCATGAACCAGGGTGCATCACCTTTCCAGAAGCAACCAGCTGTGGTAGATACATGCTAGATATGCCCCTTTGTTTTAGGACATTCAAAACCTTTGTTTGTCTCTGTACTTGATACCACATACTCATATCTTCCCATGAAGGTGCAAGCTGGGAGGGATGAGCACCTACATAAACAGCCAACAGCATGCTTGGGTCTTCCAGAGAAGTTGCACTATACAAGAAATTCCTTCCATCTCTGGAAATATCATGTATCTGAAAGCCCATTTGTCCCTGTGAATCTTCCAACCATATAACAGTGCCTACCTCAAGTTTCATCCGCTCCTTTTCCTTCGAAATAACAGGTTCTAATTCATCCTCAATTTCAAGAATCTCTCCATAGATCCGGTTATTTTGATGGTAATCAAATGAATTACTTCCATTGCCATGTGTTTCACTGAGACGGCTTTCAATTCTCCTCTTTTGGAGTCGCATACTATGATTTGCAGCCAACTCTGTAATGGATTTTGGAGGGGGACCTTTACATTGTACAATAGAGTAAAATGTGGCCAATAGAAGATGCAATGTACCAAAATCTCCCCAGTTAGCATTCCCCATCTTATTCCAAATTCGATCCACTGGTGAGACTTTAACTTCTGCTTGTTTAATCCAGTCTGCTGCACAATCATGTACCCTAGTTGTGTTTGAATCTAATTTACCCAAATCTCCACTAATCTTTACTATTCCCCCATATTCACAATCTACCACCAACACATATACACAGTCGTTGTTAACTAGTAGATGGGAATTCTTTAATCTTCTTGACAACAACATATGAAATCCATAAAATAAAGCCTCTCCAACAGTGGCTACTGATAGAACTGGCTCCTTTCCTTGAGAATGATGTCCAACAGAATGCCTGAATAAGGCAAGCTCTGCAACACGGTCCCACCGAGCATGTGAATTCGTATTGTCTTTTACTAACAAAGCAGCTCCACATAGATCTCCTACTTTTCCCCTTACAATTGCCTTTTCTGCAGTGTGGAATTTGGATCTCACACCATATGGACAACTGACAGAAAAAGGCATTGATCCATCCTTACGCCAAAATGTTTTCCACAGACACTCTGCACTAGTATGGAGAAAGTCTTCAACTGCAAGATATGCATCTGCTTCATCACCACCACGAGAAGATGGTGCATAGGATGCACAAGGCATTCGAAGCAATTGTTGAAAAACAACCCCTTCCAAAGCATAATCAAACTTCCGAAGTTCTTCTAGCTGAAATGGAGACTCAAAAAGAACTCTGCCATCTACAGACTTGTCTGTTTTTTCTAACAGCCAGTCTTGAAGTTTGATTGTGAATGCTTCTTTGTCAACAAACTTCTTTGCAAAGTCTTTCAGTCCTTTAGGTAACAATCGTCCAGTCCTGCTTCGAGGGGAACTGCCTAATTTGCTCCCCACTGACTCATCTGATCTTCTGTCAGTGGAGAAACCTGCAAAATGTTGGTTGGCATCAAGTTGCATAAAGATACACAAATATACGTATATTCAACAACTAGATAAAGGAAAAATTCAATTCAACGCATTCTTTTTCTTCTATGCTTCTTCCTGAGTTCAAGAAAACTACACAATGGAGACTGCAACTTCAGCCACACATTAATATGGAAGCAAATGACAAAAAGCATTATCGAGGCAAGTTAGTAGAACGTCTGATAACTTTTGAGGCATGCATATTCAAAGGTGAAAAGTGTACGATCTACATCAAATATAAGTTTTTGATTGGTAGTGCTCAAGTACAGATGGCAGTCAACAGCATTTTAAAACTACTTAAAAGTTATGAACGTAAAATGCACACCCCACACCCAGGAGTATCATCTGACCATCTGTTCAAAGAACATCACTTGAAATTTGAAAGGAAAAAAATTGATACTAGCTGACAAAACTTGACAATGGATATGGTTTCTCAAACTGGAACACCACTGAAAACGCACCTTCAAAACCCTCTGAAAACAGCTAATTTTTTATAAAATTAAGAAACAAAAATAGAGATTTTCAGAAGTGTAGACAAAAACCAGTTGCTTCCTCTCAAGCCTACAAAAACAAGGATACTTAATGAAAGAAGAGTGGATAATTTTGTGTTTTATTTGCTTCAAGGATTTTATTTTGTTTTTTAAATTTAGAGTAAGATTTTAATTTTTGTTCACTTCATCTCTCTGTTTTTTTAAAAAGCTCTTTAATTAGAGGTTCTTTGTGGGGACCACACAAATCCTAAGTTTGCCTTCTTCTGCTGCCAAGCAAGAAATGCTTTCTGACGTATTTAATCATTTATAAAACAAATACCAAAAAAGATAAGCCTAAGATACAGGTTTCTTCATCTACACATTTTCAGTGTAAACATTCTATCTTTGATCATCCCAAGCTATTTCAGAGTAAACATCATTTCTTTGATCATCCCAAGCTCTTTCACATATGGTGGAAAAAGGCAACCTATAATCACTGTTTCTACATTTGGATTTCCACCTTTTAAATCTTTGCTTAGTTTTCTTAATTCCACATCAATTGAAAACCAAAGAAAACATAAAAAATCCCCCACAATACTCACCTTGTAGATTGAAAATATTTTTCCTGACCAACAAGTTGAACGTGCAAGAAAGATATATATATATCCCAGCAAGTTGAAAAAATATCCTTGACTGAACACTAGTAACCTCCACACCAACAACTGAACCTAGCAAATCAAGAGTGGCCAAATACTTGACATCTACAATAGCACTCTCATTCAACTCAAGACAGCCTAAACAAAACAGCAAGTCTGTCAAACACCCAATTAATACAATAGCCAGATGTTGTATGTACAACAATCAGTCACTTTGTTGGTCAATTGTACTTTTCATCCTCTTCTTTCTCAAATTGTTGTGGTAGGACTTGAAGTCTTAATGAATTCATAAAATATGGATCATCAATTCACTTATTAATAGTAGTTAGTTCATGTCAAGCAATTATGATGTCATGCCAGTTGGCCCACTCACTCATGGTTACATATAGATAGGTCAAAATTTTTGTGTAGGTTAGCAAAGACAACAAAATAACCTTTGATCCAGTTTAAGATTAGCGTTGACCCTTATGATGCCATCTGATATACCTAAAATAAATATGATGACAACACAATAATGATAAGATAACACAATAAATGATAAGACGTGTTTAAATGTGCAGATGATATCATGGTGATAATATTGTTTTCTTCTATTTCTTGACTCAATTTTTCTCCTTGGTCTTTACTGAAAAACTTTCACCATCACCTTGAAGATATGGTAGAAAACCTTGTGAATAGGTGAAGGCATATTACTGGATGAAGTAGTTGTAGGTCATAGAATTCAGAATGATCAGAACTGCAACTAATGAGCAAATTTATGTGTTACAGCATGTAAAGACAACAATTTGTGGGTTGTTTTGGACTTCAAAGTCATGACAAATTAAATGAGCACGTTGAACACTATCCTTTGCTCCTACCAAGTAAAATTTCATTATTGTATCCTTGGACAACATGCTACTCCATAGCATGGATTACAAGGACCCCATTAACATTTTAAATACCATTAGAACTTGTTACAGAACATAAATTATATGCTAAGTTATCCAAATGTGGATTCTTCAAGAAAGCAATTTAGGATTTAGAACATAGAATCTGAAATAAGAGAATTAAAATGGACCCTGTGAAAAGGAAGGATTAATGAGATTTAATAACACCTAAAAGTAGAAATAAACTAAAAAAAATTATGACACTCGCAGGATTTTACAGAAGATTTGTCCATGGATTCTTCACAATGCCCCTACCTCAGGATTTATTAGGTAATCACAAGACTTTTAAGTGGCAAAAATATAATGAAGTGTTCATCTATCACTCTATTATCATTAACATTACACTTAACTAATTCTATTGTTAACAAGGACAAGAGGCAAGAAAGTATGCATATTATGCAAGTTAACAAGGAGAATCCAAGAAAAAATAAAAAAATGAACTTAAATAAGGATATTCCAATTGATTGTGACTGTATATCATGTAGATTTGATATTGATACAAACCAGATCCACTCCTCCTAAAGCTTCCATCTCGACTAAGCGCCTGAGGTGACTCTAGAACATTTTGATGATGTCCTGCAATTAAATTTAGATAACCAATAAGATCTCAACATTATATATGACATTCATTGAATTAAAAAAACATAATCCGTTTTGAAGAATTCAGGTGATTTTGTACATTCTAATCACATATGGCAACTTTACAATATATTACACTACATTCCATTTCATGTGCCATATTTGGTCAGTAAGCTTTTTATTTAGTTACCCATATATCTATGCTTTTGATGTCTAGCGAAGTCATTGACAACTAGCCCTGGCTCCCAACAGTACAAAGGGATGTGATAGCAAACTAGGATTACATCTTCATACAGTTTTGCTACAAACCTCTATGATTACAGTGATATGATTAAGGTTCATCTAGAATTGATCATCATGAATTTAGTCAGGTCAAGGAATTAACTCAAGCTTTAAATCTTGCTGGCATTTCCATCATTTGGGGCTCTTCACTACAACGGACAGTAGCAACCTCAAGCACCATATTTGTTGTACATAGTTCTGATCAAAAAGCTTAAATTACTAAACTTGAAAGACCGCAAATATACTTCTGCAAGTTTGAGCAAATTGGTCACCAGTCTTTTACTTTTAAAAAGAGTAAACAAAGCCTGTGCATCAGTTAAATGGACAATAAACAAAACTTTAGACAAAGATAAATGTAACCCTAGATCTCTTTTCTAAGTGAAGAAAGATAACACAAGATACATTTTGAGTACACTGAAGTCTGCTTGTCTGCTACAAGGTTTCTGTGCAGAATTCTAGGAAATTTGTGATTGAATAATGTGATGATGAAGTTTTGAGGACAGGATGCTCCTTTGAGAACCACTGGCTGGTTTAATCTCCACTTCAGTATATTCATTTATTTCATGAAAAGAGACACTCAAACTTTACATTTCACACTTTGTCAAGCATTGTGATCAATTTTATCAACTTTTTAGACATTAGCAAGCTCTTCTTGAATTTTTTTTAATTGCTGGATGCTGTACTCAGACACTTGTCTAGTGAATTCATTGTATACTAGTTGATATAGTCTGACGAAATTATCCACGTGAAGTTTAGCTGATGTCGCATGGTTTTAACTATCCCATCTAACACCTTTCTTTGACAGCATGAGTAGCTAGTTCGTTAAATATAAAAGTTACTTATAAATATAAACCATGTGGGGACCTTAGATAAAAGTTCACATTGAAGCTCAGATTTGGGAATGGATATAGATACCCCATACTATAAAACACTTTTAATACAAATCATTTTCTGCTCTCCATGGAGTTTTTTAATTTATTTTTATATAATTCTTAATATGAATTGAATTTATGCTCTACAAGGACTTTTCTCTTCTAAGTTCTTTTATGTAATATGCCCATCAAACATGATCTGTGACATTATGCTTGAAAGAAATTTTCAGAGGAGCACCATCATTGTGGATTAGATTTTTTCAAATTGGCATGCTAATTATATGGTGTTCGCTAACTTTGCTTTATGATACTAGTACAACCAAGGCGAGGGGAGGCATGGAGAAGAGAACGCAAAATACTTCATGTTTTTACCATAGACGAGTATAACTCTCAATTTTCAACCAGAAAATAAAATAGTAAAATCAGATTTAAATAAGATACATTCTTCTCAATAATTTTTTTACACAAAATTATAAAATTTTAGTTAATAGTTACACTTACCCAATTTCATGGTGAGAGTCTAATATTATTGCTTCTGATTTGACAAAGTTGTCACACTTTGGCTTGAGTAAACGGTGAAAAATGTTGAAGAGAGCTTTGGATAGTATTGCGACCAAAAAACTTTGCTAACTGCCTTGACCTTTGCTAGTTCCAGACAACTCAAAATCAAGGCACGTATTCTAATCATCACTTGGGCCTTTGCTTTATCTTTAAGGCTACCCATAAAACCTGAATTATCTACTCCTTAGCTAGGAGGAACCGCAGTTTGTCTGAAGAACCGCCTATTCATGTCTTACTAAAGACATGACATCCAACAAATTCAAGATTGCTGGATGGGATTCTTACCGATTCCATTTACTATACTTATTATTAAATTATCCCTTCACACATTGTGCAATATCAGTGGAAAAGTCCAACGCAATTTACCCCATTCTGTTTTCCTATGCCAATTCTGATATGGGCCACAGGTCAGTCGTTCATATTTCTGTTATATGATCTTTCGTAGACATCTGCACGCACACAAACCACTGGATTCTAGGCTGTCATTTTTGGCTGCTTTGTTTCACTTCAGTCTCTGTCTTTGCTACACCCCTGTTCTCATTCATAGTCGCAGACTCCCAGGCAATCTGATTGGCAGGAGTAACTCTGGATATTTTGGCCTCTAAGCATAAAAATACATATTAAAAAACCAAGAACTTTTGGCAGTTCTCCTCTGTATCTCTAATCAAAATTTTCATTGAATTCAAATCATGAATGCAATAAACCTAATTGTCTATTGAATTCTCCAATTGTACCACACACGCCTTACCTGCAAACTAGAACAAAATTCATAATCCTGCGAGTATCTCTCAAAAACTTCACAAATGACTGAAACCTTTGGGCTTTGACACAGCTTTCACCAGGGGCACTTTTACAGCAATTGACATAAAAAAGAGTCCCCTTGATTCTACCAGGGTAAAATTATTTGCTTCCTTGCTTGTAGCTGGATATACTTGTCGATTCTCTCTGTTTTCGCAACCTTGCTTGGCTCCCAATATGTTTTCACTGTAGTTGTTTGAAGTTTATATTCCTGTATCACAAATTTGTATGATTTCTCAGTAAAACCTTTTAAGCGCCTCTAAAAGTCAAAAATAGGGATAAATTTTCAGAATCTCTTATCGGACACCACATTACTTTCAAAACTTGCAATATCTCTTCGAGTCCAATTTAAGCTGCAAATGCATAAATTTCATTTCCCAAAATTGACTTTCGCCCAAAAAAGAGACATTTTTTATGGTATTATCTTTCCAGAGTTCATAGATTGTAATGCAAATTATTTTTAGGATTGAATTCTGTATAAAATTTTAGTTTAAGAACATTTTTTTCCTGATAACAAACGCCGATCTAAAAATTTCATATACGATTTAATCCTAAAAACAATTTGTATTACGATGACATTTTTCTCAAGTATAATGGCTTTATCCATGAAACCTAAAATTACCTTTCAAACTAACAGTTATTCTTCAAAAACAATCCTCGGCATAATCTAATTTAAGCAGAATTTTAATGTAGTCAAGAAATTTCAATGCATCTCCTTTGCAACTTTTTCACGAGGAAGCATATTTCTACGAGCTGATCTCCAAAATCAATGCAGCTTCACCTGCAAAACAAAAATGTCAAATCCAAGAATCCCTCCAACAGAAATTCACAGATTAAAAGATTGTCATTTCTAAAACAAATTCTTACGAATAAATATAAAGAGCGACTTACTAGCACAAAAATAGAGCTTTCATAGCCTGGGACTAGTGTTCTGTAAAATAATTAAAGACACATTATCCCTAAGCGATTGCTACTCGAATCTCGAAATGCATTTGAAGACAAAGACTATTTTCCTCTAAGGAATTATTGGTTTAAGCCTCTACGACAGATTTATCTCAAAATCATTATTTACCGACTTAAATTTCTCTGGAACTTTAAATACCTCTGTCGCTAGAAAGCCGGATGCGATTTCTACACTTCAAAGAATGAAAACGAAAACAATCGCATTTATCCTATAATCACACGAAAATTAAGCACCCGGCGTCTGCAGTTGATTTTAACGGAGAAATTAAAGACGGGCATCCTTAAGGCGAGTTCAAGTAGTACAATATTTGCAGATTTAATATCTGCCTCTAGTTATGTCCGAAACAGGTATGCAGAGAGAAATTAATGATCGCCTCGCTCAAGGCACAGTTATCGCAAAAGAATAACGTGTTTGAGGCTTTATGCCTCTATTTACTTGTAATCATCAACACTTTCCCAATTTACAAGGAAACTAGTTATTTCTTCTTCGAAAAGATTAGCGAAGGGATTTCCGCGTACTAATGACGATTTCTGTGATGAATTAAGATTATCAATCGAGCTTAAAGATTTCACATACATGAACTTGTTAGACACACATCTACAATGAAAGATTCGCACATTTAAGAGTTCATCGCTTCTATTTACAAACAGTACATCTAAAGTATCCAATTGTTTCCAGATTGACAAAGAAATAAACTATTTCTCATTCAAAAAGATTAGCGAAGAGATTAGTTCGTATTAAGCCGGATTTGGTGAAGAAATCAAATCATTAATTGGGCTTCACGGCTTCACACGTGAACTTAGACACGCGTTTATAATGAAGCATTTGCAGACTTGTATAGCCTCTGTTCACGGATAATCTCTCAAAAACATCACAAAATTTTACAGTTTGTGAAAGAAACCATTATCTACTACTCTTCAGAAAAACTAGCAAAAGGATTAATTCAGACTGAGACTAAATTTTGAGACGAAATCAAAGAATTTTCAGACTTGCATACCTCTGCAGAAACTTTGACAGCCTTGAGCCGAGAGGAATCCTGAGCACCGCTAAAAATCACCACAAAGCCACGTTTTGAGATCAGGATAAAAACGACTTTCTGAACAATTGTCGCGCTGCAAGCTTGAAAAGTTGCTGAACCGACCGAAAGGGGACTAAAAGCAGCTCCTTTTCAGCTTTCAAAGAAAATAACGAGCTCTCGTAGAAAAAATGAGAGCAAAATTGACGCTACAGGTCGTCGGTTCGAATCCTCTGAGTATCATTAAAGAAAGCATCGGAACTCTGCCCAACAGTTTGTTATTATGACAGGACAGGAAAAAAACAGGTATAACTTTTAGGACGAAAAAAAACTATTACGCGGATAAAAAATAAATTTTGTCGAGAAAGTACTTCTAATGTATGGTCGTTGAACTGTATTTATTTTAGATGTTTATTCGCGTCCTTGAAAATATTGGTTGGTAATGGTAGTTGCGGTTTAAGCAAATATTTGTAGTTATACTAATTTATTTAATAGTATTTTTAATGTGTGGAGTTTTTTCTTAATTTATTTTTATTCTAACTGAAGTCACTTTGGTTTTGACCATTGACCTTGAAATTGACAAATCTTGACCAAAGGGTTTGGAGGGAAAAATAAAATCACTTGATGTGCGGGGTTTACATTTATGAGGATAGGTAGTTTACAGAGTTTTTTAATGGAAGCATGTTTTCACTTTATTTAAAGTTAAGAGCCGAGGGGACAAACAAACACATTTGCATTGGTTGGGCCAAGTTTTAAAGGCTGGAAAATGAAAATTGTGGAGGGAGTAATGGCTCTTTTATTTTATTTTCTTATATTATATTATTTTATATAAAAGTATTTAATTTTAAGATTTATTTAGTTAAAAAGTAAATGGAGAATGAAGATTTGCATGGTTGAAATAATCATATATTTATATTATTTTAAATTTAAAAATAATAAATAGACATTTTTACATAAAGAGGGGACAATAAGAATGTGTATATCTATAATTTAATAGTAGATAGTATGTCAATTGTCATAAATGTGGATTCTAGAATGATATTTGAATTTATTAGGATGATGCTTGGGAGGTCGACTCTACATCAACCATCTTTGAACACACGATATGAAGAATTTTCTTTAAAAAAACAAGAATTACTAGATATTATATATCTTGTATAACATATAATAACAATGTTTATATCACAACTCATATATTTCTAATACTTCGCTCTCATATTACACCCGCATAAGAGTCATGAATAGTAATGGATATGGTTTTGTATATTGGTCTCACAAATCATTTTAATTTTTTCAACATTGATGAAGTATACATATAACTCTTTTATTGCGAAAAGGGCAAGCATAAAGGAGTTCACATGTGTAATTCACTTTTGTTCAATAAATTTGAAAGAAAATAATAGGGGAAAGTCCCCAATAGCCGCCCAGGCTAACTTCGTGCACCTAGAACTCCTAAACCATAAGTCTGATTTCGATGATTTTTTTGGTGTAACTTTGTATGTGAGTTAAGAGCTTAGAGCCAAGGTTTCAACTTCTAGGTATTCATAGATCTCTCTATAGAGATCGTTGAACACCAAGTGATAAAAAAAAATGGCACTTTCAAAGTGTCGCATGATACCTATATGTTCTTAGTCCAATAGTTGCTCACTCAAAAATGTCAGTACTTGTGGTCAAATGTCCTAGTAGTTGTTACTAAATGTCCCAATAGTGGTGCACAAATGGGCCAATGACCAACCAAAAAAGCTAAAAAATGATCGGCTATTAGTACATGTGTGATCGACTATTGGTACATATGTTACAATTCTTGGGGCTCCTTAAATATTAGTAATTGGGGGATAAACATGACAAAAATGTCATGATTATTGGACCCCCTAACGGTTAATGGGGACTTTCCCCTAAACTAAATCATCCATGATAGTTCAAAGGTCAAATCAAATAATTTAATTGCATCAAAGAAAAGTACATAGTAACCAAGAAAATAAAGACCAACAAAGGAAAAACATATTACATAGCATGGTGACAATCATAGTGTCCATCATTCAAACTCCTCAACAAGAGTGGTTAAACTAGTGTCCATCATAGTTGCAATCTAATACATGGTGCATGGTGGATGCTGCAAATGTATTTATAAGTAGTTGTTTTAAGATTTCATTATTGTGGAGAGAGATGCCTATTTTGGATCTCGATTGATATCTTCAATAGTAATTTCATGAAGCTTCTTATTAGTTTTTCCCCAATTGTTTAAATATAGTTACTAGAAATTCATTTTAAATAGGTTATGTGTGGTCTAGAGGGAGTCTTATAAAAGGTGAGAAAGAACTTCCACTTAAAGAAGAATGATATAGTAAAGTAATTGGATGCTAGCACCTAGAAAACATATTAGATCGCAAAAAAAACCCATTCATTTCAATTTATAAATACACTTGATTATAGTATAGCAATATGTTATGACAACTAAATTGTGGCAAACTAATATATTAAGGATTGTAGACTTCCAAGTAAGATTACAATAAAAGAAAGCATGGAGAATTGAAAAGATAGCCTTCCAAGCTTTATGAGATAAGGGGCAAAACTAGAACAAATGTTGGAATGGTTCCCACTTCTTGCACATGGCTTAAAGAAAATGTGAAATATGAAGAAAATAAATGTAATTAGCTATATAGGTAGTTTAAAGTGGAATTATTTGTAAGTAGTGAGATGTGCTTAAGATTTAACTTTAAATCCTATCAAATGGAGGTATTAAGTTTCATCCATTTTTATTGGCAAATGAGTAGTTGACGAAGGATTACTCCGCTTATACACTCAACACATGTTCTGATACCACTTGATGAAGGGTTGTACCACCCTTACAAACTAATAACCAAATAACAAACAACATAGAGACAAAGAGAGAATAAAAATGCTTCACAAAGCATGGAT
The DNA here is from genome assembly GCA_027943335.1 of Chamaecyparis obtusa. Classification (NCBI taxonomy): domain Eukaryota; kingdom Viridiplantae; phylum Streptophyta; class Pinopsida; order Cupressales; family Cupressaceae; genus Chamaecyparis; species Chamaecyparis obtusa. The sequence goes on from BSBK01001771.1 coordinate 527,480, forward strand.
TTATAATACTTGAAGATGATTACAATGCTTCCAAATGTTTGAGGATGAGATCCTTACAACTTCTTGAAAAATAGATCATTACAACTTCTTACAATACGAGATCATTACAACCTCTTATAGTATGAGATCATTACAATTTCTTGAAGAAGAAGAGAGCTCCTTTAAAATGTTTGTATGTCTTACTTATATAGGCACTTACCACCCAAGAGATTACAATCACAACCAATGTGGGATAAATTTTGGAGAGAGTATATATAACTACCTTTCAATACAAATATTAAATGCAAGATGTATGATATTAAATGACACCTAATATGAATTTTTTATTTATTTTTTGGATGATGCAAGATTACTCTTACACCCTGGATGCTCTTACATCAGACACCCGATGTAGGATTCACAAAATAGAGTTGAGTGATAGTACCACTCTTTCAGATTGCAAACAATCCTCAACAAACTCCATCACAAAAAATGGTACCTCTAATTTGTTTTTTTTCTCCTCTTCCAACACCTAGCTGGAACAAGTATCCTTTGATGGCAATGTTGCTCTGCACTCAACCTGCCAAATGTGAAATCAAATTCACCACAAATCATCCACCTCCTCCAAGTGTAACTCTTTTTCTCCTCCAATCTTGTGGGATTCAACCCATTGTAATTTGACCACCTCCACCAAAATTTTCCCACATTAAACTCTAGAACACCATACAAATCTTTCTTTGCATACCACACATCACTAGAAAAACTATCTTGAACTAACTCACTTATAAATGAAAATCATCATTATTCTCTTTTACTTCAATATACATATCCATCCCAAATTCAACATTGCATGATTCATAAAAAAATACCTTTTTAGCTATGACGTCTTCTTCACCACCGTGTACTATGACAGCAACTTCCTCAAGTAAGTCATCTTATTTCTCATTCCCTTCACTTGAAGTGATCTCTTCTCAAAGAATGGGGTCATCTTCATTGAGTCCTTGATCAACCTCTACTTCACCTTCAACTTTGTTCACTTCCCTCATGCCTTCAACAAGACATGTAATTACTTCACTTCTTTGACCTCCAACCAAGGCATTCCACTCTACCTCCACTAATGCAATCTTCATTAACAAATCATCTTATTTAATTTGTTTTATGTCCTCTAAAGGAATCTCTTTTTCTACAACCTTCTTATGCTCATATCCATAGTCATAACAATGTTTATTAAAATCAAATTTTACCTCATTTCAATCCAAAATTGCAACTCTTTCTTTACCTTCCTCTTTGTCTATCAGTATTTTTAAGCCTTTGCAAAGACTTGTCTCTATTGAAATCACTTCAATATATTTATCTATGTCTTTCAATAAGCATTCCTCAGCTTTAGGTTCATTAATCTCTTCATATTCATCAACTTCCTCTTCTTTTATGCCACATGCATGACACTCCATTACATCTTCTTTCTTTCTTGTATTTAAAATATCATTAAAAAAATACAAACAATCACCATCATCTCTTTCCTGATAAAGGGCTCTTCTCGTTTGCAACTTTACTTCTATTTCTTTCAATTGTTTCCTCAACTCTATCATCCAAACTCTTATTTATTCTTACTCTCTATATCTAATTTTCTAAAGTCTCTCTCTGATTTTCTCAAACCTAGGAATCCTAAGAATCCATCCAATTAAAAATGTCATTTTCTTCTTCCTCTTTTCCATATTCAAGGCCTCACAAATCCTCAACAAAAATTCCCTTATCAACTCTTTTGGTTCTGTTGCAAAATGTCTCACATTGGACGATCTATTTGTACAAATTCATGAACCTCTTCTCAATAATCCTCTAATTAGATCTTTCAAGTTGCACATACACATGCAACAAACTCACATTCATCTATCCTCTACCCAACAAAGATTTTTCGGAAGACACACCTCTCACTTCCTCTACCCACTCTCTCTCAGTGGAGGAACTATGTGCACCTTCTACCCAGCTTCAATCTCTATTGGGGGCCAATGAACATGCTATCACAAAAATTTCATCCAACCCAAGGTCCCGATGTAGATTGCCTCACATTTGGTGATCCATCTACACACTCAAGATATCTAGCTCTGATACCAGTGATGAAAGAGTACTACCCTTATACACATAACACATGATCTGATACCACTTAATGAAGGGCCACACCCCCTTACAAACTCATAATTAAATACCAAACAAGATAGAGACAAAGAGAGAATAAAATACTTCACAAAGCATGGATTGATAATACTTGAAGATGATTACAATGCTTCCAAATGCTTGAGGATGAGATCCTTATAACTTCTTGATAAAGAGGTCATTACAACTTCTTACAATATGAGATCCTTACAACATCTTATTTAATATGAGATCATTACTATTTCTTGAAGAAGAGAGCTCCTTTAAAATGCTCATATGCCTTGCTTATATAGGTACTTGCCACCCAAGAGATTCCAATCACAACCAATGTGGGATAAAGTTTGAGAGAGTAGATATAAATACCTTGCTACAAATATTAAATGCAAGATGCATAATATTAAATAACACATAATATGAATTTTTATTTTATTTTTTGGATGATGCAAGATTTCTCTTACACCTTGGGTGCTCCTACATCAGTATTAACATGAAATTTATTTTTTTAATCTTTTTTTATGAACACTTTTGATTGGAGCTATGAACTAGAGGGGCCATATTGGGGGACTCTGTCTGCATGATGATTACATTACTAGTACTGAGGCATGAACACCTATTACTAGATTTGTCTCATGATTGAGCTTCTATCTTGTTGGTACTCCTTATGACTCCAAGTAGTATCATGAAAATTGATTTTTTTTCTTTTCTTAAATTAAATTTTGAGATGGCTTTATATATCAATTTTAGGAGAAATAAAGTGAACCAACAACCATTTGTCTTCTTCTAACTCTTGATTATGAAAAAAATGTGGCACCATAGGTGATGTTAATGATGGGAACATTACATTAGTAAGAGACCATTTTAAATTTATGAGAAAAGGTGTTTTCATGACATTGGTTAAAGATTTAAAAGACTCCATAAGTCATGAAAGCCCTAAATGTCTTTCCAAAAATTAGTACTTTTTCCTTTGAATGGTTTGCATAGAGGAAGTAGATGGTCACTGACTTGGATGAGATGGTTTCAAAATATAGAAAATAAAAGAAAGGTTAGACCATACCAAAGTGATTGATCAAATCAAGTAAGTAAATATGAGAAACTACTTAAAGGGGTTTTAAAAGCATAATTGATTCATTTTAATGGTTGAATGCAATGTACTATATTTATATATTTTCTTAATTTGTGGCTCATGTAAGGACATTAGAGTGCATAGTCCAACTCAAATGAAGGAATTCCCATTAATGCAAGAAAAAGTACTTTGATAATATCACATCCAAGCACTAAAGAGGATTGCATTTACATGTTGATTGATAAAATAGATAAGGGTTTGCACACATTTGTGGTGTGGCGGGGGGGGCTTACCTTAACCTTTAGGGTTGGCAAAAAGAAACTCTATAAATTTAATGAGTTTATGAAAAAAAAATTAAAAAAGTTATTTTTGGTAGGAAGGGAGTTCACCTAATTAAGATTACCTATCAATCAATAAAAATATGACTAATCTATTCTTGTTGTAAAAGGTTGTACTTTGATCAAAATTTCAAGAAATAATGCTTCATACCCAATTACATTTAATCTATTTCTTGGGTAACCCACGATAGAAAAACATGCACACAAGCTTACATAAGAATCATTATGTTAAGATCAAATAGACAAGCCATAATATAACATACAATATACCCTAGGAAAACCCTCATATGAGAAAAACCCAATCTCCAAAGCATTTATACTCTATCATAGTAAATAGGCATGAATAAATGCAAAACACTTATATAGTTAAAATGAGTACTTTTGAAACGTTGAGCCTCTAACATGTATCATTCATGTGTCCAAGAATGAATACACACATCCCATGTTATGCTTCACGTATGCATTCCTCAAAAAGACTCAATAATGAATTTCACTCAACCAGCCAACCCAAACCACCAACATGTGCATCCCTTTATAGAATTAAGCTCACACAAAATACAACTAATGGTAAAGTAAAATAATGTACCACAAACCATGTGAATACAATATCATTGACCCCTCATTTAATATTGGATGCTAAGTTTTCACATTATTAAATTTATCTTTCCATGATATTAAATAATTATCCCAATGTAGCACTCACATTAAATATAATTCCCAATGTTACAATACAATACATAAAGTGGCCCCAAGAATGTTAACTCCTAATTATATACGTTCATCTAGGTTACACTAGGTGTGCCATGCACATGATAATAAATAATACATTATAAATTTATGTAAGGTGTACAATACATTATCTCGACACAAAATTTAGTTAAATAGTTGATTGAAATTCGCTAATAGAATTAAATTAGGTGATCAATGATACATTTTTACATTTACATGGAATTTGAGTGAAGTTTTGCTTGCTTGCGTTTATAATTTTTAGTAGGGTTGAATGTAAGTAACCTACATAAGATTCACTAGCAAAGGTTGGCTTAGCCATTGTGCCACTAGAAAACATTTTCTAAGGAAATGATATATTGTAACAAATGAAGTTTCATTAGAAAATTATTAAATTTTATATCAAATGCTTACAAGAATGCACTAATAAGTTTAAATTGGTTATCATTTGATTTACCAAGGTTCAAATCAAATAAGATTCTAGAGCTCTTGAGACAACCTAGTACGTTTTGACAAGAGATGCAAATAAAAAGAAATTTTGTTTAAGAAATGGTTAACATGGACATCTATTATAAACCCAAATAAGACGAAATTGTAACAATCCAAGATTACATCTTAAAGCTTATGCATAATTAAAAGAAATATACTACCATATAGATTTATTTCAATAAAATAAAGTTGATCTTTTCAAATAATTATAATCTTCACATGTAACTTACGTATAATTAGAGTTCAATATATAAATCTAAATAAAAAATTTAGAAAATGCCTAAAAAGATGTGTTAGATTTTTACATGGGGTATAATTCATTCTATCACTTTTAATAAAAAATGTAGTCAACTTTTCATAGAATTAAAAAAGTTTGAAGTCTTTAAAGTAAAAGAAACTTTAACTAAAAAAAACATATTTTCTCATAAAATTTAAATGTAAATTTTTTTAGAATCATGATTTAAGAATTGGAAGGTTAAAATCAAAATTTAAGAATTGCAACGTTAAAATCACAAAAATTATAAATATATAAGGGACAAATCAATACAATTCAATTATTGAATAAATTATAAATTGAGAATGGAATAGTTAAAATAGATTAATTAAGATAGTAGACATTCGTTGAAATGGAATCCAAAGAGTTAAGGGCTTATTCTCAAATCAACAGGGTCCAGACTTTGGCTATCATACTATTGTGGTAGAAGGTCAATAAGTGACATATGAAATTAAATCTAGCATCAAAGATCTATGATGCTTGAGACTTGAGAATTTGAGGGTTTGGTATAGGATCATATTGCACTCCAATCTAATTGTTGTGTTTGTTTCCCTTATGGTCCATTTTCATATTGAGTAGAAATAGATATTTAATTAGGTCTACAAAAAATAGCTTCTTGCAATATATTTAATATAATGAAAATAATATTGTGTTAAATATTATTGTTATAAATTGGCAATGCAATTGTTGAAGTGAACAAATCCTTAATCTTAACTTAGGCCCTCACTCGAATTAAGAATAGTGAAAGAGATACGAGGTGTCAATGAATACTAATGTGAGTGGTGGCAATTAATCTTGTGAATTTAACATTGAATTTTATTGATATCTAATGCAAGTACGTGCGTAATAATGTTTGGTACATTCATTTATGCTAATTTTTTATTGTTAAGTTGACAATTAATGTCAATAGTTGATTATTATTGATATTTAATGCTAAAAAATGGTGATCAACATCCAATTATTGTGAGAGGCCATTGTTCTTATGGTACGCTTTTGGCACTATGTGTTCCTTATGTGAAATTAATCTATTGATGAGACCTCCATACATCACTCATTCTACCACTTGTACATATGATCTTCTTTTGCATTCTCTCTTTTGGGGATGGGTTTTTTCGTAAGAATTTTTTCTCCTTTTATTTGTTTATGAGAGATTATTTGTACATGGGTACTTGACATGGTCTAGTAGCATTTTGCATCTTGTTCTATAATAATTTACTCCCTAGGTTGCACTTAAGGGGTGGTGTTATCTAAATAAGATTTTTGACCTAGTAATATCTTTTACTTAGTGTTTTTTACTAGTTCCTAGAAGGGGACTTATTCATATGGCTTAAGTTTACTTAGGTCCTAGGTGGCATTCTAGAAGATTGACTAGTTGTCACATGATCTTATGTTATCAAATGATAACTACTTTTAGTTACCTTGGTCAACACTTTAGTTCTCTCGTAACATCCTAGGATTATGATACATGTTGACATTGTGTGTAATTCTACCTCTCATCTTACCTTTATAAGAAAGGTTCTTGTACATTGCAACATATCTCATATCTCAATATTCAAGCAAGCTCATTATTTCATACTCTCTTGTGGAAGACATCTTTGTTTTTTGGTGATATGAAGTTTGCAACTTCAACATAACCTAGGATGATGTCATTATGTACACAATCTTCTATATGCACAGTTGAAAGTTTTTGATATCTATATTAATTGACAATGATCAAACCACATGATTGTTGACATTGAAAATATGAATTTGAATCTTGAAAACTTGAAACATAACCATGTCCAAAATCTAATCTAAAAACAATATAATACGTATGATCTAATTTGAAATAAAAATAAATTAAAAACTAAACTACATATTTATAGCTAAAAATATTATATATAAAAATGCTAAAATCAAATACAAATTTATAGTTTGTATAACTATTTTTGTTGTTGTTATATAGCTCTTGTTGTAATCTTTTTGTAATTAAACTTCATTTTTCCAAAAAAAATTTACAAATGTTAAATTCAATGTAATAAATTTTATGAATTTAATTGTGTTAAATTTTGACAAAAATGTTTTGGATCATACCACATGATCCATCATTAAGATGAGCAAGAATCACATAAAAGAACCAACATTATATTAACATTAAAAAGATAAATTGTATAAGCATAGGCTATCCAACAACCAAATACACGTAATGGAGTCATTGTGAGTGGAGTCATATGTTTCCCACTTTACTCATGTTTTGAATCTACCCAGACCTCTGTATGCCCCTGCTTTGTTATCCTCATCCATGATAGATGCCCTTGCTTCGACAGGGGCTTCATCTCCATTAGTTGCGTACTCGACTAGGCCATTTGTGTGTGCTTCCCTTGCATCTTCTAACCCTCCTCTCTTTGGGTTGGGGTTGGGTGTGCAAAGTGTGTCCCCTATGCTAATTATGGGTGGCTACGAGACTCTTCTTCTTCCTAGTAATGATGGTGGAGGGGTTTCCACTTCTAGGGAGAAGGTTAGGGTTCCTCCCCATACTTTGTTGATGCTGGTGGATGAAGTATGCTCATGTTGCCACTATTACAAAGGCAAAAACTTGCCCCATTGCTTGTGTAAAGACCTCCCCTGTAGTGGTAAGTGGCCCAGATGTGGTAGATAATGTGGATTTCTACCAATGTTGTGGGTTAGTTTGTAGATTCACTATTTTTTTGCCCTCTCTTTTGGATTTGCATTGTTGGGTGATGGATTCTTAAAGATATCCAGTCTTTGGTAACATTGAGCTTTTCCCTTGTGCAAAGGGATTTTTTATTATTGTTTTTACTTTGGTTGAAGAATGTGATTTGGTATTGAGCAAACTATGGGTGTGGGGAAATCATTCTCTCTCGACCAAACCTTGGACAATCTCCTTTAACCCTCTTACTATATTGCTCACTTTGCATCCAGTATGTGTTCGTCTCCCCAATCTTCCTCTTCATTTTTGGGAGAATTCTTGCTTTGAGGCCATTGGTGACTCTACTGGTCATTTCGTAAAGGTAGATGAGGCTACGAGTGTAATCTGCCCCTCTACCTTTTCTCGCATTCTAGTTGACATTGACATCTCCACATCCCTTTCAAGGGATGTGGTTCTCATGGTTGGGACAAGCCTTAGACCCAATTGTTGGATTATGAGGGCCTCACCTTTCGATGCAGAAGGTACTTTTCCAATGGTCATCTAGCTATAGGGTATTCCTCTTACATCGCAAAGGTGTTGGCACTTGGTGAAAGGATGCAAATGATGATCATTTGACTGTCCCGGCCTCTGAATCCTCCATTGATGAATATTTACATGTTGGTGACATCTCCCCCATAGGGTGGTGTTGATTATGTCTTGGTGGATCTAACTCCACCTCCCATTGTTGTTTTGACCCCCTTTGGCAATGTGGATCCTTCTTTGAATGCTACTACTCTTGATTTTCCCCAGCTCTCGGCTGTTGAAGTTCAACATTGGACCAACACTCTGTTCCTGGTGTTGTTGATTGTCTCTCTTTGGGGGTTCCTCCACCCTCCTTTTGTGGTGGGGACACCTCTGATAATATTGCCTAAATGCTTGTCCGATGACGAAGGAAAAATCACTCTGCAGACTCTTAGTCTCCTCCCCATGTTGGAGGTGAGTTGTGTACCCACTTTTAATGTGGGTTACTAGTCAATGGTCTCCTTTGACCTCGTTGTAAATAATTGCTTTGATATGTAGTTTTAACACCTTTAGACTGTAGTGGTGTATAAGACAACACCCTTGTTTTGTTGTTATTAATATAAAAATAACCAAATTAACCTTATTTATTTATTAATTAAAAATAATAATAATACATTCTAATTTGTATTTTTTTTGTTGTTGAAGGTTCAAAGAACCTCTTTGACTAAGAGCCAAGGACTGAGGGGTATCCATTCCACCAAAATTCACCTAGGCACGATCCCGACCTCATCCCTTAAGGTGTCGAAGCCATGCACTCAGCAAGACTTGATCTCTGGTGGGCTCATTTAGAACCATTCAACTTCACCAGAAGACCAAAAGCCCATTGACAATTTGTAAATTATTGAATAAATACAATCAAATATAAAAAGATGCATTCCAATTGTTATAGAAGCATCTACACTTGATGATATTAAAGATAACAAACTAAATACACATTTTAAAATAAGAACCAATTAAAAAACTCAAATAATACAATTTTTAAGTTCCATCCTTTCACATACATCACCCCCCAAAAAAACCTCTATATTTCAATAATATCATTAAAATTATTGTTTGATTAAAATAAAAAACCGGTGTACCAAAAATTAAGCCCTCTAATCACGCAGTTAAGAAATCGGGTCTTTCGCCCGGTCAATTCATTGAATAAAGTTGCTTGTGCATCAATAATTAATAAAATGACTTTCCATCTTATAAACAAATAAACAAAAACATTAAGATATTTATAGAAGCCAAATGGCGGGCGAATAATGATTTTTAGCACTTATTCTGTTCCAAAATAATTATTCGCGTTTAAGTTTTAAAAAAAAAAGGAATAAAGGAGATAAAAATGGGAAAAAGGGAAAACGACAAAGTGGAGTACACGTAGGCATGGTGTCATTTATGATTGTTGTGATCGACAGGCGTTCTGGTTACGCAACCCAACATATGATTACATCAACCACGACCTTTCATTGAATGCATTCTTTACCCTTTTCATGCTAGCAATAATTATACTGAAATCCTTTGTTCAATATAAAAAATAATAATAATTATATTGGAATCATATTTTGGCCACCCATGTTTGTACCTTTGTCCTTAACCGCGTGCATCGGAGACTTAAAATACTTGCAAGTTAGGTAGGGGAAGCATTCAAGAATGAATGCGTAATTATCCACATTATGCTTGGCTATCAAATATTCTCCTTTCCAACTAGGTAAGATAAGGGATATGTGGCTCTTCTTTTAAAACCCTAATGTAATGCTAAAAGATTGGACATACCTACACTTGCTTCCTTTTATTAAAGTTTTATAACAAAATTGATTTTCTTTTCATATTTTGATGTAGAAAGTTATTCCCTTTATTAAAGGGAAAATTTATTTTATTATGAGTGACGTTGTCTTGCTTTTCATATGTAATGTGATTTCCTTCAATTAAAAAATAATAATTTAAAAATGATTTTCTTCCGTATCTATAATGTTGAAAGTTTGAATATACATAAACATACGTTCTTTATTAAACATTAATATTAATAAAATTAATGGTATTTGTATGGTTTTTCTCATCTGTTTTGGTTTTTATTTATTTTGTTAATTCTAATGCAATAGTCTAGTCTTTGAGTGACATGTTTCTATGGATAGTTTAGTGTCAAATGACATACATCTATGTGAGAATTGACATTTGTTTTAAATTTGAACTAGATCCAAGTATGATTCCTCAATAGTTTGGAGTTAACCCTTGTTTTTTCATGTTTTCAATCCTAGGTCAAGATCACTCAAGAAACCTTATTTATAAGTTAAGATTAGTTAAGCAACCCTAATCTTAGGTCAAGATCTAAGGGTAACCCTGACACCCATTTTCCAAATTCAAATTTAATCATAGGCCTAAGCCAACTTAGCTCTAACTAGTCTTTCCTTATTGGTTGAGTATGTAACAAACCCTAGGTTATTTATATATCCATCATCCATCAATTTTTTCATTACAAAATATGAGGCCAAATTATCTTTGCAATCTCCATCTTACGTTTCTTTACTCATTTTAGGGTCAAGTCCCTTAGTTGTGTCCTAAGACCGTTTGACCTTTTTTTCATGATTATAGAAGGATGATGCAAGTAAACCCAACCTTAGGATCAACCCATTTGTCAAACCTTTGAATTTTAGCTACTCACTTTGTAAAAAAACCCTTGTGTCCAGTGGTCACTATTGTCCTTATTTGAATTTTATAAAATAACCCTCTTCAACCCTTTGTACCTTAATTCTTACAATATTTTCAAATTTCATTCACTTAAAAAAAAACTTAAAATCATTAGCCCTCCTTTCCTAAGATAGTAAACATTGTGAAAACTTGGAATGCAATTCTCTCTTTCCACTAATATATGATTTTTAAGGATTCCATTAGAGTACATGACACTAAGGTAGAATTCTAAATATTTGAAGACCTTTTGTACCATCCAAGGCATTGGATCTTAGATTTGAAGACCTTTTGTGTGGGTGATGTGTCAGGTGACTAGGTGGATGAGGTGGACTAGGGGACCCGTTTTACTTGGGGGATGTGCCTGCTAGCACATCTATATCATGATTTACATTAGGTTGTGTATCACAGGAGCACATCATTATCAGCTGGCATGACTCTGCTCCATGTACAGGCATGGGAGCACATTGTAGTTACATGACCAATAGTGATGAGATTTTGAGGCGCAGGGCAGCCGTATATCTTTCTATATGCATCTATCCAATCTCAACATAAGCTGGGACGTCTAGAGTTTTGGTGATATACCTTTGATACTATAGATTCTGTGATCTAGAGACCCTACCTTGGGTGTGAGCCGTGGGAGGATGAGCATCAAATCGGATACAACTTTGAGTCCCAATGGTTGATAGGGAGGACTCCCTATATTATATAGAGGCAGTTGGTTAGCCAAGTCCTGCGACAGTTTGGTAGGATCCAGGGGATGTCGTAGGGGGTGACAGAGTTCAGCGCACACATCAAGAGAGACGAGACTGGGGACCGATGGTATCTTTTGAGATTGTGTGGCAGGAGTTCCTAGACATGTCGTTTCAGGCATGGTCCATGAGACAGGGGGTCGTAGACCCAGGTATGACAATAGATTATGAGAGGCACCTGAGGGATCATCCATTCCCTAGATTGACTGATCCAGCAGAGAGGCCACCAGAGAGAGATGTGACAGATAGACGCCGAGACAAGTGATGAGGCCATGATAGGAGAGGCCGAGAGAGGGGTAGAGATGATGATAGAGGTGATGGTGGTGATGGAGGTGATGGTGGCGATGGAGGTGATGGTGGTCCTGATGGAGGTAGGGGAGATAGAGCTGGGCCTCAGATGAGAGGTGGAGGTGTGTGACAATGAGGTTTGATGCCACCCTAGGCTAGACAGGTGCGACACCAGCCACCTGCACAGATACTAGCAGGTGCTCCAGCACAAATACCAGCAGGTGCCTTGATACAGGTGGATCTCATGGTACAAGTACAGGTACCTATACAAGAAAGATAGGTACAAGACTATGATACTTGGCTAGGAGAGAGTGGTACAGGGTGGACTTGTACATGATGATATACAAGATGAGCATATGCTCGATATTGGAGATGATATGCAGATGCCGCATGTGGGGGTACAAGATGTATAGGCATAGATGGATGTCGGGGGCCAGGATCCCTATTTACAAAGGGATGCAGCAGAGGAGGAGGACATAGATGTTGATGCATTGCTAGTCAGACTAGCAATGACACAGGTACAGGCTGACCGCGTCCTAGGACTGGAGAGATGGGTGGAGAGATTAGAGATTGAGATGGCAATTATCAAATATGAGCGGGATGTCACCATAGATCGGCTAGGGGAGGCTGATACTTTATTAGATGAGCTACATACGATAGAGGCATTAGGACCTCATGCAGATAGCTTATGTGTGATGGTACGGGCCGGTAGGGAGATCACCTATTGGAAGGATGCATACAGACAGGCTATGCCTAGTGATCAATGGATTGGGAGCTTCAGAGATAGCTCCTATGCAGTCAGGACAATTGTTCACTAGAGGCAGGGACCTACTAGTAGTGGAGGGGTATCATCACGTCCTCCTGGAGCACTGATGGGTTCAAGAGATCCAACAACACTAGGACCATTTATTGCATCTTGCAGACATCGACAGACTGAGTTTGGAGGCAGTGGCTCATAATTATGTTGCAGACACTTTTTATACCTGGATCACCATTATATCAGTATATTTCATTATGTTTATGACTTGATGGACACACTTGGACACATTATTATTTTATGAGATATCATTGGACACTTGGACATTTTATTTGTTTATATGGACTCTATGTGATGGATTATATACACATTTTTATGCAGTTTTATTAGGATTGCTTTAATGATTATATATACATGTGTGTACTGACATATGCAAGATGTGATGACTTACTTTAATTATGCAAAAATAGTGTACTTTCATGTGGATTCAAAATGGTTAATGATCTAGCATGTGATGATGATGTTTATACAAATGCATTTCTTAAATGATTGTTTATTTAAAGCTGTGTTTCTAATGCAATGATGTATAATCAATGATGAATATGACAATGTAAATAATGGATAATAAATGAACAGATGAAAATGCATGTAATGGATAATCAATTAAATGATATGATCAATGATATTATATGTAATGAATGAAATTACGAAAACAAGATATCTTATGAAACTACAAATGAATTGGATAAAATCATGATAGAGAAAAAAAAAATGTAATAAAATGATAGCTATAATGAAATGTTACTTTAAATTATCAAAATCATGCATGTTAATAGACAATGGTTACAACCTAATGACACATTCATAATGAATTATACAAATGATTAAATGTGATAATGAAGATGTAATATGCAAAATTTTAAAATGCAAGATAAAATATATATTTGATTACCCAAATGTCCTCAACTTAAATAACAATATGCTCGAGACAAGAAGAATGGACAAAGAGAACAAAAGACCTGATAAGCAAGATAACCTGTACAAATCCCTATAAAAGGAGCATTGATATGCAACATGATTCGCCTAAGTGTAATACAAAATGAAATATGAAATGAACATCTCCACAACTTCACAAACATCTTAGAACTTCATAACAATTGGAATTTGATTTTCATCATTGAGCTCGTTATGTTGCAAGGAAATGCAAGCATCACGGTATAATTAAACCAGGATGACTTGAGCACTTCTTGCATGGAGTTTAATATGGCAAACTTGACAAGCATCTAGGTATAATTAAACTGAGATGACCTGAGTTTCGTTTGCACAACAAACAAGGAATATTCTCCCCTCCATCGGGGAACAAATATTTGGAGTCTAGTTATGTGTGGCGTATCACCATTAATAGCATTCATGTAACAACATGAATTGTATGTGTCAATGTCTATTAAACTGATGAAGGCACTTACGCACAGACACCCCAATCAATTGTTCCTTCGACTTCATCAAAAAATACCCCACAAATAGCAATCAAAGAAAATATCATGCCCCATTTCGACCATTCTAATCAATGACATATGGGAGTTTTAAACTCATGTCAAAGATATCCCGAAATAGCATAGGAAACATGATAACAATGAAATCAATTTATGAATGCATAATCTACAACAAATCATTCTAGCATGCCTTCCGTGAATATACATTTCTTTGCCAAAAGATAGTGTTAGGTTTGATCAATGTGTTTGATGTGTAGCCATTTGAAATGCACAGATGAGTGGTCATGTTTGAAATATTGAGCACAGGTTACGAATCATGATGAGGACATCATTATGTAAGAATGTTTGATTGTGTTTGTTTGTCTGGTGAAAGTACTCCATTCTATCCTCTAAGAGTCGCTATTATCATAGATCCACTTCCCAAACTTGGTCGAGAACGTGCCCTGGCTAGGTGATGGACTGACTTATTATGGATGAAGAAGGACACAACAAGACTAGGCTAAAGACCACGGCAAGAGACCAAGCTATGGTGGGGTTCTATTATGGAAATATATAGTGAATAGGATATTATGAACTGGAAATTTTATTATGATATATACATGTCGGAGATGGTAATTGACTAGCCATTTTATTATGGGTATATAAAATGAGATGACATGCTAGAAGAATCCTAATAGATAGAAGAGCTAACTTGTCACAAATGGCACCTATTTCTAGGTTTTCACCACATGTTTTTATTGCAATTTTCTTTTGATTTTTTTTTTTGTATTTTTGAGATTTTATCTATATGCATATCCCTTGCATTGGGATTTCAAGCATAGAACTTTTTGAGATGTATGCTATTAAGAGGATCATCCAAGAGATCTCCCTCAGATGTAGAAAAATGATAAGCCTCGAAGCCATAAACTTCTATAATCACAAAAGGACCTAACCAATTGGGTTCAAACTTGCCCTTCTTCTCACGATGTTGCTGATTTTTGGGATTCTCACGAAGGACTAGATCACCCACTTGAAAGTCTATGGGTTTCACTTTACTATTATACTGATGATACATCCTTTGCTGATAGACTTTCAAATGATCATAGGCTCTCTAACAATGTTCATCCAATAATTCCAATTCAGTTAGCTGTGCAACCCTATACTCTTCATCTGGAATTAAATCTTTTAGGGATACACGAAGAGAAGATAACTCAACCTCGAGGAGCAGAACAACTTCAAAACCATAGACAAGGGAATATGGTGTGGCTCTAGTAGGATTATAGATGGAGGTACGATAAGACCATAAGGCAGGATTCAATTGGATATGCCAATCACAACCAGCGTCATTGACAGTCTTTTGAAGAATCTTGACAATGGTCTTATTAGACGCCTCAACTTGGCCATTACCTTGGGGATAGTACATGGTGGAATAGTGGTGTGTGATGTGGAACTTCTCACATAATTCATCCATGTCTTGGTTTTGGAATTGTTTCCCATGATCCGTAATAATATGCATCGGGATACCATATCTGCAAATGATATAATTAAGGATAAACATAGATATTTTCTTACCAGTGGTAGTGATCAATGGAACAAATTCAATCCACTTGGTAAAATACTCAGTTGCAGTGATAATGTACTTATGGCCATTGGAAGATGGAGGGTGAATTGCGCCCATAAGGTTGAGTCCCCACTAACTAAATGGTAATGTTGTTGTAAAAGGATGGAGCTGCTATGCTGGTGCATGAATAAGATTACCATGTATCTGACATTTCTTGCATTTCCTGGCAAATTGAAAGGAATCTGTCTCCATAGTAGGCTAATAGTAACCCATACATATGAGCTTCTTAGCCAAGGAAGGACCACTCGAATGTGTCCCACAAATACCCTCATGTACGTCTTGCAAGGTAGTTTGAGCTTCATCATGTTCAAGACATCGTAAGAGAGTACCGTCAAGACCTCGCCAATACAAGGTGTCATATATTAGGAGATAGCGGGAGGCTTGGCGTAAAAAGGTTCATTTTTTGTTTCTAGATATGTTAGGGGGAATGGTATTTTCTTTCAGGTAGGAATATATCTTTCCATAGGTAGGGGAGTCTTGTCTGATAATATGACATATGATACATGTATCAGGATCATCATATGTGGGATAAGTCAAGGATTCCACTAAGAACTCAAAATGGGCTTTTGTATCCTCTGCATCAAATAGAGAAGCAATTGTAGCCTTGTTATCAAGCCTTGGAATTTTCTCAAAGGTGATGATTGAAAAATATTGCTTGAAGTCATCCACCATACGTTTATATGGGAGCAACTTGTCATCTTTAGTCTGATATTCATCATTAACTTGATTGATAATCAGTTGAGAATCTCCATAGACATTCAATTCAATGACTTTCCATTACAGAGCCATCTTTAACCCAATCATCAAGGCTGCATACTCAGCTACATTATTGGTACAAGGAAAGAGTAACTTGTAAGATTTTGGTATTGTATATCCTTGTGGTGTAACAAATAACACTCGAGCCCCTAAGCCATGGTAAGTATATGATCCATCAAAGTACAACTATTGGAAATTTGGCTGAGTTAGATATCTAGTTGTTGTCATTATGGCAACATATGATCTGTATAAAGACCGCATATGATAGCAAGTAGTTATGACAGAGTGCAAAGTAAAATTGTCTAAGTGTAAGAAACATTTTCTAGTCTAACTAGAGACAATTTTGGATAGCAATGTCGATAGAAGTAAGTTCAATGCTTGTGCACTTGAACATGGATACTTTGATGTATATTGAAGACTCATCTGGAAGTGCAAGTCTGTACAACATGTACAAAAGAAGTTATTGCAGAATTATCGAAGATAGAGTTGAAGTCGACAAGAAGACAAAATGAGTATAATAGTTAAGGGATTATTTTGTTTATCAAAATAATAACTTAATCATATAAGGGATGACACCCTAGATGTTAACCCTTGGGTAGCACAAGTTAATATGTATTTTGAAAAGTGCTTTATGTTTTATAAAGCCGACTATAAAAGTTAATATTCTTAATAACTTATATAAATGTAAGACATATGTAATACAAAGATAGTCTAGTGTGACATATACATGTGAAAGATATTGATGTGAAGTTGTAAATTGTAAAAGTCAAGCAAGTAGACTTTGTATATGCAAGTGAAGAGAGAGATCAGAATAGGAAAGCTATTCGGTAGTAGTGAAAGGTTATATACCTTATCCTTTTTGTAATAAAAAATCATTGTACATTACACATTTGGGCAGTGATCTCATCTTGTAATAATTCTATGTGTACTACCAACTCTTAGTAGGGTTGAGGCTTCTAACAAGGCCGAGAGTCCCATGACTGAGACACTATATGCATGTAATAGGCTCCTAACAGGGTCAACATCCTTAATATGATACTTTTGATTAGTGGATCACTTGTGGGTATCATCCCCACCGGGGTTTTCCCTTGGCTAGGGTTTCCCCGAGAACAAATAATGTGTTATGAGTTCATTTGCTTTATTGCTATGCATGCTATTTAGTTTACTTTGTTTTGCAAGTATCAAGTTAATTTGTTATATCCATAATTGGGCAAAAGTAAAAGTTTGTAGAATACTTATTCACGCCCCCTCTCAGTATTCCCTGTTTCTAACAACAACTTCCATGTATGTGTAGATAGTGTCAGGATATGTGCATTTGGAAAATCTATGTGTATAGGTTGATCATCTGTCAGTGGTGCCTCAGCTACTTGATTTGTAATTACTTATCCTTTGATAGCCTTCCTATCCATGTACTCAATATCAAATTCACTAAGTAACATAACCCACTTAGCTAATCTTCTTGTTAACATTGTTTTTCTCAAAAAGATATTTCAATGGATCGATCTTTGTAATAAGCTTGATGGAATGAGACAACATCTAATGTCACCAATTTTGTGAAGCAAAGACTACTACTAGGCATGTTCATTCAATTGGTGAATAATTGAGTTCATATCCCATAAGGGTGCAACTGATATAATATATAGCCTTTTCTCTTCCTCCTTGATCTTGTTGGGCCAGAAGAGCACCAAGTGAGACTTCTATAGCTGAAATATAGAGAAAAAGTGGCTTACCCAAAATCGGTGACATAAGAGTAGGAGTATTTGCCAAATATTTCTTGATCTTAGTGAAGGCTTCCTCACACTTATCATCCCACTTGAATGAGATGTCTTTATGTAACAAGTGTTGAAAAGGATGACTTATGTCTGCTAATTGAGAAACAAACCTTTTGATTGATTGGAGGCATCCTTGTAAAGATCTTAATTGATTGATAGTTGTAGGGTAAGCCATTTCCATGATTGCCTTAACTTTTTCTGGATCAACCTCTATACCTTTAGCTGAGACAATATAACCTAACAGTTTTCTTGATGTAACCCTGAATGCACACTTCTTTGGATTGAGTCTAATTTGATACTTTTCCATCCAGGTGAATATTTTATCTAGCACTCTTAAATGGCCATCTCTATTTTTGAATTTGCTAGAATATCATCAACATAATCTTCCATTATAGTATGCATCATGTTGTGAAAGATTGTGGTCATAGCCCTTTGATAAGTTGCACCAGCATTCTTGAGCCCAAAAGACATCACATTCCAACAATATGTGCTCCAAGGACATGTAAAAGCAGTCTTTTCTTGGTCTTCTGGCAAAACCATCCATGAGAGACAACATCTCATGCCCAGCCGTCAAATCAACTATGATATCAATATTAGGCAATGAGAATTCATCTTTAGGACAAGCTTTGTTGAGATCATGAAAATCTATACAAATCCTGATGGAATTATCTGGCTTGGATATTGGTACAATATTAGAAATCCACTTAACATAATCAATGGCTCGAATGAAACCAACATCCAGGAGCTTCTTCAATTCTGATTTAACCATAAGTGCAATATGAGGATGCATTTTTCTGAGTTTTTGCTTCACTGGCTTAATTCGTAGTGCAATAGACAAATGATGCATAATAAGATTAGCATCTAGCCCAAGCATATCAACATAAGACCAAGCAAAGTTAACTTGTCACTTTTTGAAAAACTATGAAAAGGTTTCTTTCTCAGACTTTGTTAAGGATGCTGCCACTTTGAGAATACATGGGGACTCCTCTATTCCAATGTTGAGGGGCAATGTTGGTTCGAGAGTGTCAATCCTTCCATCTTTAGATGCCTTAGAGAGGTTTTCACCCTTAGATACATCTTTTCTTTTTACTTTTTTAGGATCTAACACTACCACTGAGTGGTTTTCACCATTAGATCTATTGATTATTTTTACATTTTTACGACTGAAAGGATTGGCACCCTCTCCAAAATAAGCCATGTCATTGAGTTCTATCAGAATTCCTGACTTATGATCTCCTGGTGGTAGATGATCTCTGATTCCAAGATAGTCGATAATTGTGTCATTATTATGGAAAACATCAAGTTCTGGATAGTTAGGAGAATCCCAATCTATAAGCTCGAGATGTACAAGGGGTATCAAATCATTTGGGTCAATTTCAAAGGCTGAGATGGTATTTATAGAGAAGTAGTCAAGGTTTATGATTGTATCGGCAAGGTCTATTTCCATACTCTCATTTGAATCGTCTATCACAAGATAATTCTCACTTTCCTCACAATCGTCAAGAGTTGTATTATGTGAATCTAATCCTAGTGGTTCCGTCCTTGAGCTCTCCCCCTCATGATAATCATTACTATAGGTATGGACACCAACTCCTATTTCTTTAGTATAGTTAGATAATGAATCCCATTCATAATTGAATTAGAGTCAGAATCATCATCATCATGATCTCTAAGTCTATTAATGATTTCTATTGCTATCCTTTGCTTTTTTGGATCTACATACATACCATGTTTTCATAACTATAATGCAGGAGCTTTAGATGTCTCATGAAAATGTGTCATATTCTCTTTACCTTTAGGTTCTTTTGGTCCTTCCACTAGTAAATTTTAGCTTATTTTTCGATGAGGATTTAGTCAATTTCTAGACAATAATTAGTCGACCAAACGACCATAACTATTGTCGAAGTTTTTTTGTCCGTTATTTGACATTGTATGCCGTTGTCAAAATTTTGACATCTATAGTGGTTGAGTTATTGACGTACCCATCATCAAAATAATCACTTCAACCTTGAAGAATTATCAGCCATTCCTTTCATCTATGCGACTAATGTTGGTCGAAATTGTGAGGGCTTATGGTCAGAATAGTCGTCGAGTGTATAGCATTCTCGTCAAAATGACAAAGCACTGGTCGAAAAAATTGAGATGAGGGGTGGTCGAAAAAGAGACAAACATTTTTTTTATAAATAAAATATATTATCAAATTAGGCATAGCAATAAACCTTTAATTCTTTACAAACAATCACTTCTCTGCTTGTGAAGACATAGTTTGGTGTTTATATTATTAAACTCTATATTCAATGCAACATTGATAGGAAAAGCATTCATTGATTGGTATTATAAGTTTTGATCATTCCTTGTACTGATTATATTGTTTTGAAGTCTTAAAATAAAAGAATTTCAGTCCTTTGATTGACTATTCTTGTACAGTGCTTAGCTTGCAAACAATCTTTGTTTGCAAGATTTGATCATTCCATGTATTGATTATATTGGTTGGATATTGTTGGTTCTTGAAAATATTTTACACTATATGAGACACCAATATACCTAAGAGTGATGTTAAGGAGGGGTTAGTTCCAAATGTGAGAAATCTATAGGTAATTGGACCAACTATAGGGACAAGACTGCCCTCTTCACTTTTGGCTCTGCAAAACCAAGGTGGGTATACCCGATCCAATAGATATAACTTTTCTATTGACTTGATACTGGATCTAACAATAGATATCAGTGAGAAAGTACTAAACAACAACCTATTATTCATTAACTCTCCATCACTAGGTAGGATAATTACTTCTTTAAACAAATAAGATTTAAAAACTGGTTCTGATTGGTGTATTTCTGGTTGTAATGATTTCAACCATTCTTGATAAAAATGTTCTCACATCAGACAATGCCTTATCCATTGGGCATATATCACCAAGACATAGAGAAAACACAAATATCTTGGAAGAACTTAGTTCATAAACATAAATACAGAAACCACAAATCTTTCCTGCTTATAAGTAATCCTTGTGAAAATTGAATGAACATGTATTTTACTTGGAGCAATATTTAATCCAACCCTAAGCCAGAACTTAAAGTAAAACACATACACAAGTCTCTGATGAACTCAGAGATCCACAAATTTGACATAGAGGAGAGATAAAGACCTGAAATTTGTATTAAGTATAATGAACCTTGATCATTTGTACACAATATATCTTGAAAAACAAGCCAACAAATAATGACAGCAACACGTACTTTCTTCTATTACTTGTGAAATGATACAAAATATTACAAACTTCGACTAAGGGTTAGGGTTTCAAAATTTCTATCTTCTAGACTCCTAAACTCTCAATGCCTAATGTGATCGTGGAAAATCCTTTTATATACAAGGAACTGCAAAAAGCTATCGATCATATTAGGGTTTACAAAACTTTACCCTAAAACTTTACAACAACTCCACTAGGTTTGCAATAAATGCCTCAATCAGATCATGGACTGATATTTTGTAAGTGAGCCACCTCACTTTATGCCTTCAATATTTTCCTCGATCTCTTCAAACAAATCTAATCGCCATTTCTTTGTAGTTTTTCTTGCAATAAATACACTTTACATCTCAACCACCTCAAAACCAATGAGTCACAATCTTTGTTTGGCTCAAGAAGTAGATGGAGTATCTGCCTGTTCAGCATGGAGAATGTACTGGTACCTCCACCTACTAAACACCTCCCCACTTAGGAACACAAAATTGACAAATTTAGCCTTCTTGCCAGACAACTGTTCCCACTTGTTCTCCATCTGACTAACCTCTCGCTGAATAAATTCAAACTTTGATTTGGCAGTCATCAATAATTTGATGGTGTAGATAAAGGAAGAAGTGTTTTCCAAAACACTTGTCATTCTTTCTGAGAAAAGTTCATCCATCTCCTCTCTCCATTTGTACAATTCTTTCAATTCACCACTATCTTTGAAAACACTTGGTATTAGTTCACAATTTGGATATGTTAACTCTTTCTTAAACATATTGGATTTCCTTTTAAAATCATCCAAAATTATGTTATACTCTACAAGTTTCTTTATAGATTGATGAATTGGCTTGATCAGTGGATCAGGATCAACTTGGCCCTTAGATAACCAATGAAATAACCTTATGTTTGGGGATCTCTCAATCCACTTACTTAGAATTGGTCCCAACTCATTCTTATCTTTATCTAAAGATGTAAGAAAAACTTGTAATCTTCTAGCATGATCAAACAAAATTGAAGGCCTCAGATCAAGAGAAAACTGCATTATCACCTCTATGATTTTCTCTTCATATTTTTGATTTGCAAGGGTTCTGGCCTTAAAATGCTCATCCTTTTCCTCCTCAAGCCCTAACCTAATCTCCCTCATCTTGTTTGTTTCCTCAAGTAATTGTTGCTTCTCCCAATTGATTCTTGCATCTATGTTTATTTCTGGGAGAGGAGATGGTGGGAATTCAACAATGGGACTAGAAGAAGAGGCCACTGCAAGCTTATCAACAAGCATCAACTAAGGTGATCTATGGTCCTGCAGTCCTGACAATTGTGCAATCAATTTGTCCTTTTGGATCAGCTCTATCTTCAACTCATTGTAAGACTTAAGGATAGTTTCAAACTTAATCCTCAATTCCTCTTTCTCTTGAGCATCCTTCTCCGCTACCCTCACATTAAATTTAGCTATCTCCAAAATGATATTTGAGGCTTCCACACCTGAAGTCTCACTAAATCTTTGTACGAAGAAATTTCCAGCATATTCTGAAGAGAGAACCTCTCTTTTCTCTTTATTCTCTTCCCTCTTAAGAGACCACATGACCAAATCTGCATGATCATCAGAGAAGACCACACCCTTGGTAGCCTATTGTGCTTGTTCTACAATGGAGAGGATTTTCACTTTACTTTTTGTTACATAATAAAAAACAATTGCATCAACAATATCCCATTCGGGAAGAATCAACACTCCTGCAGTATGAATCATAACCCTTCCTTCTTCTGGGGTTATCTTTTCAAATTTCTTCATCATTTCCCCTTTAGTTTCACTTTCAATTTCAGTGACATCTCTATCAGGGAATTCTTCCTTTTTCTTCTCAAAAATTTCCTTGTATTGATTTATTTTCATCCTCCACAAAAAATGAAAAAATGCCCTAGTCTTAACAAAATTGTCATCTGAAATGAAAGAATCATTGGCCTATTTCAAAATTGGGTCTATCTCTTTACCCTCAAACTCTACCACTGTGAGATCCATCTCTATCCCTTTGGGTGCCTCTGGCATCCCTTCTTGCATCTCATCATTAAAACAAAAATACTTCCCTCATTTCTCAATTGCACCAGTTGTTGAGCAACTCCATGTTCATCCAATTGCAATGGGGATTGGGAAGGAGAATATATATCCTGTTCTGGCTAGTATTCCTCCTATTTTTGCCTCTTTGGAGAGGGCTCCTCTACCAATGGTTCACTCATAGGTCTCTTTCCCTTAGAAGTAGATGGGAGACTCTCATCTCTTTGTTGAGCTAGGAGTAGGACACTATACCCCTTCCTTTACTGAATTGTATATGTTCCCCTAGGGGTTAGCTTTGTGTATCTTGGTTGGCTCAAAATTCTTTTTGCCTTATCAGGATCTATTTTACTCACTGCAGCCCTCTTTTCATTTGCTGCTTGCACGATTCCTTCAAAGTGCTCCATAAGGGCATCTATGTTTCTTGCCCATGGCTGAAAAGCTTTCAGTGGGTCATATTCCTTATCAAAATTCTTGATGAAATATATAGTCTTCTTGTAGATTATCCATTTCTCTTTTTTGATCTCTTGAGCTTGAAGATCAAACTCATTCCTAATTATATCTTCTGGGAAGTTAAATTGGTGTTCGATAAGAGCACACCTTATCTTTTCTCTGAATATCCCAGAAATGAAACCTTCATTGTCTGCACATCTCATCACCACTATAGCCATTCTATAGGGTTGCAAAACTTGATTTAAGTGCACCCATCCCTTTTTGACAATGATATATTGGTGGGCTATTGTAATATCTAGGAAAAAGGTTCCCCTTCCCTTTCCTATCAGGGTTGTCTCCTGCAGATCACCAATCTACCTCAAAATCTCTGCATACCCTATCTTCAATGGGACCTGGTAAGGCAATATATAAGGTGCCTTCTTGCAACCATATACCTTGAAAACTATAGAAACTAGATATAAGATTATATCACCAAAGTTATGCACTATGGTGATGTCCTTGCAATATTCTTTGGGCCTAATTAATCTTAACAACTCCCTTGGAATTCTGGGATTTTCAAAGAACAACAAGGACCTAAGCCTTGAAGCAAAATTTCTATCAAAAACTAGGTAACTAGGATTTGTCCTATCCCAAGATAACTCTGTGGTCCATAACTGGACTGGTAATGATTCTCTATTCTTCTCTCTAACAATATCCATTTTCCTACTGAAGAAATCCACACCCTTGTATAAAAACATATGCATTACCATAGAATACCATCCAAAAGGCCTATTTATCTTCATATTTTCATCCCCATTAATCCTTCATGGATTAGGTCTACAAGGTAAGGGGCAAAATAAAAAATCAATGCCAATTATGGATGTGAAGACTGTACTATCATAAACATGTAGGGAATAGGAATGTGAGTAGCCTCATCTTGTCCAAAAATTAGAGTTAAGGACTTGTAAACAACTTGTGCTCTTAAACTGAAAAGATTTAACCTAAAAGGCTTAGGTGTACTTGGGCTAACCATACACATGGCTCCAACATGGCCAAAGAAATCTCTTAAAGGTCCAGACCTCAGATAGTTCCTTTGTGCCTCATAAATTTCATTAAATTCTTTAAAATCAATCTTTTCTAATCCAATAGAGGGGTCATTTAATGAGAAAACCTCTCTGATTTCATCTTCTATGATGCTTATCAAATCCTTTCCATTTATATCTTTGACACATATGGTCACGGGGTCATAACATCTAGCTATCTGTATGAGAAGGTCGGCATCCATGAAAACTCCAGGCATAATGAGTTTCCCTATGTTGAGCTACCATATGTTACTGAGAGGAGCAGATGAATTTCTCTGAGAGTATGCAACTCTAAACAAAATTAGGCCATTGTAGTCCTTCCCTACCTTAGTATCCCTCATCCACAACCCTCTGTCATACAATCCCTCATTTACAAAATCTCTAGGGTTTTTTAGAACTAATTCTTTCATCCTAGCTGCCCCATTTTCTAAATGTGGGAGTAACTGCATTAAGTCTTCAAAAACCCCCCTATCCTTATACTTTGTTTTCCTTGAGAGTTCTCTTTTGGGTGACATTTTAACTAGGGTTTTGAAAAGCGTATAAATACCAGAATAAAAACCACCCAGATATCACAAGATAGCAAAAATTGAGATGACTTAACTACTGAAACCTTTCTTCTTATAAAAATCTGTGCACTTTCAAGTTCAAATTGGCCTACCGTTATAGACACCAAAAAATGGAGAAGTGCTTAAAATCATCAAAATCACAATAATCTCAATAAAATGCTATAATTCTCATCAAAATGGATCAAATCAATTCAAAATGGACATTTAATAAATGAAATTGGACAAAATCATAAAATCAAAGGAAAAATAAATAATGACATTAAATAATTAAATCAAAGCTTAAAGGGACCAAAAAAACTATATAATTGATTTTAATCAATTAATTGTATAGTTTTAAATCAAAAATCAAAGTGAACCCATTCTCTTACATGGCTAATTTAATTAATTGATAGAATTTAATTAATCCTAATATCTTTCAACAACAATTTGAGGAACCAATGAAAATTGAGAACACAAAGCACATGGATCACTCAAAATAGTTGAATCTCAATCACACAATTTCAACTTTGAATCTCAACCACTCAATTTTGTCCTTTTGTCCAAAGCTTTGAGACAAACATTTAAATTGTCCCCCCATTTAAAAATATTGAAAAGTTTTTGACTCAACCAAGGCTAAATCATGATTACTTCTCTCTACCCCCTACCCTTGGGATTTTACTATAAATAAGAGTCATTTTGAGAGCATAAAGATATAAGTGAATTCAAGAGAAAAGCATCATCATTATAGGCAATTTATGAGCAATTGAGAGCATTTGAGAGCATTTACCATTTGCATTTGCATTTATCTTTGTCATAATGGAGAATTGTGAGCTAGATTAAGCATAGTACTATCATATTTCTCATTCTAGGATTGTCACTAGTGGAGAATAGGCTAAGAGCTTCACTTACCAATTCTAGATAGAGAACCATGAGATGTCATGGATGTTAATTGCAATTCTTAGTTTAAATTTACATTGTATTTTCATAGAGTTGTAATTGACTATCCTAATTTCATGAAGGTGTAAACACTCACACACAAATGGCGCCCATCGTGGGGCCTTGAGTCTCATTTCTAACATTTTTTTTTATCAAGTTTTGTGTGTTTTGTCTTCACTTTTTCATGAATTTTTGCAGAAAATAGGTGAAATGATGCCTATGAAGGATTTAATGATGCGTATCAGCATTCTGCCGATGCCTGACAGTAGTTGACTGATGCCTGCAATATTCTTTCTATTTTGTCTTTTATTCTTCTAATGCCTATGAGATAAAGTGTTACGCCTGCAAGCGTAAAGTGATGTTTGCTACCAGAGAAATACCGCGTATTTGTTGTCTTTTGCTGCCTGTGATAACCTTTACAATGCAATTTACAATGAATTGTCACACCTAGTATTTCTTAAATGATGCCTAGTAGTTGTTAATTGCCGCTTTAAATATCAGATCGTACGCAATTTTCATTACTTTTCATGCCTAGTAATTAAAGTATTATGCCTGCGGATTTTTAAATATCGCTTGAGTCACTAAAAAGTGATGCCTGCTATTTTTAAAGTCACACCTGCTAATCTTTAAATCACATGTATTAGCTGACTAATGACGCCTATGAATTTTTGTTTCAATTTGCTGTCAAATCAATAAATTCAGTCTTCTTACTCTCTGTCTGTGTTTTTTCTGTAGATGAGCAAACACAGGAAGGTTCAAAAACCAGAGAGCAGAGTCACACAAGCAAGCAAAGAGGTAAGAATCCAAATTAAACGTGAAAAGGAGATTCATAGTGTTGCAATTTTAGAAAGTTTGGGATTAGAAGAGAAATTGTATGCTCATTACATTAAAGTGTTAAACGCTTACAAGAATAAATTCCCTACTTTGGATTAAAATTGCTTGCATTAAGTGGTTGAAATTTCTTGAAAAATCTTTATCAAAAACACTTAAATGCAATTTCACTTTGTTCTTTTGGTTTCCCCTCACTTTTCATGGCTTTGTTGGACTAACTTGTTGGAGGAGGGAGCGGGAATGATTGCCACTAGGTGAGTGAGCAAATTAAAAAGCCAAAAAACCTCATAAAAGTGCCTAGACTTTGCTAGCTACAAAAGGAGGTATTCATCAAATCAAGCTTTCTTTGCTTAGATTGTGGCTTTTCATTGAATCTAGCTTAATCAAAATAAGGAATTAACCAAACACTTCAATTATAAAAATCTCTTTGTCAAGAGATTGAAAAAAAGAACAATTGTTGCTTGAGTGTTTGGAATAAAGAACAACAATAGGGATATGCTCTTCACTTTTTAAGTGAACCAAATTCCCAAACTTGTTGAACTAAGTTCAATTTCTTGCTTTTCTATACATGCTAGTTAAAATAGAGCAATAGAGGGTCTGCCTCCTGAGATTTTCCTTACAAGGATGGTGAGAGGGAACAACCCAAGTGGGAGACAATCGCTTTTGCCACGATATCATGCAACCCACTATAAAGAAATACATTCTTCCTTAATAGGAGATTGATTAGGTTATGTGCAAATTATCTTCACTTCCTTTAGTAGTCCTTTTGGATTGTGCTAAATCATATTTTTATGTGTGTGGGAAGCCCGCAAGGGGGTAAAAGAATTTGACATGATTTAGAATGGAGGTGTTAATTAAAACCTGGTTAATTAGTAAGCTACCTTTTAGAGCCAAAAGTGTTTAAAAGCCAAATTTGACTATAGGTAAAATTTCTTGGAAGATATTCTTGTTCAATACGTGTGAAAAATGACCAAGAACATACACTTTTAGTGTAGTTTTAGGGACATGGTGCAAATTTGATGTGTGTTGCATTTGTGTAGCGTCTTAAAATGGAAGCACTTCCATGATAAGAGAATTTAGCCCTTTGAGTAGGTGGTTTGGGGTCATGTTAAGCACCTTGATTGGGTCTCTGCATGTATTTGGCTTTTCTCCCCGCTTTCCACTTCTTCCCCGCACTTGATTTCTTCATTCTAGGTGAAATTAGGGTTAGGATATTAAGGATTCTCCTGAATTTCTCTTCCATGGCTCTATTTTCTAGGTAGGATTTAGAAATGGATCCTCCTAGCCTTCATCTCGATAATCATAGGATTTTATGTCTATTCCTAACATTTTGTCCTGTTCTGGCATCAATTCTAGGTTTCTGGGCATCCCTGGGACCTCCTAACTTGGTTCTGGGTCAACCTGGGAAAAAGGTCAATGTCTTAGGTCGACCTTGACTAGGTCAAGGTCTTAGGTCAACCTTGAATAGCTTAAGGTCTTAGGTCAACCCTGACTAGGTCAGGGTCAACCTTGACATTGACCCCTTTCTCCAAATTTTCAAGATCCTTAATTTTCAGGCTTCGAGCTTTCGGGAAATTTATTTTCCCACCTCCGGGTTGGCCATTTCAGGTTTCAAGATGGTAAATCCTTTAATTGCATTTAATCTAGGTATATTTTCTAAAGGTGAGGACCTAATTGGGATTTAATTCTCCAAGGTGGCCCATCTAGAGGAGTGTGCCCTAGATCACTATAAAAGGAGGCCTTCCTCTCTCATTTTCACATTACATCTCATCCAAGCAAGCTATCATCAAGTTTTTCAATCAAGCTCTCAAGTGCAAGCAAGTGAATTCAAGTCTTTAAGCATTCAAGTGTTTAAGCATTTATCCATCAAGGAGATCCATTGTTAGCTATTGAAGGATTCAATCTCTTTGGAGCCCCCTTTGATGACCCATCCTTTTCCATTCATTCAAGCCTTCTCATATGCGAAGATGAAATCAAGATTGGTGTTGAAGATCAAATAACATTGATTGGAGACATCCTACATCCATTGAAGCATTCCTACTTGTGGATTTGAGGATTCGAATCCTCTACAAGGACTTCAACATAAGCGAGGTGATTTGTTTCAATTACTTTTTTTATGCACAATACATTTCAATTCAATTTCAAGGTTAATTCCTAAACTAGGGTTTGACCAAGGAAAACCCCCCCATACAATAAAAACCCCCATTTTCTTGTAGGTACAGGTGCAGAATTTTAGATCTGAGAGCAAATTTGGATACCATTTTCGGTAAACTTCCAGGATCTGTGAATAGAATTTGAATCAGACTTCAAATAAAGAATGTGGTATTTGACTTTTTATGAGGGTCAAACCCGAGCTGAGCCATCTTGAGGAAAGATTTCTGGGTTTTCTCTGTCTTGGCATTTTCAGTCTAGGATAGGTTTTAGATTTTCTTGAAAGTGCACATAGACATCAGAATTCAACATTTTCCAGATCTACCGTAATTTAAGGTTAGCACTTGTATTTCAATTATTCTATATTCTAAACATAATCCTCCACATTAGGGAAATATTGGATTTACTCTCTCTCTT
Source organism: Chamaecyparis obtusa (assembly GCA_027943335.1). Lineage (NCBI taxonomy): Eukaryota > Viridiplantae > Streptophyta > Pinopsida > Cupressales > Cupressaceae > Chamaecyparis > Chamaecyparis obtusa. The sequence continues at coordinate 557,461 of BSBK01001771.1, forward strand.
CCTACTCTTTTTCCATAAAATTGATTTGATTGTGCATTAACCTTTTGGTTGATCAAATCAGATCTCTTCTTTGGGGAATTTGAGTTTTGAGAATAGATCTCATATTTCCCCCTTTACATTTGAATAGAGGTGAATCCATTTTACATCTATTCATTTTGGTGAACCCGACTAGCTTACTCTCTTTCTTTTTGGTGTTAGATTTCCCTTTGTCTTATTGTGTGTGTTCACCTTCACTATTCATTTTGGTGAACTCGACATACTTACTCTCTTTTCTTTTGTGAAATTGGATGCTTTATTGTGCTTTCCTTTTATCTTATTAGTATTAGATTTGTCCTTTGTGATTGATCTTGCATGCTAATTAGATTTCATATTCATGCTTTATGTGTTCTTAGTTTAGTTCATTTGCATTACTTTAGTTTATGAGCTTTACTACCACTAGTCCTACTTATGACATTCCAGTTAGAAGAAGTCGTAGACTCATGGGTGCCTTTGATCCTAAATCTTCTTCTCCTTTCCTTAAGATCCCTGATGATAACCTGATTCTTCATGATTCCAATCCTACTATGGAGCAAAACTCTTCTCACTCATCTCATGATGAGGATGACGCTTTAAACGTTCCTCCTAAACAAGTCCAAAAACTTTCCACTGAACTTGATAAAATGGGTAATTGGCTTCTTCAAGAAAACCATAATCAAGATTCCATTCAAGCTATAGAGGCTCTTAAGAAAGTTCTCCATGATAGTGATCAAGGTATTAAAATCTTGCATGGTATTACTCATCTTATGCATTCCAATGTTAAACCTTTAGCTCAAGAAGCTCAAGATTTAGGGTTAACTCCTCCTATTACTAGTGTTGAACCTCCTTCTAATCCTTTACCTAGTATTCCTATCTATACTCCTTCTTTGGTGACTGTGACGGTTCCCTCTATTCCTATGAGTGTTCCTCCTGTGTCCCTTCCTATATCACAACCTTCATATCATAATGTTCCTTTTACTTATTCCAATCTGCTTCCAATTGTAGTTCCTAGTGTTCCTCCAGTTGTGTCCTCTATTCCTACAGCTTCTTACACTTTACCTAGTGTGTCTAATGTTGCTACTCCTCCTATTTCCTCTAATGATTCAACCATCATTAGTTTGGCTCAAACTGTATCATCCTTACAACAACAACTTGCTTCCTTAACTCAAAACAAGTTTAGTATTCCTACATGTGACATGGGAAGTCCCTTGTCCCAGGATATTATTCATACTCCTGTTCCTTAGCAAGGTGAGATGCCTCGTCTTGAGAATTATAATGGAAAAGGAGATCCTGTTCATCATGTTAAAACATTCCAAATCCTTTGTAGTGATTATGCTCATGACCATAGGATTTTAGCCAAACTATTTGCTAGAACCTTTCATGACAAGGCCTTACAATGGTATTGTTCCTTGCTTCCTTATTCAATTGATTCCTTTCCACAACTTGCTAATGCCTTTATTCAACAATTTCAAAATAATATTGGCCTGCAAGTGTCGTTGACTGATTTAATGCATTGTAAACAAAGTGCTAAATAAAAATTGACTGAATTTATTGGTAGATTTAAGCATTTGCATGCTCAGATTTCCTATCCTATTCCTGATATTGATATTCAACATATGTTTATTTCAAATTTGCAAAAGGATATTAGAGATAAGATTCTGCTCACTGAATTTACCTCTTTTCAACAACTTTGTGCAATGCTTCATCATTATCAATTACAAGTGAGTCAATTTGAGAGCACCACTCCAATGGCTCCTATTCCAGTTGATAAGAGTGATGTTGCTCCTAATCCAAACAAGTTTCAAAAATTCAATAATTATGTCAAGATAAACAAACAAGTGAATGCAGTTGTTGATCAGGTTGCTGTTGCATCTCATAATGCCACTTCTGCATCCACTACTTTTTGATTAAATCATACATTTACTCCTCTTTCTGAAACTTTACATGCTATTATGAATAGTTTGTTAGCTGCTAATATGATTACTTTACCTCCTATTCGACCTCTTTTACCTACTAAGATTGCATCTAAATCTTTTGATCAAAATGCTTTTTGTCAATATCATCATCAGAATGGTCATGATACTGAGAGATGTTATTCTTTAAAACATAAGGTTCAAGATCTAATTGATTCTAAGGTTTTATCTGTTGATAATCTGGATAGTTGTGGGAATCAATATGTCTCTCCTCCTAATCAGAACCTTCAAATTTATACAAACCCTTTACCTACGCATGATACTAATACTATTGCTCAACCATCTGCTATAGAAATTATGTATGATTCAAAGATGGATGATCTCAATCATGTTGTTAATCAAGTGGAGCATGTTGATTAGTCTATATCTCCACCTCACCCTCAACCTAAAATTCAAACTCTGATTCAACCTCAAGTTCAATCTCAACATCAACCAAAACATAAACCTAAAGTGAAACCTCAACCTAAACCTCGACAACAATTTAAGAATAAAAGACTTCAGGAACTTTTGATTACCTTTGATGACTCTGAGATTATTAAAGCTCCTGATGGTCCCCTTTACATTGCTGCTAGGGTTGCTCAGATACCTACTCATGGTTGTCTTGTTGATCCTACCTCCTTAGTCAATGTTATCACTGAAGAAAATATTTTTATGAAAATTTTACAACGTGACTTCTATGATACATCGAATGTGTGGATTCAAACTTGCAATGGTTTTCTTTATCCATCATTTGGTTCTATTAATTTACCAGTTGAACTTTTTGGAAAAATTGTGAGCACTACTTTCGTTGTGGTTCCTACTTCCGATCAATTTCAAGTTAAGCTTGGTGTGCCTTGGTTGACTTCCATGCATGCTGTTGCTTCACCTATCCATAAGTGTCTTAAGTTCATTCAAGATGGTGAAGTGAAGATAATCAATCATAGTCTATATCAACCTTCTAGGCCTAGGGATTATGCTGCTCTAGATTTATTTTGGCCTTCCTTACCTAATTCATGTCTTCCTAGACCTGATAATCTTTTTTGATCATATCAAGCTTATAAACATCATAAAATTCTTGAATTAAGTTCACCTCCTATGGATCTTAATCATGGTCATTTACCTACACCTTCGATACCTCCTTTAACTATGGCTTCTAGTTCTGTTAATCAAGTTCCTTCTACCAAATCTATCAAGGATCCTGCGATTGTTCCTCCTAGTTCTCAACCTATTTCAAATAAATCAAAACATAATCGATCTACTAATGAATGTCATAAAAAGTGTTGTGCTCATGCTAAAGCTAAAAGATCTCTATCTTCTTCAGATAAACCTATGCATAATGTGTTAGAAGGTGTTGTTACTAATAATGATATTCACATGCATGATTATGATGATTCTATTCGTATCTTAGATCCTATTTTAATTAACTTGGATGAAGAAGATACTCTTGATGATACGGATGATGTTAATGATGAATATGAGACTATTGACATTGACATTGATTTATCTAATATGCTTTCATCACAATTGACTATTACATCTAGTGTCAAACATAGTGATTCTCAAGAGGATCCTTATTTGGAACTGGCTATCATTCCTACTATGTTGGATATAGTCCCTCTTGCGAGTTACCCACCTTCCATAAATGATATACAATGAGATGGGGAAAGTAGGTGGCACGCTTGATTAGCTTGTCCTTCATGGTAGCTTTGTTGTGTGTTTGCCTGCTATACTATGCTTCTCCCGTAATGTGATTGCTAAATGTTAGATTCTTTTATATGATCTTTGTTACTCAGTTGGTACAAGGTGATAAAAGAATTGAAACTATCATTCAAATTCTTCTATATGTATCTCTATTCTTCTGTGTGTTGTTCAATGTTATGTTGTAACTGTGCTATTGTTCGTAAATGTTTCCTTGTATAATCTGCTTGGATTCGAGATATGGTAGCACTAATTCTTTTTGGTCTCCATGTCATGGTCCAAAAAGATTCTCCTTTGTATATCTTATGTGATCTTTCCTCCTTTGTGATTGTAGTTCTACTTTTTTTGGGGAATGATGTCAATTCATTTGCAATAATATCATATATATATATTATCTTATAATCATACTGACCCCATGGTAGGTAGATCCCTTCCGCGTCTCTGTATGTTTCTATGATATTTCCCTTGATTTGTCTTCGCCTAGGGGCATCTCGACATGGAAACATAATCAATGGAGTTGTTTATGTTTCCGTTAAAGCCATTGCTCCTATTAAAGTGTCGACAATGACTTTAACGTGGGGGCATACGCTTTGCTCACTTGTCACACACACACACTTGTCAATACACACATCTTTTTCAAGATAATTCTTTTCCCTTTTTGGATTAGTAACTAATCCTTAAAGCATGGATTTATATTTTAGGATCTGTTAATCCCTCCAGTTTCAAATATACACATATATTGTGATCCCTTAAGGTCAGAAGTGTCCTTAAGATTGGATCTCTTTTGTTTTTATTTTTGGTTTTATTCTTATGGAATAGAATATTCCTAAGGATGAATCCTTGATGGGTTGACTAGTGAGTAGCCACATTCACTAGGCGGTTCAATTCCATCTTTCTAGTTGCACCATTTTTCTGTGTGGTTCACAAGGGGACATAAGTTCTCATTGGGAGAGGTAATCACACCTTCTTTCTCTCTCTAGAGATGTCTCTCTTATTGTGATCTACGAGTTGATGAAGACTTGAGTCCCTGGGGGCTTAAGGTTTCTCTTTGTCCTTTGGATTATGATAAGATTATCTTTTTATTCTGATCTCCTTTACCAAGAGTTTGCATCGAGTCCATACTCTTGCTAAAGTGGGGGCTTAATGTATCATCTTAAAATGGAAGCACTTCCATGATAACAGCATTTAGCCCTTTGAGTAGGTGGTTTGGGGTCATGTTAAGCACCTTGATCAGGTCTTTTCATGTATTTGGCTTTTCTCCCCGCTTTCCACTTCTTCCCTGCACTTGATTTCTTCATTCTAGGTGAAATTAGGGTTAGGATCTTAAGGATTCTCCTAAATTTCTCTCTTCCATGGCTCTATTTTCTAGGTAGGATTTAGAAATGGATCTTCCTAGCCTTCATCTTGGTAATCATAGGATTTTATGTCTATTCCTGACATTCTGTCCTGTTCTGGCATCAATTCTAGGTTTCTGGGCATCCCTGGGACCTCCTGACTTGGTTCTGGGTCAACCTGGGAAAAAGGTCAATGTCTTAGGTTGACCCTGACTAGGTCAGGGTTAACCTCGACATTGACCCCTTTCTCCAAATTTTCAAGATCCTTAATTTCTGGGCTTCGGGCTTTCGAGAAATTTATTTTCCCACCTTCGGGTCAGCCATTTCAAGTTTCAGGATGGTAAATCCTTTAATTGCATTTAATCTAGGTATATTTTCTAAAGGTGAGGACCTAATTAGGATTTAATTCTCCAAGGTGGCCCATCTAGAGGAGTGTGCCCTAGATCACTATAAAAGGAGGCATTCGTCTCTCATTTTCACATCACATCTCATCCAAGCAAGCTATCATCAAATTTTGCAATCAAGCTCTCAAGTGCAAGCAAGTGAATTCAAGTCTTCAAGCATTTAAGTGTTCAAGCATTCATCCATCAAGGAGATCCATTGTTAGCTATTGAAGGATTCAATCTCTTTGGAGCCCCCTTTGATGACCCATCCTTCTCCATTCATACAAGCCTTCTCATATGCGAAGATCAAATCAAGATTGGTGTTGAAGATCAAATACCATTGATTGGAGACATCCTACATCCATTGAAGCATTCCTACTTGTGGATTTGAGGATTTGAATCCTCTACAAGGACTTCAACATAAGCGAGGTGATTTGTTTCAATTACTTTTTTTATGCACAATACATTTCAATTCAATTTCAAGGTTAATTCCTAAACTGGGTTTTGACCAAGGCAAACCCCCCCATACAACAAAAACCCCCATTTTCTTGCAGGCACAGGTGCAGAATTTTGGATCTGAGAGTGAATTTGGATACACTTTTCGAAAAACTTATGGGATCTGTGAACAAAATTTGAATCGGGCTTCAAATAAAGAATGTGGTATTTGACCTTTTATGAGGGTCAAACCCGAGTTGAGCCATCTTGAGGAAAGATTTTTGGGTTTTCTCTGTCTCGACATTTTCAGTCCAGGACAGGTTTTAGATTTTCCTGAAAGTGCATACAGACATCATAATTCAACATTTTCTAGATCTGCCCTAATTTGAGGTTAGTACTTGTATTTCAATTATTCTATATTCTAAACATAATCCTCCACATTAGGGAAATATTGGATTTACTCTCTCTCTTCCTACTCTTTTTCCATAAAATTGATTTGATTGTGCATTAACCTTTTGGTTGATCAAATTAGATCTCTTCTTTGGGGAATTTGGGTTTTGAGAAAAGATCTCATATTTCCCCCTTTACATTTGAATAGAGGTGAATCCATTTTACATCTATTCAATTTGTACTTCCTTTTCAAGCAAGAATATTACATAGACCTGATCTTACAACTTTTAAAATTTAAAATTTACAACCTGGTTTGCAAAGTGCTGCCTGTACACAGAGAAAAACCACACCTACATAGTAAAGTCACGCCTGTGACTATTTAGGAAATGCCTGCAAATAAGAAATTCATGGCTATGACAGTTTAAGTGACACCTGGAAAAATTTAAATCACGCTTATCAATAAGAAAAAGCCACCTGCTTACCTGCAGAGTGCTGCCTAAGAATATTTCAATCACCGCATACTAAACTTAAAGTCATGCCTACACACTGGCAAGTGATGCCCATAATTAAAAAAAGGCAAATAGTGAGCACTTCCTGAGGGTTTCAAATTTTTTTGATTTCATATTCAGATACCCTTTTGGCTGTTTTATTTGTTCCAGTATCCATCCTGGTCAAAAATCCTGGTTCTACACAATTTTTGAAAATTTTGAGGATTTGGCCACAAGTAAGTGGGATCAAGCCCATATCCAAGAGCTTGTATGCTCATGCCGACTTTTACTCGATCATATTACATAAAGAAAACCTTGCAAGAAGACAAAACTTATCTAAGGCAAGAGCTTCCTTTCCCGAGTGATACTTTTACCACCCCAAGAATACCACAAGAACCCGTTCAAGAAGTAGAAACCAACATGATGTACTCCGGTAGCTTGGGTAATAACAATAATGGAGTTATTGACCCAAACAATTATGATAATACAAATAATGGAGGAACAGATCCCAACAACCAAGGGATTAATAATAATAATGGGGGCAATGGTGAACCAACCGCTGATGATGCAACCGATGAGAAAGTCAATGAAGCCATTAAAAGCCCCTATTTCATGAAGCTTATGGAGAAAGCATTGGAAAATGATAAGGAGAAATACTTTCTAGACCTAGCCCGAGAAGGTCTTAAGATTCCCCATGATTATGATGTCAATCAACTCAAACAACCAGAAGTTGAAGAGAGTCCCATTGACATCATGAATAAACAATTTAAGTTATTTCAAATGCAACTAGATGTAATGAAGCAAAGTGGGGCTCCTAAGCCTTTTTCACTAGAAGCATTATGTCCATTTCCATTCGACAAGAGCTTGATCATGGTACCATTCCCTAGCAATGTTGTGTTTCCTAAGTATGATAAATACGAAGGAGCATCAGATCCTCAAGATCACTTAAGGGAATTATGTGCATTAAGCTTATAATTCATGCATGATACCATGTATTTAATGAGGCTATTTCCTAGAAGTTTTGGAGGCATAGCCATGGAATGGTTCTTGAAACTACCATCGGGCATTTGAACCTTTGAAGAGCTGGCTTCAAAATTTGTAACACACTATTCGTATAACATTAAGCATGAAGTTACAATGATAACATTATGCAATACCAAACAAAGAGATTTAGAAGAATTTCTACTCTTCTTGCAAAGATGGAGAGCGGTATTTGTTAGATACTCTCGGAGTGTACCAGAAAAAGAGAAGATGGATATCTTCATAAACAAATTGAGTACAGAGATGAATTATCAATTGAGAATGCAATGTCCTAAGTCTTTCCAAGATCTCATCGAGAATGGAGTGACTACGGAGGAAGTATTAGTTAAAAGTGGGGAGTTGAAACTTTATAAGGATAATAAAAACCACAATAGCAATACCTCCAACAACAACAACCAGAATAAGAACTTTTCAAACAACTATAATCGGTTTGGTTTGAAGAACAACAATAAAGGAGTGGTCAATGACGGAGTTTTTGATGCTAATAACTTAAAAGTGATCCCGTTTACTCTCACAAGGAAACCTAATCAGGTGAACAATACAAATTAGGCTCCCAAAGCGCCTTTCAACAACAATACTAATAATAATAACTTTGGGAATTATCAAGGAAGTAACAAGTTTAAGCAATTCTTGGCACCATCTCCCAAGAGAACATTCACGCCTTTGGGTGAACCTCTTGAGAAGGCATTGACGACACTCATTGAAAATAAAGTTATTGATCTACCAAGACCTCAGCCTTATGAGCCACAAAATAAGGCTAGTTGGCACTACTACATTTGAGGTCAAATTCTGACGGCCATTTGTCAGATTTGCAATGCTAATTTGTCGGCATTTTGACAGATGAGTTCGTCGCCATTTTTGTGTAGGAAATTGCGACAGAAGACGTATCCATCAGTTTACCGACACTATATCATGTCAAAAATTTGCACATGGCAATAGCTTCGTTATGGAATTTTTTGCGGTTCATCCATTGGAATTCTGACACAACGACCTATCAAAAATATACAATCTCTATCGGAATTAATTGTTGAAAACATATCCTTTCCAACATTATAATTGTTGGAATAACGACAATTTCCACCTAATTTTGACAGATATACCTGTCGGTGATATGGCATTAATGTCAAAGTTTTTGTTGAAATATATCTATTTTTGACACTTAAACTATCAGAAGAGCAACAATCCTTCAGCATTTCTCCGACAAGTTTCCCTATCGAACGTATAGCATTACTGTCTGAAGTATTGTCGTAAATTATTTTTCTCTAACATTTTATTTGTTGGAATTAATTATGAAGTGTCGAAAAACCAACGGATATGCACATTAAAGATAAAATAGCTCAAGAGACCATCATATGTTCTCTCTTTCTTCGGTCTATTTTATTGACAAAATGTTTTACCTTTCATTAGCTCATCAAATCCGGGGATTTGAAAGAATTTAATAGAATATTTTCATGACAATGTATATTATTTAAGTTGACATTGCATGAATTTATCTACTTCATGCACTTGTAGACTATGAGGACGATGATAAAGAAGCATGGCCATGGGAGGAGATGCTTCTTTATTGCCATCTTCATAGTATACAAGTGCATGAAGTAGATAAATTCATGCAACGTCAAATTAAATAATATAGGTTGTCATGAAAATATTCTATTAAATTCTTTCAAATCCCCAGATTTGATGAGCTAATGAAAGGTAAAACATTCTATCAATAATATAGACCGAAGAAAGAGACAACCTATGATGGTCTCTTGAGTTGTGTTATCTTTAGTCCTAGCTACTGTCTTAGCTACTTGTCGATCATCGAGAATAATCACCGCCTTGCATTTATGTACACTGCACAAATTGATCCCAGTCTCACAAAAACATTTTACACTTGTACATCTCATCAATACTGGAGGCCTAAAGTAATTTTATACGATCACTAGCACATTTCGTGCATGGATGAGAAACAGTATCCAAAGTTTCTAGATAACCATTTTTGAGAAGAGGAATGAGTGTAGGCCAAAGAAGGGATAATTCCACAATAGAAAGGAAGACATCTTTTTAGCCTGGGTCTGGATCCTATCCCAATTGTCGAAGGATCCAGGGCCAGTTTAGAAAGATGTCTTCCCATTCTATCTACAATATTGTGTCCATCCATGATTTTAGGAATATCATCGTCTTTCTACTCTTCATTTGCCAAAATATATCACTTCTTCAAGCTTGCAGAGTAATCTTATTAATAAAAGAACTCTTGCCAACATTAGGGTACCACAGAAAAAAATAGTTGATGTTATTGGTGCTTGTGCTCAAGGATATCGATTCACTATTTTGAAATAGCCAAATCATTTTTATTTCATTTCTAGAGAAAAGGAGTGGGAGAAAATGAGCGGGTGAAAGTTGATTGAGCACAAGAGAAGGCATTGCATTTTATTTGATCATGAATGCTCTCTGAAATGACCAATCATGTTTTCTATTCTAATTTTTTTGGTGTTTTTTTTCCCATATTTAGTAGATAAAAATCATGGTGGCAGCCACTTAGCCATCTTTTTGATGTTCCAGGTATTTTACAAAGATACAGATATGTGGATTTATCATTCAGTTGCTTGCAGTTATTGGTCAAATGCAAATATTTTGTCAAGTTGAAAGGGCAAGATATCAGTTTGGTGTTTTCGGTTTATGTTAAAAGTTGATTTGGTAAAATCCTCAAAAAACATACTACATGTTCTAAAATGTAAAGGAGTTGAATGTTAAATGTAAGATATATATCTCATCCATAGTAATCAAAAGAAAGGACATGAAACTTATAAGGAGATTTACCGATCCAAAAATATAAGCGAATAGGAAACATAATTGGTACCTTATGAATTGGTTTTTGAGGTGCACAATCTTCATCAATCTCCTGAGAACAAGACCCCTCCTCACAAAAAGTGTATTTAATGGATTAAACAAATCTACAAAACTGAACCAATGGCATGTTTAGAACAAAGAAATATATTGATAATAATATGCTGAAAATTCTATTATGTTTAATACATGCAAAAGGACCAGTCCCAACAATTCTTAAACATACTTTATCTGATATGATAATAACATGATAATTAAACTGATAAAGGTGTTATCTGCATTTAATCTACCAATTACTAATTACACAAATTTTTTTTTACAAAATTGAACCAATAGCATGTTCTTCGTGTGGTACAAGGAAGATTTGGCTATGAAAAGAAAAAGTGAAACGGCCTCATCATCTTTATTTTGATTGGATAGAGGAGTGAAAGTTGAGCGCGAGAGAAGGTATGTGATTTCTTCATCTTTTGAGCATCTGACATCATATTCGAGAGCAAATTTCAAATGCATTGCATTTTATTTGATCACAAATGGTCTCTGAAATGACCGCATTCTACTGGTGTCGTGCCCTAGCCCGTGCTTTATCTCCATTATTTGATATTATTGGTGCTTGTGCTCAAGGATATCGATTCACTATTTTCAAATGTTTAGATCTTTTAGACAATTACATTTCCTGACTGTTCCTCTAGTACACAGTTAGGAAATGTAACTGTCTAATGATTATATGTAATGTTGAATGGATTAAATGCTTTATTCTTGGTAGAAGTGAATGGAAGGAATAGTGTTGGTGTTAGGTTTCATTTATTATTGAATTCAATGGCTTCCAAGATGTGTTGAGGAGTTTTCTCCTTGTTTAATGTTAACTGTTCCTACACAATCCACTCATACAATAGTGAAGTTACAAAACTGAACCAATGACATGTTTACAACAAAGAAATAGAATGATAATAATATGCTGAAAATTCTATTCTATTTAATACACACCAAAGGATCGCATTCTAAATTGCTGTCATTGAAATGACCGCATTCTACTGGTGTCATGCCCTAGCCTGTGCTTTAACTCCATTATTTGATGTTATTGGTGCTTGTGCTCAAGGATATCCATTTTTTTGAAATGTTGACTGTGGTTATCAAATGGACAGCCTGTGAGCTTCTAGCTAGGTGCCATTTGTATTGATATCTTAGGGCATCAAATGTATTGTATCATTGATAGTTGATACTTTGCTAAAAGGAAATAGGACAAAGAATGATTTTTATTTAGTTTCTCTATTTTGATCCCTAAGTGGCTTACAACCCTAGAGAAGTATATGCAGATTTATGGATGCAATTACAGGATACATAGCAGCTGATAATTCACAATAAATCCATGCATCTAATTTGAATAGCAATTAATACAAAGAACTAGGGTCCTCCAATGACTCAATCATCCAGACCTTGACTGTCCCCTCAACCAGTGACCCTTCAAAACTAGGTTATCATGCAATCAGTGAGTGATCCTTCATTCTCCTGGTGAGCTTCTAGGTAGGTGCCATTTTTATATTTGATAGCTTAGGGAATCAAATGTATATTGTATCATTGATAGTTGAGACTTTGTTAAAAGGAAATAGGACAAAGAACGATTTTGATTTAGTTTCTCTATTTTGATCTCTAAGTGGCTTACAACCGTAGAGAAGTATATGCATATTTATGGATGCAGTTGCAGGATACATAGTAGTTGATAATTCACAAGAAATCCATGCATCCAATTTGAACAGCAATTAATACAAAGAAATAGGGTCCTCCAATGGCCCAATCATCGGGACCTTGACTTTCCCCTCAACCAACGACCCTTCAAAACTGGGTTATCATGCAATCAATGAGTGATCCTTCATTCTCCTAGTCTGCCCTGCAACCAAACATATTGGAAATACACAATACAATGATAACAAGTCTTTCAATATCCCCCTTCCCTCAAGGAACACTATCAACCATCCCTTCCACATAGCATTTCACTGTTGTATGAGTGGATTGTGTAGGAATAGTTAACATTAAACAAGGAACAAACTCCTCAACACATCTTTGTTGTAAACATGCCATTGGTTCAGTTTTGTAAATTTATTTTTTTTGTTAAATGAATTTAAATGGAACATTAAGCAAAGTAATAATATGCTTAGTCTATTAGTAATTGCAGATTAAATGCCCATAACACCTTTATCAGTTTAGCATGTTATTATAAGATACTAAAGAAGACCTACTATTTGTCAGAGAAATCTTCATTGTCCCCCACAATGAAGACAATGAAGATTGACCTCTTGCCCCACAACAAAGAACATTGTAATAAGAATAAGATAGTGCCAAGAAACATTTTCACAAATATGAGACATGAGGAAAAGTAATAACATTAACAATGCCAAGATTCATAGCATTAAATTTCACCTGCGGATGAGTTTCTGTAGTGGGTTGCCCAGCATCAAAAATATGTTGAGTTGCATTTGAGCTGTAATTAAGAGTATCATGTAGAATAGACCCTAAACGTTGAAAGTGTTCTCCAGCCTGGCAATTCAAAATTCAATCTAGGCAAGCATCAGTAAGTGAAATAAATTATAGACATCAACATCAACATAATCATAATCATTTGGAGGGTATTCATTTTGGTCCTTGGATAGTACTATATTTCTTGAAAGTTCTTGTGATGCTTCTAAACTTTAAAGACATATTTTATGGCTTAATGATAATATAGATTAGTGTTTTGTTTTCTAATGGAATGTTGTTGATCATTCATGGTCTTGAAGAAAATTTTGATTGTTTTGATTCTTGAGTCTTAATGTTGTTTCTCAATGTGATATAGACTGACCACAAGATGGTTTAGTTGGTCCTCTCTTTCTATTTAATCATTTGTCTTCTTCATGGTGTAAGTGTCAATATGTTATAATCCAACTAGCATGTCATACCCCCACTTCTGACAAACCTCATAGCATGCAAATCATAGCCAAAGATTTGGGTGATCAGCATACACAAACAATGATTACCCTTAAGAAACAATGATCATTAATATTCATTAATGGCTGGCGGTGATTCCTAAGTAATAAAGGCATTGCCAACATTCATCAGCTTAACCAAGTCATGGGTGGTGATCCTTGAAATAGCACAATCAGTAAAAGGAAATAACAACATAAGTCATGGGTGGTGATCCTTGAATTTGGAGTGAGGAAGAAGGAAAATTGGAAAAAAAAAAATGGAATAATTAGGTTGGAATTGGAGAAGAATTCAAAAATAAACTTGAATTAGAAAAAAGCCAAGTTATTTGGTTCTTTGTTTGAGGCTGGGTTCCGATTCTACTTTTGTTCTCCTCTGGGTTCGACTTGGGTTCCTTAGGTAGGAACTTGGGTGCCTGGGCCAATCCCGGGTGCACCTGTAGTATTATAAATATGATACATGAGGTATTTTATTCATAATTTTATAGGCTAACTCATTATTATGGTAACATGGGTATGACCACACTCCATGCCTTATAATGGTACCCGACATGGAGTGTGGTTCAAATGAAGTTGAATCAAATGCTGACCATGATGGCTATGATCATGATGAAGATAAATATGAATATTAAATCTAAAATATGGCTTGTAATTTGAATTTTCATTGTGAATGAAGAAACTATAGATTCAAGTTGACTCATTCTATGTTGTAGCATATTTGTTCCCTAGATCTACCATATTATATATGTGTAGCCTGTAAGGGACATCTTCTGCTCATCCATGTATCATAGCTCGATGAGAGTTCGTAGGAGAAAGACAAGATGTCAGTGGGAGATGGAGAAACCAATATCAGAACACCACTTGAAGCCTTGCAATGTTGAGAGTGGGATAAAAGCTACACTTGAGACCCTATATAAGGAACAAACTTATTGAGCTTCACTTTGTTTCAAGAATAGTTTTATATTCTATACTAAACAGGGCCAACCACGTGAAGGTGGAAGCTCATTTGGCCCCACCCCCCCTAACATCACTCTAAATTCCCCATTAACATCTAACATTCATTCATTATTTCATCCATTAATAAAATGTAACATTCATTAATTATCACACGATAACATTCATTCACACATTAATAAAATATGACATTCATTAATTATCACACAATAACATTCATTAACACATTATAAAATTTATGAACATTCACTACCACATAATTAAATTCATTGGCATATAAAAATCAGTCATTATCAATTAAGGTGCATAGATGACAATCATTTCTTTTTTTTTCTTTTGATTTCTAGTTTTTAAGATATAATTGTTAAGATGAGTATCGATATCATCATCATGATCATCTACCCTCTCATTAGATCTCAATGCACGCCTAGTTCTCTATTGATGCAAAGGGGGGTCATCTGCAATAACATATAAAAGGGTTAAATTAAAAACATTTTATTATAATTAAATTTTTTTTAAACATTTTAAAGTATTTCAGCACTTTACATGCCATAATTGTATAGCTCTTTACTTGATCTAGTCACATCATCAACATTGAGGTCAGTTTGTCTGGCCTCAGCAAGTAATGCAAGATATTTTGCAAATTGTGAAATACATTAATCTCTATAGGGTGTATTGACTTATACATGTCGATCCATGAGACTATGTGGGATGCTTGTGAAAGGAGTCTGGGTACGTACATATGCAATTCAATTATCTAATGTTAGCTAAAAAACTCATGATATATATACTCAAAACCACATAGTAAGTACATTAAAAACCATAAGCATCCCATAATAAGTACATCACAAATTAATTAGATTAAGCATTGATTGCATAATTGCACATTTCTATCAAGAAATTAATATTAAATAGATTAAGCAGTGATCACGTAACTGTACATTTCATTCATGTCATTCATCTTCTTCTTCATCCAACTAATCACCATGATCATTGTTGACGTCAACATTGTTGCCTGTCAAATAAATTTTTACCCTTTTTATATGCGGCAATTTTTCAAGCTGTGTCAAAGTGTAAGTTGCAAATTGAATATTGATCTTTGAACTCGTTCTTCATGGTTCAAAGTTCAAAGTTCAACATATTCTTCACAAAAAGCCTCGCATCTATGTTGCATCCTTCATAAAGTCCTTTTCTTGTTGCGGTCTCGTGTCTTGAGAAAATGTTGAGTTTGATTTTGAATTTTGAACCTCCATTTTTCAGTTCAAAGTTCATGATAGAATGTGCACTTCTACAACGTTGCATTAAAAAGTCTCCCAAATCAAGTTCTCAATTGTTTTTCTCTTTTTCCTGATGTTAGTTTCAAGAAGTTATTGGGGTCCACCGTAGTTGTCTTATGTGCATATATAATAAAAACATCATGAAACGTGTACTTTGAACCCATGGTTCAAGGTTTGATTTTCGGGGTGTAATAATACTCGGATATGATCCGTGAGCCAAATCTTTATCGGCTGACAGTGAAATGATTGATGTGACTGAAAAGATGGCGCCTCCTCAGTTCATGGATTTACTTACCAAAAAGGAAGTGTGTGAAACAGGCTATTGTCATTTATTGCGGCGCAAAATTGAATTCATGGCAGTTATCATGAAGTGATGGGATTTCAAACAAGTGGGTATTTACTCTTCCCACTCTTTACGTTTCCTTATTCTTCTTTGTTGTTTTTCGGAGGCATTTTGAGAGCTGCGAAGGTAACATTCTTGAAAGGCATGATAACGGCGAGTTTTCAGCAACCTTGGCCCTGTACTTCATTTGAGCTTCTGCATTTTTAAAAGAGCTATCTTCATAGAATTTTGCAAAGTTATATTTTAGTATGTCTTCTTGCAAAGTGAAATTCATGAAAGAAAATAGATTCTCTCCAGTTAGTTGTTGTTTTCTTGAGATGAAAGATACAACCATTGTAGATGACGATATTGGAGAAATTGTTTCAAGGTTGAGGAAAATAGTTGATGAAGCTATGTCTATTAGGATTGTAGAAAGTGGTTTATTAGAGGCCGCAGGTTTTCTTGATGTGATTCCATGCCCGAAGCTAGTAATAGAATGCTGTAACCGGTACTGCAAGGCTGAGAGATGCATTAAAACAGAGTGGTGAGGTTTTGGTAAATGTTGATAGAACAGTAATAATGGCCACTCTTAGAATCCCACTAGTTGAAATCTATGGAGACTGGAGTATCAGTAAAGCTATAACAGATTCTGAGAAGAACAGGAAGGAGTATAGGAATAACATAGCAAGAGATTGGTTGATAAACACAGAAAAAGGGGGTTCCCATTTGCCTAGACCACTTAGAAAAGATCATCTGTTTAGGGAAGTTAGGGACATAATGGTAATGCTTAATAGGGTTAAAGGTAATCCTATAGACACCAACTGGGAAGATTGGATGTACATTTTTGTATAGGCTATCTTAGATGTTGGAAATACTGTTGACTAGGCAGAAATTATAGCTGAGCAGCTACATGAGGCTTTATCTCGACCAACCTTGATTTCTAGTTTTTATATGTCTTCCTACCTCTTTATATTCTTGCTATCTGTAGAATCTGGGATGGTTTGCCTCATGAAGAATGGAATAGCAGTATGCCTATCTATGAGTATCACCCCTTGTTACAAAAAGGAAAGCATCCCATGGGTTTTAAGAAAATACATGACACTTTTTCATCCATATTAGTTTTTGAATTGAGAGGAAAACCTAATTGCATAATATCTAATGAAGCTATGGAATTTGTGAAAATCTACGGAAGTTTTTATATTCAATTCCCTACTTTTACCTATTTAAGAGTAGGAGGTTTCAGTGATGCTCCATTAAAACTTCCCAGGTATTGCCCAGACAAGTGCATTCTTCTTGAAGTAGGGAGATAGTTACTAATGGTTGAGAAAAAGTACAAGGTCAAAAGGGTTATTGGAACCTTCTTCCCACTTGAGATAGGACATTATAAGTTCAAGTTGATGCATGATTTTGCCTTTTGAACCAATGAATTGAAAGAAATGAATCTCCAGCCATACCAGGCAAGAAATTACTTTGACAATAAAGGCTTTGTTGAGAGTCATTTCAGAGTAGACACCATGTTCCTTCATTAAACAACCCTAGAAGACTACTAGGAGGATTGCATAAATGAAGTTGAGGTTACTAAAAGATTATGCTCTAGGTTTTCCATCAAACAAATCACTTCTTTAAAGTTACCCTTCAACATCAAAAATATTAAAGATGAAGATATTGATGCATTGGAGTCAGAAAATGTAGTATCAAATGCAGAAATGGTAATCAGAAGAATTTATTGGTTGGTAGAGGAAGAAGATAATGTGAAGTCTTTGACCAAGGAAGTTTTTAGGAAGACAGAGCAGTGGCTTAAAGCCCAAAAGAAGAAAATCTCAGCTACCTATGCATTGGCAATCAGAAAAAGTCCAAGAACTCCAAAAATTGAACCCCCTCCTATTCTGACTAATAAGATTGATCCATTGCTTTCTGCAGGTGTATCAATTTCTCTAGAAATTCCAAAAGATTCAGAGTTGATTTCTGATGATATTGTGAAGTTTTTAAGGTAGAAAAGTAAGAGAAGTGAGAAGGCTGAGCCTCCTTTTTGCATTATGCTAGATTCTGACATCGACGAGCCCAGCGTAAAATGTTTCAAAAGGTTGAAAAGAGGCAAGACATCCTCTATGGATTCAACATCAGTTGGAGGTGTTGGTAGTTCAGGTCAGAAAGAACCTGTTACCCCAAGCAATCCAAGTTCCATTGTTTCCCTACAAAACATGACTCCTATTTCTCCAAACTGGTTGGACCTAACTGTGAGTAAGAAAAGGAACGTTGTGTCTTCTTCAGTCCCTATTGCTAATCTGGTTAGTAAATATCTGGGAAAATCTCCTAGAGAAAAGAAACTGAAAATAGAGTCTATGGTGGATGTAGATCCAACCACAGGTCATTGGGTTGCAAAGATTTTCAAGCCTAATTCCAACAAGACCAGTGTTGAAGTCACCGAACAAGATTTCACTATAGACAAATTGGATTTAGGGGTATCTTCCATAGTTGCTGATTTGAAGATTTTGAATTCTGCAAACAAAAAGATCAATCACAGAGTGCTAAAAGATGCTAAAGATAAGGCTAAGTTAAAGCAAGCTTTATGCGAAATGGAAAAGTACATTCAATAATTTCAAAATCCTATTCCTCAACCTTTGGTGATGGTACCTTTGAATTTGGATGTCAAGTCTCTAGATAATCAGAAGTTCCTTGACCAGGTACAAAAAGAGAGGTCTCTCTCTAAAGCATTCTATAATTGGATGGGAGAAGTTGGAGAGGTGGTCGACCACTTCACTTAAACCTATGAAAGTTTAACTAAATAGTCTTCTAAACTGGTGTCCGCCTTGGAAGCTAAAGTTAAGTTCTGGGAAGGAAGAAGGGATAGTCTGGAGATAGCAATAGCTATAACATGGATGAAGCTTTCAATTATGGCATAGAGAAATTCCTTTCTGAGAAAATGATTCCTGGTGCAGATAATGGTCTCTTGTTTGTAGCCAAGGTTAATGAGGAGTGGCAATGTACTCTGATGGATTAGGGTATTGAAGAATCAGAGAAAGTTTTAAAGATAGTAGCTTATGTTGAGGAAGTTCTCAGGAACCATATGGACTATGTCTACAATCCATCCATAGGTGAAATGAAAACAGGAATAGATGAGGTTAAGATGAAAGAATCTTTTTCCACAAAAGCACAAGGACTAAAGAATGCCAAAGAAATGGTACCTAGAGATTGCTCGGTTATTGCCAAGGTGCAATCATTGATACTAATCGGTGAAGAACAAGCGAAGTCATTGGGTACAAAGCTGGAGCAGTTGAAAAATTGTAAAGATATCTGGGAGCAAAGGCTAGATCTTGTTTCTTCACCAAACAAGGAGTTGTTGGAGAGATTCGCAGTGGCTTTCAAGGAGTGGTGAGAAGAGCGCAAAGCAAAGGAGGCCATTGTCAGTGCTAAGGCCGAGAAAAGCTAATCTATCTTGATTAGTTTTGAAAGATAGTTCTAAATAGTTATAGGTTGTTAGTTTCTTTTCCAAGATTAGGTTTTAGTTAAGAAATTGATTATGCCCTGAGTGGCTATAAGTTTATTTTTGAAAGACCTTAAGGGGGTCGGTTCTCTGTTAACAAAAACATATAGTTTAATATTTATTGCAAATAATTTCATGAAATGGTTGATGTTTTGAATTGAAACTCATAATATAGCATTAGTTGATATATATAACAAATAGGAGTATCTTTTAGATCAGTGTGTTTGGTTAATGCATGTCTGTTGATTTTAGTTGGAATTGATTTTCGTGTTGCTACCATCTATGTATGTGTTTCAAGATTATACATCCATTTTCCAATCTTATTTCAGTTTATGTTGAATCGATCTTTCTGGGAAGTTTATTTACAGTCTTAGTCAGTTGGCTTGGATATTTGTGAAGATCTCTTTCTTAGAGAATTAATCTTTTAGTGGTTATTTCATTTGACTTTTTCAAAAAGCCTTTAGTACTTTCAGGTGAAAAGTATATATATGTATGTCTTTTATTGATTTCATTCTTTTCAAATAAATGAATTGCCAAGATTGATCTTTATATAAAGTAGCTGCTCCTTTGATCATAGAGAGTTTAGTCGCGAGTGACTAACTCAACTATTGTATGAGTTTTTCCTTCATCTTGGGCTAGAGTATTTGAAAATTGTTATAATTTTAGTAAGAAGGAAAATTTGTATACTAATAGACATCATCACCACCACTGTCATTGTCTTTATCTTCATCATTGTCATCATCATCGACATCAGCATCATCATCATCATCATCATCATCGTCATCATCATCATCATCATCATCATCATCATCATCATCATCATCATCATCATCATCATCATCATCATCAGCAACATCATCATCATCATCAGTAGCATCATCATCATCATCATCTTCTTCTTCTTCAAGAAAAGTTGCGTCAAGAACATCATCGACTAATTGTTGTTCGTGATCATCATCTACATCATCTTCTAGTTGTTCGCAATCTTCTTTCATCACATTATACCTCATCGACCTTCCTCTTGGATCATGTCTAACAAAAAATGACCAACCCAATTTATGCGGAACCTTTGAGTAAAATACCTGCTCACATTGGCTTGGAAGAACATAGGGTTCATCCCCAACTGGCTCAAACCACCTTGTATTAATCATTGGAAATCCATTGTCATGTTCAATAACAGTTCTATCAGGATCATTTTGATTAAGTCGTAGCCTATACCATCTAACGACGAAGAGAACTAATCTGAAGGAATTAAAGTCACACTCAAGCATATCATCCAAAATGCCATAGTATTGATTTTTGGACTCTCGAGGATGTAAGTCATTTTTAGATGAAATATTAGTCACCTGAAAGACTACACTTATCCCAGAATCACAAGTTTTCTTTGTGTCATCCAACTTTTTGATGCAAAATTTATGACCATTGCAAAACATAGCCTTGTGGTGTTTGACCTGCAAAAATATGTAAAACATGTATAAATTAATGCATCGAGAGTTAATAAATGTACGAGTGATTAACAAATTTATATGTACCTAGAAATATTTAAAACCATGTGCTAAATTTATTTCCCTTTGGGTAACATTTGGATCTCTATTACGATGAGCTTCATTAACCAATGAAGACACAACTTCCCATGTTAATGTGTGACCTAAATGATGACATCGTTCAATCTATTTCATCATCCAATCTTGATTGTTTGCAATATACAAATGTATTGCATCCCACTCTCGAGTAGCTATACAAAAAATAAATAGACGACTTACAACCGATTAATTTTGAAGATTAAGAATTAATTAACAACTACAATAACATCTTATAATTTATTACCTCTCACTTTCCTCATTCTACCTTCCCCCACCAAGTACTCCCCTTCAAATTTTCTAATGGTGTCGAGATCCCAAATGCGATCTATATGGATCTTTTCTGTAAGCTTAGGAAGATATTCAACAACATACACCATAGTCTAGTATACCATATATCCCTCCACCATAGAACCCTCAAGACATGCTCTTTGCCAAACCAAAGCCTTCAAAAATTTCAAGTGCCTCTCAACCATCCACATTGACTGAGTGTGTACGGGTCCACACATTTTAATGTCCTCAACTTGGTGTATGAGGTAGTGTTCTTGTGCATTGAAAAATGTTGAAGATAGATACTTTTGCATTTCACACATTAGAAGAGGAATTCTTCTCTTCCAGTATTTTATATATGATCTATGAATTTCTTTAGATGACTATCACCTACAAGACATTCAAGACACAAAAATATATAAACACGAGACTTTACAATACACACACACACACACACACACCAAATTGAATAGATATCATTGCTTACCTCATGTATTTTCCAAGATCATATATCACTTGTTTGATGTTATTGTCAAAGTTCTTTGGGAGAGATAGGGGTAGCACGTACTGCAACAATTATAAAAATAATCATGTCATTCTTTTCTCATATAATACAATGAGAAGTACATGCAGTTTAAAAATATATTGTAAATAAAAAAGAACATGACTTACCTTGATGAAGGTATGCCAATCATGCGTTTTCAACCCTGGCCCAAATTCACCTTTCTTTGATATGGTACTGCTTATGTTTGTAGCAAATCCTGTGGGAAATCAATTTTTTCGTATGACTTCTTTTATGGCATCACCTTATTGTTCTGTTAATAACCAAGGAAGGGCACTTGTACTAATCCGTTCTCCATTTCTATTTGATTCAATGAAATTTTTCATTGCATGATTGGATTCATGAATGTCGCTACAAATTTTGACAATTTTTTCTTTGTGACGCCTTCCATCCAATATCTTCCACAATGTCTCCATTACATTATTTCCAATATGCATAGTATCAAACAAATGCACATCAAGCAGCTACTTGTAGTAGGGAAACCTACTAAATTATCTGGGATAACTCTTTAGTCCCTTTGGAAGGTGCTCAGTAGTGTTGCCTTGACGACATTCATGATCATCAATCACATAATCAGCAAACAAAACATAATAAAAATATACAAATTCCAAACATAAACCGTTAGGTAGAATGGTAGTACCTTGATGATTAATTCTATTATATTCCAACTTCCATAAGTGAGGTGTCATTCTTCGTGGCTTAGATGTAGTCTCTTCTTTCCCATTGAAAAGATGTTTTTCTATAATTCGATAGTTATGATTTTTGTGGAGAAAGTGTCTATACTCATCAAACACCTGCTTTCTTAAAATTTTTGAATAACGAGATTTCATCTTTGGACCACAAATTAGACATGAAAATTTTTCCTTTGTTTGAAGACCTACAAGGTAATGATACAATTGGATTAAATATGTTAATTTTTATTTTTAGAATTATCATGTGCAACTTGAATTCACCATAACATACTAGAAAAATGTGTTAGCCCTAGGGCATCATGTATTGTCCATACAAGCATTTCATGAAATTGAAATTGTCTGTCTCCTATTGGTTTAGAGATGTCATACATAGTGACACCTTTCCATAACTCCACCAACTCGTCGATAAGAGACTCAATATAAACATTCATATCTTTAACTTGGTATTTACCTAGCTGAATGAACAACAACATTACATAATTATTGTGACCATTTTACTACAAGATTTATAATTACATGCAGATAACTATTAAATGATCAAATACTTAGAACAATCATTGCTAACATAATGTGCTCCCTCTTTATTGACATCCATGGAGGAATGTTATTGTTGATGACAAAAATAGGCCAAACAATGCAAACAAATCTTAGCTCTCCAAATGGATTGACACCATCCGCTGCCACTGAAAGCTTGAGATTTTGAGGTTCTTCAATAAAGTGTGGCCACTTTTCCTCTATGTCCTAAAATATAGAACCATCCACAGGCATTCGAATAATGTCATCTTGACTCCTATTGCATGCATGGTAATCCATAAATTGTGCCAAGCTACTACACCTAAATAATCTTTGCAAATGTGGTATAATGGGGATGTAACGAAGAACCTTGTGAGGCACCTTTTTTGTTATTTGATCTATTTGATATCTACTCGTATGAAATTCAGGGCATTCTATTGCAAATTCATGTTCTTTATTATAAATAATATGATCATTGGGACAAGCATCTATTGCTTGATACTCTATTCCAATATCTTTCATAGTGGCACATAATTCTCGATATGAGTGAGGGAGAATATTCGATGGTGGTAACAAGAACTCACCTATCAATCTGTTGAAAAAAATATATGTTGTTAATATTAACAATATTTATGGTACATGTTTCACCATTTAATTACTATAATGACATATATGACATACCGTAGCATACATAACATTGCTGTGTTGGATAAACCATTCATAACCTTCAAGTTCAACAACAACAATACAATAGAGAGAAGAGTTGTTTGGGAGCCTTCGCAAAGGGGTATGGCTGCCTTCTCAAGTAGAGGTATATCATGGATAACATCAACATCATCTTGATCATCATCATCAATTGTGCCAATACCAAATGTGTCATGGATCAATGTATTAGTACCATCATCTAGCATATCATTGTCATCTTCCATGGGATCATAATCTTCAGCTTCAATATTTGCACCTCCATGATCCTCCATTTCCAAAGCCATATTCTCAATATTTGCACCTCCATGGTCCATATCACATACTCCCCTAGGGAGGTCAACCTATATTAAAATGATGAACACAAATAAACCATGATAATGATCTCATCATCAGGTGTATTTCATATATCTATATCTATATCTATATGTAGATATATATATATATATATATATATATATATATATATATATATATATATATATATATATATATATATATACATATACATATACATATACATATAGATATAGATATAGATATAGATATAGATATATATATATATCTACATATAGATATATATATATATATATATATATATATATATATATATATATATATATATATATATATATCTACATATAGATATAGATATATATATATATATATATATATATATATATATATATATATATATATATATATATATATATATATCTACATATATATATATATATATATAGATATATATATATATCTACATATATATATATATATATCTACATATATATATATATATATATATATATATATAAATTTTTAAATAAATATAATGAAAAACTTACCAATTCATGATAATCAAAGCCTCCTTCAATGTGACCATTATCCCTACAATGTCTCGTAGCTGTTTTGATTAGCAATCTTCTAATGTTTAAGCCCTTACAATTATTGCAGGGACAATAACATTTTCCATCGCCTTTTCTTTTCAAGTTTGACCACAATCTATTGATTGCATCCCCATTACCTTCCTCACTTGGATTGTCTGACATGATGCTTCTTCACTTAGATTATCTATAACCTAATTATATATAGAAATTAAAAACTTAGTTATGAAATGATGTTGTAGTATAGTATACCAAATTGAAACACTTCTATTATTGTAGTCTTCCACCTCAAACTCTTTCCTATTGTGGCAAGAAAGAAAGATATTCAAATAATATAATAGTTTGTAAATCAAAATAAAATGGAGGGAAGTTGTTGATTGAGGGTGCATGGAACAACACCAGTCAGTACTTTTATGAAATTGTAAATTTCAATTTTGAACCATTATGTGAATATAGAACATGGATGTAATCTCAGAAAATAACAAAATGTAGACACGACAGATTACTTATTTTGTTATTCTACATTACTTACTATTTGAGCACACGTTCCACCTACAACTTGATCGAGTCTTGTTTGATGCTTCAATTTTGTGTTAACTGTCCTGTAGAAGTACACAATTTTGTACTTGCCCAATATGTTATTCAAAAAACAATAATAGAATAAAATACTTGTTGAGAAAGATCATCATAGGAGTATCAAAAACTTGAGATTTAAGGTAACACAACATTATAAGACTCTTACATTCAGCCTTCAACTCATGCACCTAATAAATAGGAGAAAAAATACATGAAATTGAAAAATTTAACTAATGAATTATGTTTTTCTTCTCATCTTAGTCAGCCAAATTTATATGAGATTCTAAAGAAGGCCTCACTCTTAATCAGCCAAATCTTCCTTGTACCACACAAAAAAACTGTGTGATAACTATGTCTACTCCAACCTTAATTGTTTAAGAATTCATCATATCAGATAAAGTATGTTTAAGAATTGTTGGGACTGGTCCTTTGGCGTGTATTAAATAGAATACAATTTTCAGCATATTATTATCACTCTATTTCTTTGTTGTAAACATGCCATTGGTTTAGTTTTGTAAAAAAAATTTATGTTAGATGCATTTAAAATTATCTTCATTGTCTTCCAATTGTCTAAATGCTTCTTTATTTGTCAACCAATTAATACATGCTACTATATAAAGAAGACAATCAGAAGACAATGAAGATTTGTTTGAGAAAAATGAATACACTAAACTGAACCAATGACATGTTTAGAAAAATTATCATAACTCACAAGCAAAACTGAAACAATGGCATGCTTATAACTCATTAAGAGTGAGGAATAGCTTGTGCAAGGGTGAACGTAGTTTTGATTGTTTTGGTCGTGACTGTTCCTCTCCACAGTCAGGAAATGTAACTGTCTAATGATTATATGTAATCTTGAATGGATTAAATGCTTTATTCTTGGTAGAAGTGAATGGAAGGAATAGTGTTGGTGTTAGGTTTCATTTATTATTGAATTCAATGGTTTCCAAGATGTGTTGAGGAGTTTGCTCCTTGTTTAATGTTAACTGTTCCTACACAATCCACTCATACAACAATGAAATGCTATGTGGAAGGGATGGTTGATAGTGTTCCTTGAGGGAAGGGGGATTTTGAAAGACTTGTTATCATTGTATTATGTATTTCCAATATGTTTGTATTCAGGGCAAACTGGGAGAATGAAGGATCACTCATTGATTGCATGATAACCCTGTTTTGAAGGGTCACTGGTTGAGGAGATAGTCAAGGTCCAGATGATTGCGCCATTGGAGGACCCTATTTCTTTGTATTAATTTCTATTCAAATTGGATGCATGGATTTATTGTGAATTATCAGCTACTATGTATCTTGCAACTGCATCTATAAATATGCATATACTTCTCTACAGTTGTAAGCCACTTAGAGATCAAAATAGAGAAACTAAATCAAAATAATTCTTTGTCCTATTTCCTTTTAAAAAAGTCTCAAATATCAATGATACAATATACATTTGATGCCCTAAGCTATCAAATATGCAAATGGAACCTACCTAGAAGCTCACTAGGAGAATGAAGGATCACTCACTGATTGCATGATAACCCGATTTTGAAGGGTCACTGGTTGAGGGGACAGTCAAGGTTCGGATGATTGGGCCATTGGAGGAACCTAGTTCTTTGTATTAATTTCTATTCAAATTGGATGCATGGATTTATTGTGAATTATCGGCTGTTATGTATCCCGCAACTGCATCTGTAAATCTGCATATACTTCTCTAGGGTTGTAAGCCACTTATGGATCAAAATAGAGAAACTAAATAAAAATCATATTTTGAAGGGTCACTAGAAGAGGGGAATGAAGGATCACTCACTGATTGCATGATAACCCCACCAAGCATTCTTTCCTTTAATTTTCCACAATATCTCAAAGTATGATCATTATTCTTTACTTTCTTCTATATGCTTTTCTTTCTATGGTTTTCCTATCTCAGAAATGTATCAAAAACATTGCAGATGTGCATATAAAAGTAAAATATTGTCCTTCAATTGTTCCACATTGAAGCATTTCCTTTTTGGAGTATTCTCTTCATTTGTACAATATCTATAAAAATGGTTCCCATATTTCTTCAAGATCTATTTTAATCTTTATATTGTAATTTTGATTAGATTTGACCTATAGTTGATTTCATTAGTATTTTATAACATATACTCCTAATGTGAAATCTGGAGAGAAAGTAAGAGATACACCAGATATGAATTACATGATATACCCATCATCAATTAGCACTTAAATAATAAATTATGGACAAGGAACAACCCCCTAACCTCTGGATGTTTGTTTCATGTTGGCCTCTTATTATATGCAAAGGTAGGTCTGTCTTAACTAGGCTAACAACCACAGTGTAGGGGCCATAAATTATGGAACCCAAAATAATGCACACTTGTATTAAATTAGGTTCAGTATACTACAAGGGAATGGAGACCATGCAATAGTGCCTCATGGGGATGGAAGAAACCCTTCACCAAGAAGATGGTTGTGTCTGCAATATTTACTAGAGGCAAAGAACATAATTTGGTTCCAACAATTACTCTTAGAAGATAATGGCACCCACAAAACACTTGGAAAAGATAGCACTCACTATATCTTTTATCACTCTTTTAAAGCCGAGACAATAAATCTCAAAGATTGATCAACGAATTCTTGAACACAAAGAACCATTGACATATATGATTCATGTGTACAATAGCCAACAACCAGTTATTCCAATCATGGTGTCCAATAATTATGTTAGAAAAAGAATCTACAAATCCCTTACACAACCATAATAGATTCAAACCATGAACTATAAGAACCTAACAATGGGACTAACAAAGATACAACCTAAACAAATCTTGATCATATTCCACCCTATTGTAAGGCCCAATAAGTAACTCTATCTTAAAGCTACACATTCCTCTAGATGAAGCTCAAAGGTTAGGTAGCTGAAGCATAGAAATACTTGAATGAATATAGGAATAATTTGATGTACAATAATTTGCTAGCTTGGTTTGTGGGTTTTCCACAGAATATTTTCCCTTTAACCACATTTATAGTTTGAGAAAATCAGAAAAAAATATTTCAGATTTATATTATCCTTTTGAACTAGCACACTGCCATCAAAATGCATAGTCATTGGTCATCTCAAGAAAATTCCTATTGATTAGTAGGATATCCTTATAAAAATTTGATGCATGGATTTCTTGTGAATTATCAACTGCTATGTATCTTGCAACTATGGAAGGAATAGTGTTGGTGTTAGGTTTCATTTATTATTGAATTCAATGGTTTCCAAGATGTGTTGAGGAGTTTGCTCCTTGTTTAATGTTAACTGTTCCTACACAATCCACTCATAAAATAGTGAAATACTATGTGGAAGGGATGGTTGATAGTGTTCCTTGAGGGAAGGGGGATTGTGAAAGACTTGTTATCATTGTATTGTGTATTTCCAATATGTTTGGATGCAGGGCAGACTAGGACAATGAAAGATCACTCACTGATTGCATGATAACCTAGTTTTGAAGGGTCACTGGTTGAGGGGACAGTCAAGGTCCAGATGATTGCACCATTGGAGGACCCTATTTCTTTGTAGTAATTTCTATTCAAAATGGATGCATGGATTTCTTGTAAATTATCGGCTACTATGTATCCTACAACTGCATCCGTAAATCTCCATATACTTCTCTAGGGTTGTAAGCCACTTAGGGATCAAAATATAGAGACTAAATCAAAATAATTCTTTGTCCTATTTCCTTTTAACAAAGTCTTAACTATCAATGATAAAATATACATTTGATGCCCTAAGCTATCAAATATACAAATGGCGCCTACCTAGAAGCTCACCAGGAGAATGGAGGATCACTCATTGATTGCATGATAACCTCGTTTTGAAGGGTCACTGGTTGAGGGGATAGTCAAGGTCCAGATGATTGGGCCATTGGAGGACCCTAGTTCTTTTTATTAATTTCTATTCAAATTAGATGCATGGATTTATTGTGAATTATCGGCTGCTATGTATCCTGCAACTGCATCCATAAATCTGCATATACTTCTCTAGGGTTGTAAGCCACTTATGGATCAAAATAGAGAAACTAAATAAAAATAATTCTTTGTCTTATTTCCTTTTAACAAAGTATCAACTATCAATGATACAATACATTTGATTCCCTAAGCTATCAATACAAATGGCACCTAGCTAGAAGCTCACGGGCTGTCCATTTGATAACCACAATCAACATTTTTAAAAAAATGGATATCCTTGAGCACAAGCACCAATAACATCAAATAATGGAGTTAAAGCATGGGCTAGGGCATGACACCAGTAGAATGTGGTCATTTCAATGACAACAATTTACAATGGCATCATTAAACATATATGCTAGTAATATCAACAAACGTGAATCCAAACATTTGAATACAATGAATTGATATCCTTGAGCACAAGCTCCAATAACATCAAATAATAGAGATAAAGCACTAGCTACAACATGACACTAATAGAATGCAGTCATTTCAGAGAGCATTCATGATCAAATAAAATGAAATGCATTCGAATATGATGCCAGAGGCTCGAAAGATGAAGAAATCACATACCTTCTCCCGCGCTCAACTTTCACTCCTTTTCTCCCGCTCCCTTTATCCAATTAAAATAAAAATGAATAGGCCGTTTCACTTTTTTAATTTATCTATACCCCGAATCTATCAAAATTTTGATGGTCAATTAAACACCCATCGGAATACCGACATCATTGGGGCCTATTACAAAAACAAAACACCAAATTCGTAATAAAAATTTACCCGTCGGAAACTTCTGTTGAAATTTGGCCCCAAATGTAGTATTGTGGTGGAGTGAACATAGTCATTGTGAATACCACCAAAATAGAGGGCATACCACCAATGATTGCTTAAAACTGAAGAACGTGGTACAAGACCTGATTGATAATGGTGTGATTACTATAGAAGGGCCTCAAAGTAATGAAGATCACACAATGTTTAAACAACCTTTTTATAACCATGAGAAAGGTGGACCTTCCAATGGGAATAAGAAAAGTAGAAAAAATATCGATTTCATTCCTCATTATGATAACGTTATCAATACATTATCCAAGGATGAGAAAGTTGTAAATAGCATTGTGATCAAGGAACAACCCAAAGGAGAAACATCAAATGCTATTACTA
Organism: Chamaecyparis obtusa; assembly: GCA_027943335.1. Lineage (NCBI taxonomy): Eukaryota > Viridiplantae > Streptophyta > Pinopsida > Cupressales > Cupressaceae > Chamaecyparis > Chamaecyparis obtusa. The sequence continues at coordinate 587,947 of BSBK01001771.1, forward strand.
GGGGGCAGATTTCAAGGATTACCCTACAAGGGGTTGATCCTAAGCTTATTGGTCCCACCCAATCTAGCATTTTGGCTAAACAACTATCCACAACAGCAAAGACATACAATTTGGTGGATCAACTACAAAAGACTCCAGCACAAATTTCTATCTTGGAGTTATTAAAACTATCTCCCAATCACAAGGAAATTTTGGAAAAAGCTTTAGTGGAAACTAACGTTTCTATCAACTTGGATGAGGAGAAGTTTTAGAATATGGTAGGACATCTCATTGTGCCCCATTTCCTTTCATTCTCAGACCATGATGACATGTTTATCACACATCCCCAAAATCTACCACTGCATATATAAGTCTTGATTGAAATATATAGGGTCAAGAGGGCTCTCATAGATGGGGGAGATGGTCTTAACATTTTCACTTTGAGCCTTGTCAAATATTTAGGACTATTTGAGTTATGCATTGATCGTACAAAAATAATTACTATAAAGACTTATGATGAAGCAAAAAGAGCTTCGAAAGGCATGATTGTATTGCCCATTCAAGTTGGACCTGTCAAGAAGGACACAAAATGCCAAGTCTTAGATATGAAACTAACTTATAATATCTTATTGGGGAGGCCATGGATACACGAGATGCAAGTGGTTCCTTCCACCTATCATCAATGTATCAAATTTCCATACATGGGTGAGGAAATCACAATTGGAGGGGATTCAAATCCTTTCCAATATTGCAATGCACTAAAGCCTCTTCACGAATTATTTATTCCACATAACAAAGAAGGGATTATTCCAAGAGCTACTATTGAAGACATTAAAATCAATGATCCTAAGTTAACATTAAGCGCTACTTCAAACCTTCCTTGAACTAACTCAACTACATCAACTAAAGGAAAGGAGAAAGTGAGTTATGAGGGTCCAATTTCAAATGAAAGTTTAGACCAAGCATCTACACCAACAATAGAACTTTTCAAACCCACCAAAGAGGAAAAAGATAAAGCTAAAGGGGATCATTACAAACAAATGAGTGAGATGATGCACACATTTGAAAAGAAATGTAAAATCAATTCCAGGGGAGTAGGGGAATATTCTATTTCGCTATTCAATCTACCTACATCTCCAATAACACATGGCAAACCTTCAAAGGAGCATTTACCTCATAAATATAAATCTTATTTTGTAAGAGAAAGTGATAAAGCAACATTTGACAAAGAAGAAGATGAAGTTCTCCAATGGCTCTATCAAGATGAAAATGATACCTCAAATACTCTTGTGGAGAGAATTCAACACATTAACATTCAAACCAATCAATATGGAAAAGGGTTTGGAATAATGAAAAAAATGGGGTATAAGGGAAGAGGACCCTTAGGAAAAAGAAATAGATGTTTTCTGGAACCAATTGAACCTTCTTGGAGGTCAAAAGAAGAAAAATTAGGGGTAGGCTATCAGCATAAAGGAGAAAGTTCAAGCCCGATGCATGACTTTTACAAACAAGTGAACATGGTGGAATCTGATGTTGATAGTGATGTTTCTAGAGAGTATGAGTGGGATACTTTATCCGAAGACTCATGCCATGATAAAGAGATTGCCACAATACATACTCATGCTCATGTTCCAAGGCAAAAAACTCATGATAATGAAGATCCCATTATTCTAGAATCCAACGTAGGACAAGCACCCGTTATTCAACCATGGGTAGGTGAACCTTGGGTACCTTCATTGGAGGGTGATTCAAACATTAGTTTTAATCCACATGTTGTATTTCCCATGCTATTTCTCGTACAAGTCTTAGAGGACTTGAGTGAAGAGGACTTTGATCCTTCTTCCATGGAACATGTTGAACAAGCTCACGTTATAGACCTAAGAGATACAATGTATGAACCCTCCAATGAGGTCATGTCCATAAACCCAGTTGATGACAATGTGCCAATCGACCCTTTATTTGTTAGAAAGTAAAGTCCACCAAGATAACTGAGAGGGGGGGGGGGGGGGTGAATCAGTTATCTGATAATTATAACTTTTATCAACTTCAACAACATTAAACCATGTAAGTAATATAATTACCAACCATAGAAAGATATTCATACATAATAACACAATGACACAAGATATGTTGACTAGGGAACTTCTTGATCAAAGAGTAAACCCCGGTGGGAATGATGCCCACAAAAGATGCACTAATATGAATATTCCTTATGAAAGGATGGACTCTATTAGGAGTCTTATGAAATACATTCAGTACATATGAATCCCTCTTAGGAGATTTTGAATCCCTGTTAAAAGATTCTAACACTGTTAGGAGTTATGGAAGATATATGGACCCACTACCCAAATAACTTCAATGGCAAGATCACTGAACACACTATCCAACTGATCTTTGGATTATTCAATAGAATAATAGAAAATATGTTACCTCCTTCTCACTGTGCCAAACCACACTCTCTACTACCTCAGATCTCAATTTTAGATCTCTGTACCTCGCATGTCTTCTTTCACAATTTCCCTTTCACAATTCCTTAGCTCTTTTCTTCACTTCATGCATACATCATCACATCCAACCATATTACAAAAAGGAAAAACATTTCTTCCTTTATACCACACTCAAGTAATTACAAATGAGTCGGCATCCAATTACAAAATAAAAGTTTCCACATGCTACACCAAAATTACACAAAACTGTCAGCTTCCAAATACAATAATTCTTCACTCATGTGACCTCAAAGTTTGTGCTATCATCCACATCACTATCAATGTGTCTTCAGCTTCCCTTTAACTTCACAAAACTAGATTCCATCCCAATTATGAGATATCATCTGATTTCCACAAACTACTACTCAGGAACACTGCCTGAATACTGCTTCCACCAAAATGCTCATAACTTCCATGAATAAATGAATTACTATTTGTGCTCTTAACCATAAACATATAACATATCAAAGAGTATATCCTCAACTTCATATAGCTCCAACTGTAATATCCCATGTGCGCTAATCAAAACATTGTCTGCTTCTCTACAAGTCTCTGGTAGATCACTGTGTTGACATCAATGACAATCATAGTCATGAATGCAACCACAACTGCTACAGAATGGCTGCCAAACATTCATCATTCATTCCTAACAATCTCCCCCATTGGCATTGATGGCAACATAGATCAAAAAACATCCAATGTTCCAAAAATCCAATACTATTGCTCAATAAAAATATTTAAAATCCCCTTCATCAATCAAATCTTGCTTCATTTTCCTGTTTAGATAGTAAAAATGGGTTTTCATGTACACTTCTCCCCCATTGACATCAATGATAGAAATCTCATCATTATGTCAACAACAACTCCAATGTAAAAAGACACTATTTAGAAAATACATTCACTAGAGTCCTCATGACTTAGCTCAGATACACATACTCCCCCATAGAGGAAGTACCAACATCCAGTCCAGAAGAAAGATAAGGCTCATATACCACTGGATGAATGCAACCAACTACATCACTTCTCAAAAGTAGGCTAGGGCATAACCCCAAGCATACCTCTCAGATACTCAAATGTATCCATAGACAAAGGCTTTGTAAATATGTCTGCTATCTGCTCCTTTGTACTTATGTACTCAAGTTTGACTTCTTTCTCAACAACTTTCTCTCTTACTACATGATACTTAATCTCTACATGTTTTGTCTTAGAATGTAATATAGGGTTCTAGACATACTAACTATGCTAGTGTTGTCACAATGCATGACAACAGGTTCAACAAACTTTATTCCAATATCCTTCAGCATTTGCTTCATCCAAATTATCTAGTTACAATTGTTTGTTGCTGCTACATATTCTACTTCTGCTGTGCTCTGTGAGATACAATTCTACTTCTTGCTTAGCCAAGAAACCAATCTTCCTCCAAGGAAAAATGCTCCACCATTGGTGCTCTTCTTATCATCAACGCTGCCTCCCCAATCAACATCTGTATATGCACATAGGGTAAAATCATTAGATTTTTTAGACCACAATCCATAGTCCATTGTGTCTCTTAAATATTTCAATATCCTCTTTACTTCTGCATAATGTGATTCTCTAGGTTCAACTTGAAATCTTTCTACAATTCCAACTGAATGTGTTATATCAGGTCTTGTATGAGTCAATTACTGCAATCCTCCAATCATAGATCTGTATTTCTTCTATTCAACTGCTAGTGTTTCATCTGTGCTAGATAATTTATGTCCAGTTACCATAGGTGTTCCAACTAGTTTATAGTTCTCCATTCCAAATCTTTTTAACAAGTCATTTAGGTACTTTGTCTAGTTTATGAAGATACCATCATTGTTCTATGTTATCTATAATCCCAAAAAGTATTTCATTTCACCAATCATACTCATTTCAAATTTAGTCTTCATTTCATCAGCAAATTTGTCACTAGCTTCATCTTCTCCTCCAAAAATAATGTCATCAACAAAAATAACTATAATCAACAAACCATTTTCAATTTCTTTTGTGTATAGATTGCTATCAGCTATTCCTTTTGTAAATCCCAACTTTAACAAATACTTGTCCAATCTTGCATACCAAGTTCTAGGTGCTTGCTTTAGTCCACATAAGGCTTTCTTCAGTTTACATACCATGGCTCCTTCTTGAGTCAAAGGAAAACCTTCAGGCTGCTCAATGTAGACTTCTTCCAATTCTCCATTCAGAAATGCTGACTTTACATCCATCTGATATACTTTGAATTTCTTGTAAGCTACATAAGCCAAAAACATTCTTACTCCTTCAATTCTCGCTACAAGTGCAAAGGTTTCTTCATAGTCAATTCCTTCTTGCTGTGAGTATCCCTTACATACAAATCTTTCTTTGTTTCTTACTAATTCTCCTTGTTCATTCATCTTGTTTCTGAATACCCATTTAGTTCCAATAACATTCTTGTCTTTAGGTCTAGGGACCAATTCCCATGTCTTGTTCTTTTCAATCTGATCAAGTTCTTCTTTCATAGAATTAATCCAATTTTCATCTTCACAAGCTTCACTAGTAGTTTTAGGTTCAATTTGAGAAATCAAACATAACTATTCTTGTACCTTATTCAGAGTTAGAACTCCTTTTGTAATACTTCCAATAATTTGCCTAATAGGATGATTTTTTGATAAACTCTTGTTAGGTGTCACTGTCTTAGATCTCACTTTAGGTGTAGGTTCTTCAATGACTTCACTATGGCTTTCATTCAAAAAATCACTATCAGTCTCATAAAATAAATCCGTAGTTCTAGTGTTAGGTTTAGGATGAGCTTCTTCATCTGATTCATAATCAAGCATTCTTTCCTAAATTTTGAACTTTTCATCAACTTTAACATTTGCGCTTTCAACAATAGTCTTAGTTCTTTTATTGTAACATCTATAGGCTTTGATTTTCAAAGAATATCTAAGAAATATACCTTCATCACTTCTAGGATCAAACTTTCCAATATCATCATCTCTCTTAATATAACATTTTCTTCAAAAAATTCTAAAATACTTAACTGAGGGTGCATGTCCAAACCATAATTCATAAGGTGTCTTGTCTATGTCTGCTCTGATTTGTACTTTGTTCATTGTATATACTATTGTGTTCACTACTTCTCTCTAGAATATCTTCACCAAATCATTCTCAAATAACATAGCTCTTGCTACTTCAGTCACTGATCTATTTCTTATTTCTGCAATACCATTTTGTTCAGGTGTCCTAGGGGCTGAAAATTGTCTCTTAATGCCATTTACTTCACAAAAAGTGTTAAACTCTCTAGACGTAAATTATCCACCTCTATCAGATCTCAAACATTTAATCTTCATTCCAAATTCATTCTCAACTTTATTCTTAACGATCTTAAATTTATCAAATGCTTCAGAATTTTCTTTAAGAAATGCAATCCACATCATTCTTGTAAAATCATCAACAAGAATCATAAAATACCTTTCTCCATAGAATCCTCTAGTCCTGGTAGGACTGCTCAAATTTGTATGAACAATCTCAAACTTTTCTGTAGATGTAAACTTCTTACTGGGAAAAGAACTTCTCTTCTATTTAGCCATCACACATTCTTTGCAAATCATGTTAGTAGGCTTCATAATTTTAGGCAAATCCCTTACTGCAAGTGTAGTACTCACTTTCACAATGTTGTCAAATTTTATATGACAAAACCTTCTATGCCATAACCAAATGTCATCATTCTTAGTTGTCATCTCAGTAGGATTGAACTGAAATACATTACCTTTGGTTCTAGATCCAGTTCCAATCAGATTTCCATCTTTATCTTTTATCACACAAGTTTTCTTAGTAAACCAAAGTTGATATCCCTTATCAAGTAACTTTCCAACACTTAAAAGATTATGTTTCAATCCATCCACAAAATAAACATCATCAATATTAGTCTTTCCATCAAGAGTAGTAGATCCTATACCTTTAATCAAACAAGGTGCATTGTTTCCAAATCTAACAACTCCTCCATCATAATTGTTAAAATTTATGAAATTTTTCATGTCTCCAGTCATATGATGTGAACAACCATTGTCTATAATCTAATAAGATTTCTTTTCAACTTGGGAAACTAAGGCTTTTTCTTCCTTAACATCAGTTTCAAGATTCTCTTCTTTAATTGCTACAAATCCTATGTCATCATTATTCTTAGTATCACTTTCACTTAGAGTTCTCTCTACACTAGCTTCAAGATCTTCATCATTAGCATAATAACATTCCTTAGATCTTCTAGGTTTGAAATTTTTTCTGTACTTTTTAACTCTCTTAGGACACTTAGATGCAAAATGACTATATTCTTGACAAGTCCAACATTTAAAACTTTTCTTACCGTTTGGTTCTCTCTTCACAAGCAAGGCAATACCTTCTTCAATCTTCCTATCTTCTTCATTTCTAGATCTGTTGATGCCAACATAATCTCCACTCACACTGATGCTTCTTGACAAAGTAGGGTGAACACTAAGAGCACTGAATGCTATCTCCATTCTAGGCAAGTCTCCTGATAACCTTAGGTTCATCTCTGCTGCTTCCAATCTTCCAAGGAGAGTCCCTCTTGTAAAGTTTGAAGTATAAGGTATAACTTGTTCAATCATTTGTGTTGTCTACTTAAATACATGAGTTAATGTCCTCAGAATTTTCCTTATCACTTCATTCTCTGTCTTTGTTCCTCTACAAGATTTTATGCCTACAACAATTTCTGACATTCTAGCAATATAGCTTCTAATAGATTCATCTTCCATCATTCTTATATCTTCAAATTCACATATCCAATTATGTAATCTAACTTTCTTTGCATGTTCATCACCTTCAAAAGTAGAGTGTAAAGCATTCCAAATTTCATGAGATTTTTTTAAACATTTTACCTGACTGTACTCATTCTCTGGAAGGGCTGTCAAAAGTGATTCTCTTGCAAGTATGTTACACATGAATATATCTCTCTCATCGCTAGTACATGTTTCAAGATTGTCCTCTTCAATGATAGTCTTATCATTCTTTGTAATCAACCAATAACCTGGTCCTAAACACAGTAGGTGTGTCTTCATCTTTTCTTTCCAGCTATCAAAATTTACTCCATCAAACTTAGGGCTTTCTTTTTTGAAATTTGCCATGGATCTCCTTAAGGTGTTAAATTTATTTTTCAAGGACTTGCTACTCTGATACCAATTGTTAGAAAGTAAAGTCCACCAAGATAATTGAGAGTTGGGGGGGGGGGGGGGGTAAATTAGTTATCTAATAATTATAACTTTTATCAACTTCAACAACATTAAACCATGCAAGTAATATAAATACCAACCATTGAAAGATATTCATACACAATAACACAATGACACAAGATATGTTTACTAGGGAACCTCTTGATCAAAGAGTAAATGCCGGTGGGAATGATGCCCACAAAAGATGCACTAATATGAATATTCCTTGTGAAAGGATGGACTCTGTTAGGAGTCTTATGAAATACATTCAGTACATATGAATCCCTGTTAAAAGATTCTAACCCTGTTAGGAGTTATGGAAGACAGATGGACCCACTGCCCAAACAAATTCAATGGAAAGATCACTGAACACATTGTCCAACTGATATCTAGATTATTCAACAAAATAATAGAAAATATTTTACCTCCTTTCTCACTATGCCAAACCGCACTCTCTGCTACCTCAGATCTCAATTTTAGATCTCTGTACCTCGCACGTCTTCTTTCACAATTTCACTTTCACAATTCATTAGCTCTTTTCTTCACTTCATGCATACATCATCACATCCAACCATATTAAAAAAAGGAAAATAATTCCTTCTTTTATACCACACTCAAGTAATTATAAATGAGTCAGCATCCAATTACAAAAATAAAAGTTTCCACATGCTACACCAAAATTACACAAAACTGTCGGCTTCCAAATACAATAATTCTTCACTCATGTGACCTTGAATTTTGTGCTATCATCCAAATCACTATCAATGTGTCTTCATCTTCCCTTTAATTGCGCAAAACTAGATGCCATCCTGATTAGGAGATATCATCTGATTTCCACAAACCGCTACTCAGGAACACTGCCTGAAGACTGCTTCCACCAAAATGCTCATAACTTCCATGAATAAATGAATTACTATCAATGCTCTTAACCATAAACATATAACACATCAAAGAGTATATCCTCAACATCACATAGCTCCAACTACAATATCCCATGTGCGCTAATCAAAACACTGTCTGCTTCTCTACAAGTCTCTAGTAGATCACTGTGTTGACATCAATGACAATCATAGTCATGAATGCAACAACAACTGCTATGAAATATTTTCCAAACATTCAACATTCATTCCTAACATTATCCTTAATACATCCTGAGCTTATTGATTGGGAACTAACCGAAACAAATTAATTACACAACAACTACTTCTCTATTGGTAGGTGTAGGTTCTTCTTCAATCATAGGTGCATAATCATGATATCTTTCTTGAATCATAAACTTTTCATCAATATTTACATGATAACTTTCAATGATATTCTTTAATCTTAAGTTAAAACATCTATAAGCTTTTCTTTTAGTAGAGTAACAAAGAAAAATACCTTCATTTCTTTTTGCATCAAACTTGCCAATAACTTCATATCTCTTGTTGTAGCACTTGCTTCCAAAAATTTTGAAGTATTTCACTGTAGGTGGATTACCAAACCATAGCTCATAAGGTGTCTTGTTTGCACCTAGTGTTAATTGAATTCTATTAATGGTATTGACTTCTGTATTGATCGCATCTCTACAATACGTGTGTACAACTTTTCCTTCTATCATGATGGTGCATGCTATCTCAAGTATGATCCTATTTCTCCTTTCTACAATTCCATTTTGCTAAGGGGTTCTAGGTTCACTTAGCTATCTCTTTATCCCATGTTCTTCGCAATACTCATAAAATCTGTTAGAGGAGAATTCTCCTCCTCTATCTAATCTCATACATTTTATCTTTAATCCAGAATCATTTTCAACCTTAGCTTTGAATATTTTGAATTTGTCAAATGCTCCAGATTTATCTTTTAAGAACACAACCCACATCATTGTAGAATAATTAGAAACAAAAAAAATAAAGTACCTTTCACCATATTATGATCTTGTTTGAGTTGGTCCATATAAGTCTGTATGTATTAGATCCAACTTGTTCTCTACTGAATTGTGCTTGCTTGTTAATGAATTCCTCACATGCTTTCCCATCACACATTCCTTGCATATTGTATCAATTGGATTTGCAATACTAGGGAGGTCTCTTACTACCTTACATTTCTTATCTTTACTATATTGTTAAAATTGATGTGACATAGTCTCTTGTGCCATAACCAACTATCATCTAATTTAGCAACAAAATAACTTTCTTCTGAATTAAGCTGAAAAATATTACCTTTAGTCTTTGATCTTGATGCAATTATTTCTCCTTCCTTGTAGTTAATGACGCACTTATTGTTTTTGAATTCCAACTGATATCCTTTGTCAAGAAAATGTCCAACACTATGTATGTTATGCTTCAAACCATCAACATATAGAACATCATTAATGTTATTCTTCCCATCCAAAGTGATAGCTCCTCTACCTATGATAGGTTTAGGAGTGTTTTATCCAAATCTAACCATATCACCTTTGTATCTATCTAAATGAACAAATCTATCCTTGTCTCCTATCATGTGATGTGAACAACCATCGTCAATGATCCAATCAGTCCTGATGCCTACTTGTGAAATCAAGGCTAGCTCTTGTGCTTTCCTCTCATCTTCCTTATCCATTTCATCAAACATTTTTTTTCATTTCTTCAATAGCAATGAATCCTATTTCATCTTCTACTGAATCTTCATCTGATACTCCATCTTCAGTATAGTAACATTATTTATAGTTAGGCTTTTAATTTTTGTATTTCTTGACTCTTGTAGGACACTTAGATGCAAAATGACCAATCTTGTTACATGAGAAACATTTGAATTATAAATAACCTTCATATTTTCCTTTTCATTTTCTTTCTTTCTTAGCAATCATAGCAATGAATTCATCTAGTTCTTTCTCATCATCTTCATCATCAAAATTACTAGAAGTGTTCAAATATTTCTTACCATGGACTGAGGATTTGAATGTTGTTTCACTTTTAGGCTCTGTCTTCAATCTTGATATCTCAAATGCTGAAATCTTGCTGATTAAGGTCTCTCTTTTGAAGTCTTTTGTGGACTGCATAGTCTCATCTAGGATGTCTCTCTTGCTTTCATATTCTGGTGTCAAAGTAGTCATCAACTTATCCATTATGTCTTCTTCCTAAATTTCTCCACCATTGTTTTTGATCCCTGCAACTGCTTCATTGATTCTTTGATTATAGGCTCTCATGTTCTCTTTAGGTATCATGTCCAATGTTTTGTATTTTTTCTTCCATGTTTTTCTGTGTGCATTCTTGGCTTGAATATCACCTTCAAACATGTCTTCTATAGACTTCCATATCTTGTAGGCTTTATCTACTTTCTTGATCTTTGAAAACTCACTGTCAGACAAGGCACTGATAAGGGCTTCTTTGGAAATATCATTTTGAGTGAACATATCCTTTTGGTTAAGAGTTGCATCTTCCTTTGCAAGATTTGATAAAGAGGGAATCTAAACTTCTTTAGTAGCTACTTGAAAAATCTCAAAAGCAACGCACTACAAATTTGTCATCATTTTGTTCTTCCAGTTTAGATAGTTCTCTCCATCAAACTTAGGACTTTCTTTTCTAAAGAATGCCATCTGATCAACTTAAAGCTGTTAAACTTCTCTCTGAGGCACTTGGCTTTGATACCAATTGTTAGGAATAGTCCCAAGAGATAACTAAGAGGGGGTAGGGGGGGTGAATCAGTTACCTACAAAATTCAATTCTTTATCCAATTAAGTATAGAAGAATATTAAGAACATACACAATGAGATAAAACTTAAACACAATACCATAATCTTGGTTACTGGGAAACCCAAATAGGTAAAAATCCTGGTGGTAATTAGCATACACTATAAACTGCACTAGTGTATAATGATCCATGTTAGAAGATCTTACAACCCTATTAGGAGTTTATCTTTACAATGCATGAAGTACAATGACCTGATCAAAGGCCAGACCCTGTTAGGAGTATTTTAAAAATAACCCTATTAGGGGTAGGACTCACTGTCCAAGAGCTCACTGCTCAAATGGTGAAGGCTACAACCTTCTGCACAATAGATATACACTATATCTGGATTTTTGTGAGCTATGAGTTAGATCTAGTGTCTTGATCAGTTCCAATGAATAACACACACTCTCTTATTTTTCACATAGACCTTCTACTTATGGCTCAATACTTTGCACCTTTTGCTCTGCTCTATTCTTCTTCAACTCTCTACCATACTTAGCGATCATAATTGACTAGCTATAAGTATCTTTCTCCAAATAATATAATCAAGTTGGCCTATTAGAACTTCCTTGAAATCATAATAGAGAAAAAATAAAACTCTCCAATAACATCTCCAACAGCTAAACCAAGCATGCAACACAAATGGGACCATGCAGCTCAATATGAGTAGACGTGTCACTTCAAAGTGTCAGCTCTAC